>OZ016502.1:23721250-23778750 GCA_963966595.1 Physocephala rufipes
TTGCTCCTCTTTTTGTTATTGTTGTTGCAGTCATCATTTTCATGATTCTTTATATACTTTATGCGCGCTGCCATTTGACTCGCCGACGCTCTAACTCTAAGTGTTTGCTTTGTCAACCTTTTAAATATCTATTAAATCATTTCGGTTTGTTGATTATGTTAGCGTTGCGGTTGTTGTAATTGTGTTGATCTGATGGTGAAGTTATTGTTGCGGCCGTGCTTCTTCATTGATTTAATTTTAAGATTTTATTTTTATTTCTTCTGAAATGGTTTCGTCTTCTTAAATTTGTCGAGACTATTATGTGGATCGCCTCTGTTTGTTCTTCTGTCGTTGTCGCTATCGCGTTCGACTTTCACTGTCTTGCACTGCCTTGTCTTTTTCTTTACCTTGTTCTTTTTTTTTGAGTGCTTGTTCTGTTTGTTTTTTTTTTGTAATAGGAAGTCTTTCGATTTCGTTGATGTGTCGTGTAGACTCGTTTATTTTTTTTTTGTCATTCGAGGAGTGTAATGATCCAAATTCTTTTTCATCTCTTAGATTCTTGTTATTCTTCCTATTTTTTTGTCCCTTTTTTTTCTCGACAACTTGACAACAATGCCATTGTTGGGATGTGTTGATTTCTTTTGTTAAGTCCATTCGACGATATGTCTTCACTTTCGTCATTTCAAGTCACTTCGAGCGTTACTTCATGGTTTCTTGTTTTGGAATTTGTCACTTTTGTTCTTTGCTTCCTTGACATTTCGGTTGATTGCAAGTGTGTGTGTTTTCGTTCGTTCGATCAGTAGGATCGCCATTGTGCCGCATACTTTCTTAGACGATTACTCAATCGGTGTGTTTGACGAGCACCGTGTTGTCCGGGTCGAATTTGATTGAATGGATTATCGTGTGATCCCGTACGGCATAAATTGAAAATAATAAAAATAGATTTTTCACTTTGACACTCGCCACATTTGTTCTCACTTTGACAGAAGTTCACAGAAATCTTCATCACTTTCAGAAGTCTTCATCATTAATTTGAAAATTGAAAAATTGGACATTGCTGTTGTTTGATTTTTTCAAATTTCGTTGGAGGTTTTTAAGGTTTAAAAATTAATAGTATAAAATCTTAAATTCGATAAATCCTCTTCGGAAGCGAAGGATGAAACGAAATCTTAATAATCCCATTCTTTCATCGTGGCATTCCGTTGGGTTTCAAACCGAAATGAGTGTCAGTCAAATAATCTATCCATATTCCATATTACTTTCTTGGTCTTCTTCCCGGAGAAGTTTATGTCTGAAGATCTCTTTACGAAAGTAAAATGTTTTGAAAATATTCATTGTATAATTCTTAGAGAAGTAATGCTACTGCTGTCGTTCTTGTTGTTGTTGCTAATTTTAATGCTATTGTTCTGTTTCTTCTTGCTTCTGAATGATACTAATTTTTTCTCATATTTCGACGCATTCAAATCTAAAGATGGAGAAAATATTTAATTTCGGTCTGATTTTTTGGTTTCTTTCATAATTTCTTCAGTAAATAAAGCTGAAAGATGACATAATCAGCATAAAGGTGTTTGTATATTGTGTTTTATTGTATATTGTGATACCCAGCGGTCACTAAATGTCAACACACTTGCCATCATTAACTATTGTGGTGAGAATGGAAATCGAACGTGGTGTAATAAAAACGTTGTGACGTTTGCATAACATTAAACATTCATGTATTGACAATGATTATGTCGTTCACGACAAAGGCAATATTTTAGTGATTATTGTAACTATCACATCACTGATTATGATAATTGTCATTATTTTATTTGCGATAATTGCTTTCGTATCAATAATAAAATAGTATGACTGTCACTGAAAATTGTAGTCATCTTGTCAATGATTATTTCAATGATCATGAAAATAATTGTGATTTATTTTTCGATAACGGTTATGCTAATAATAATATTGTCAGAGGCTTTTATGTTTATTATCGTATTATTATGTTAACGATTGATTAAATATAGCGGTGGTCTTGATTGTAATGTTGGTCGGAACGTTCACATGGCGTTAATAAATGTGATGATAATAAGGTAGATCGAGACTGTGACTGCACTAATGATAGTGGTCATAATAATAATGTTGGTCTTTGAATTGATCAAGCAAATTGATTACGGTATTGATGGCAGTGATAGTCATGACAATAATTGTTATAACATACTATTCATTATAGTTGTAATTCGTAATTAATTCGTGGATCGTAATGATCGTGGTGAAATTATTATGAACGGCAATTATCATCAACACTTCAATATCATAAACATTTCAGTTAGGAATATAATGATCGTGTTAAAACTGGTAAATGTACTTCTGGTGGTGAATAAAATATGGCTGTCATTGCAGTGACGAAATTGATGATAATCAGACAAATTATGCATTTCAGGATATGGCTCCGCACGGTAGCTTGAAACACCGCTTAATGGTTTAGATTTTGGCTTTGAATAATGGTTTGGAGTGATGGTTTCTAACAAAAATCATTCGGGTGATCATTTTGAATGATAATGTTGATCATCATTTGTATAACCGACGGGATGATAATGTGGTGGTCACTATAGTGCCATTTACATTTTTAGACCATGATGTCATTGATCGTGCCGCGATTTTCTTTTCCAAATGGTTGACTAATGGTACAAACAGCTGTTCGCACTTCACTGACAGGCTTGTATTTTTCGCACTTTATTTTGTCAATTAGATTATTTCCCAAAAACAAAACCGACTATAAACATGTTGCAATTTTTTTTGATGTAAAAAAACCAAATATTTTGTAAAACGTTTTAAAATTTTGACTATTTTTTGTTGGACTAATTTGCACACTTTAATAAAATTTATTGACTTTCCTCCATCCAAAAAAAAAGAACAACATGTTGCAGCAGAATGTGCTAAATTCTCCATTCCCTTTGCTTCTGTAAAGGAAATGGATTCAAGTGGCAGAAGAAAAAAAAAGAGATAATGAGATTCATTTCCATCGAATAGAAAAGAAATGGAAGAGACCTTATATTCGGTGGATGCGCTGAAGAGGAAACACTTATCACTTGAAACGCGGAAGGGGTCGAGGGAGATCGGTAAGGAGTCATTTGTTGGATGAGCGGGATTCTAAACGGGTCAGCTATAGAGCTATAGAAAGAATGCTTGCGGTAAGAAAATGTAATAATTGTAACTTATTTTTAGTTTGATGGCTGTTTACATTGTTTTTATTCAGCTTGTGCTGTTGTTTCTGTATTTGCAGCCACGCAGCTGGCATTGCCGATAAACCGTGGCAACGGACGTCATTGTTTTCATATCGTTCTCGAACCAAAAAGCTATGTCTGCAGAAAGTAATTCTTTTAATGTGGCGCACAGTCGAACACCTAGCCCTCTTCCCCCGATCTCTACCAACATACGCTACGCCCTGACCCCTTCTCTCCCTGCCCCACCCTAACCACATTAATGTTTCATCTTAGCGGCTGAAGGCTTTTTGCGTGGTACCGAAATTTTGGGCAAATTTTTATTTTTGGCCACCGCTCGTTCACTGGGCCAAAATGTGTTTAACTTGTTTTTGTTGTTACTTTTAAATTTGCTCATACGGATGTATATATGCATGTATATTTGTATATCCGTCACATACGTCAGCCGCCATCCGATTCTTCCTCCTGCTTCTTCACCACTCCCGCTGACTTTTAGACCACTTTCTTTACGAATCGTTTGTACGTCTGTGGATCTGCCTGGCTATCTGCCTGGTTGCCTCTCTGTCTGTTTGTGTATATGTTCGGGTATGTATGATTTCTGCTTGTTCTTCTATCTATCTGTCCATTAGCCAAACCGCAGCATTTTCTGAGCATTTCTTCAGTTTTTTTCATTTGATCATTTTTATATTTTCTTTTTTAACTCTGCGTTGAAATTCATTTCGTGCTTCGAGAATTTTTTTTACATTTTCTCATATATTTTCCTTATAGACAAACACCATCAGCAGCAACAACTATCGGCAGCAGCAGCAACAACAACAACAACGAAAGCAACAAAAATCGACAACTTGTGCTGAAATGAATAGAATTTTTATGGACGACTTTGGTTTTCTGTTGGTTTGTGCTAAATTTTTATATGGGGTTGTTTTACGCGCTGCAGGAGTGCATCCGATGAAAAGGTCGTAACTGACAGCGTTTACTTTTCGAGTCTGTTTATTAAATTCTCTTTATCGGAATCGTTCTTCCGAAAGGCCTTTTTTTAAACATTGGTCTGCTGTTTTGTTTTTTCTAGAAATAATTTTAATAAACTTTCTAAATATGTTTTATTCGCGTGAGTTGTGACTAGACGATGGAATATTAAAGATGGAAAATCTAACGAGAGTCGAAATTCGCTTAAAATACGCGACTGCATTGCAGTTTGTAAAAAAGACAATACGAAACGAAGATGTGTTTGAACCGCATCTGATGCAAAACTTTCCTCTTGAGGCAAAGAAACTATTGAGGTTATGCCTAGGAGAAAACGCTTTAGCCAAGACAACATCCCAAATACCTGGGACTCTTCTTCAATCCACGAAGGATCACAAAAATACTCTGATCCTTTGATTCGAAAAGAGATTTTAGGAAAGAAAGAAACTTTTCTGCTGCAATGAATTTTCATTAAAATAAGATTTTTCGATTAATGATAAAATTGTTTTTATTTGAAGTGGAACGAGATCGTACGAACGAGAAAGTGTTCTACATTAGAGAAGACACCCCACCGACATGTTTGATATTCTTCTTCTAAACCAAATTCCGAGAAATGAAAAGTTTTTTTACTGACTTTTTCGTAAATTCAGAAACTGGTTGGAATCGGTTTTTTGCATGCAAATAAAGTCTCTAAAACAGCAGAAGACTCCATAAAGTTTGGCAAGACTTCGATGAACCTCTAAAAGATATGGAGACTAATGGATTCGATTGATAAATTACAAAGACCAACGGCCAACAGATTGGGAGGTCTCTGAAGGTTTTTTATGTGAATTCGAATGAGAAAAAATCAGGAATCATTTTATAAGATGGTGAATTTGTATGTGTGTGTGTGAGTATGTGTGTGGGTGTGAGCGAGTGTGAGTGTGGGTGTGTGTTAAGAAATGTCAAGAAAGCTATTAACTTAAAATTATATATCTAGTTAACACGATAACTGATAACAACAAAAACAACACCAACGAGAACGAAAAAGCAAGCCGTAAAACCTTTTGCTAAAATAAATTTTATGCAAATTAGTTAAAATATTTCTTGATTGTGTTATTGGAAGATTCATTAAAAAAAGTGTGAATGTTGAAAACAGATGTTTCAATTCTAATATATTATATTGATATATTGATGAAATGTGCTTTCAAACCGACCGAAGCTGAAGCGAATTCCGAGGAGACAGAAGACCCAAAACCGTGAGATTATAAAACTGTGTCTCATGAATTCAAATTAAGGCGACGCGACGGACATTTATTCCACGGTCGTTAATCGTTTGTCATTTCGATGTCTAATTTTCTCTATCTCCCTCTCACTTTCTCTCTCTGTTCGTCACCCTGTCTCGAGTATGACGTATATCCATAGACGTCTCTGATGATTACCATACAAATTAATACTTAGCGTTAATGATTGATAATTATCAATGATTTAACAATTATTCAAACGATAATTCGAAGTAAATTAAACTGGAAAAATATTAGATGTTTAAACGAAAACATTTTAGAAAAAGAAGAAGAGGAACATTAGCAAAAAGCAACCAACCTACCAATATTTTGACAACAAATGCGCTTATTGCACACACATTTAAAATCCGACATTAACAAAATTCATTAATTTGGATTCATTAATTTCCGATTGGGGTGACTGTTGGCGAAGTGATTTAAGTACAAAAATCGATTAATTATTAAGAAAAAAAAATGTCACCACTTCTTTTAAGAAGCCTTTTAAATAACGTATAGGGAAAATCTCGAAAACTTAATTAGGCCTCATTTTATTGATTATACTACGGACCAAATGTCAATCACTGGCAGTTACGGGATTGTATGGGCGAGATATTAGATCGATCGACCGAGATTCGAACGATCTTAAATACATAATTAGTCGGCTTCAAATCACTAAAGATCTTTCGGGGGAGAGAGAGAGAGAGGTAGAGTAAGATTAGCACAAACGAAATTATGAGTTTTAAGAGAAATATATTTAACACATTTTCGAAAAATATATTTTTATGGATACAAACACACAAACGAACAAACAAACAAAGAAACAAAAGCAAAGAAACAAACAAAAGAACAAATATTTACTGTTCTATAAAACTCAATAAAATTTTTTATTGGCTAAATGAAGAAAAGAAGAAACGAACCAAAAATTATTAGATTAATTGAAGACACGATCGTTTTGTAGATAATTTTTTTTCTTGTATTGCTTCGCCCTCAATGGAAAAAATTCTCATTTCTTTGAAATAGTTTGAAAGAAATATCATTCTCTCTCACACATACACACACACTCGCACTCAAACACATACGCATACACCCAACAGCATAATATTGAACAACATGAACAACGAACAACAATAACGACAAGAAAAGCCACGACTAAAATATTGTTAATCTTTGGCAATTGCAATCATCAACAAACGACAGTAAACGGCAACGCAGACGCTTCCAAAACGACAGCAGCTGTAGCTGCGACAGAATCAACTGAAGCAGAATTAGTACGTAAAAGCAATAGCAGCGCACACCCAACGACAATCAGCAACCATCGACAACAATCTAGTAGTCATGAGTTTTGTTAAAATTAGGTCAGATTTTTATCTACTCATTATTTCATTCAGTCTGTCAGTTAGTTAGTATATCAGTCTATCAGTCTATCAGTCAGTCAGTCAGCCAGTCAGTCAGTTATTCATAGGTTCAATTAAAGTGTGCCACCATGCGCTGGTCTTCGCGTTCGTTCAGTAATCAAAAATGATTGCTGGTAGAACCACTTCATGCTCTTCTTCTTATTATTCGTTTGACTCTTCTGCATTTTCTTCTTTACATTTTATCGTAGTCTTCCTCCTTTCTTGGGAAATATAAATCGAAATACAAAGGAAGATAGAGAGAGAATGATAGTGAGAGAGACAGAGGTACCGGAGAAAGAGGGGAAGAGGAAGAAAGGGAGAATAATAAGGAGGTGTGGGCGTTGATGCAAGGATAAACTTTAAAAGATTTTCCTCTATTTGTTAATAAGCTGTTGATTTCACACTATAAGGTATGACAAATATATCGCCTATTTTTACGCGATTTTGTCTGACCCAGAACGTATTTGTTGGGCAAGAGTTTCGCCGCATTTAACAAGTTTTGAGAGAGACTAATCGATTTAATCGAGCTATTATGAAGATGTTATGTTCTAACCTTTGACCTAATAATCCTTGGGACCTTGAACGTGATCCGAAACCTGGAAGCTACAATTCGATAACTCTCTACTGAATATATATATATCGTCGCATCTTATAGTTTGACAGCTAAGTCGAGATTCACATCGCTCATATTTTGACAGTTCATACTTCGGTAACTTAGTTCACTATTTGACAGCTCTTTGCAAATTGTGACAGTTCATTGCACACCTTGCCGGTCCAGTCCATTATTCAACAGTTTACATATTATGTACATTTTCATATTTCAACTGATATTAAACGAGCCCTCTTTTAAAGATTTTTAGATGTAGATTTCATTCCTGATTTCATTTGGCATCAAACTCTAATGCATTAACCCGAACGCCGATCAAAGAATGAGGGTACGAATTGAAAGTGGGAGGGGAGGTCCCATTAGACGGTGTTGTCCCTAGAAAGAAAAGTCATGACGGAAAGGCACCGTCACCAACAATAAGAAAATCTTTGCTAACGAACTTTTCAAATCACAAAATCAAGGAAGAATTTACGAGAGATGAAGAAGTAATTCAACCACCAGGGGACGTCTAAATTAATCTCTTCTTCAGTTCTTCAGTTCTTCTCCAGTTCTGTTGTCTCCCTTCATCCTTTTGCATACTGTTAATCCCGTTTCTTATTGCCCGCGTTGTTGTTGGTGTTTGGATCTGCTTTTTCGATTTGTGGCAATTTTTTTCACTTTAAAATAAAGAAATTAGAAAAAAGTTTCGATTGCAATAGAAACAGATTTTCTGATTCGTTGCCGTCATGCGTTTCGAATTAGTTGCCTTCACTTCTACATCATCTAACCGCCCTCTTCTCCCCCTTTCACTCTTGAACGAACTGATATCTATACCATGGTTTTTGCGCTGGAATCTTCTTCATGCAAATGAATTCGCTAATTATTCTGATTAATGATCATTTATAATGATTAAATTTGATTATCAGAGAATTGATGTCGATGCTGATGCTGGTGCCGGTGCACTTTTTGTATGCACAAATGAATCTTATTCCGTTCAGGCTTTATAAGAAGAAAAAGTAATTATTAAGAGTTGCCAACTTAACATAAAACTGTAGCGAATCTGGTGAAGGAATTTTTAAACAAACTAAACTAATGTAAATTTAAAGTTTTACAGATTTGAAGAGATGGCGAGGTTTCTTTTCGGTTTTGACGGGAACGTCTCTATACACTTTTTTGCAAATAAAAATAACTCTTGAAATTATTTTAATTAGAGAAAAATCGATACTCTTCAGACGAAGACATCAAAAAATCAATTTCCATAAAAAAATCGTAAAGATATTAAACGCGAATGATCGTTGCGATCGTTTGGAAATTAATTCAAGGCTACTTTAGAACAAGGCTATCTCAAATCAAGATCAAGCAAACCCTCTAAAAAAGACAATGATTTTGAAATTGTGGTAATAAAAATTGGTTAGAAATTAGTTGATTAATTCTGAAGGTTGTTTTATAAAATTAATAAATTTTATTGTTTTCTTACCAATCATTTACCACAATTACGAGCACCAGTTACACAGTCACAACGACCTTGATATCAAAGTCATATATTTTTGTTAAAATTTCACGTTCAAGAACATTCAATGACTACCGACACCGTCATCGCGACGGCAGTGGAAACGTTAGGTTACGAAACGAACAGTTACGATTGTACCGAAACCGATACTTCTGACACGTGGTAACAATTGATGGAAATATTCTCACGAACGAAAATTATTTCAAATAATTTTTTAACTTGTTATTTTTTCTCTCTCTTTTCTTTGGTCATAAAGACACGTCAAGCACAATAAACTCGGTATTGCAATTGCATAATAATCGCAATTACTCGCCACTCTATTCATAACTATTCGTTATAATTCTAAGTTTATTTCAACTTGCGATTAACGAGCGAACATTCGTTGTGTGAATCATCAGCGAATTATTGAATTGTTGGTAAATAGTCGTGGATATTTTTGCCAAATACCAAGACGACTCTTTACTAAAATGTTATCCTGTTAAATCCAAATACTTTCAATTTTAATTGCATAAGATTTTTATGAATTATTATGAATTTATGGGCGTACTCTCTACCTCATTTTAGATCTTAAACATTTTTATATAAAATCTATAAATCCTTTATTTAATTGATTTATTCAATGGATGTTTTAAAATATAATAGAATTATTGAAAATTCCAATATTCGATCTCGTAAAACGAATTTAATAAAAAGACGTGTCGGGTAATAATGCATTAAAGTTTATACAGTATAGGAAACGATTAGGGGTGGGTTGTATTTAAGCAAGGTATAATTGCCAGCTTTTCACAATCTCGTTTACCTCGGGTTTTTTTAATTTGGATAATCAACGAAATGAATTTTGCCTCGGAAGTCTCGCTTTTGGAGACTTTTTTTATTTTCTCGCTTTTAAAATTATTTGTTTTACAAAATTTGATCTCTTTTTGTTTAACCAAAACAATTATCGTATTGTTTCAATTTAATATCCGTTAAATTGAAAATTTTTGATATCTTGGGTTCTTTGATATATCGCGTTAAGGATGCAATTAAGACTTTCCCTAAACTTGGCAACCCTCCTCGCTGAGACAAAAATGTATCACTTTGCAAAAAGGCCCAAAAAATAAATACATTTTTAAAAATTAAAAAAAAGAGCGGAAACGAGATTAAACGTTCATCGCTAAAAAAAGAAAGAGGAAGAAGAATAACCCAATTGTGAATTACCAAAACTAATAGTTAACGACTAATTGACTGACTGACTTTCTGAATAACTTTTTGTGAGTTTGATGAAAAGTAAATGTTACAAAAATTTATTTGTAAAAAAATAGAAAAGGAAATAAAATCGTCATTGCTCGATTCTCGCTCGCTTCGGGAAGAATTTAGCTTAACTACCGCGAATATATTCTCACAATTGCATTACAAGCCACGCCCGGAAATAACCTTGATTTCCATTATAGCTGCAACCATCGCCAGATCGCCTCTCACCCTCCCCCACCGCCGCCAACCTACATTCTATTCAATACAAAATCGAAAATTCTCAAGTCAAGAATGATTTTTTTAAGAAATGTGAGAATCTAAAACATCGTTCAAGCTGGAGAAGTAAGACGACTGAGTTGACGGTCGAATTGATGGACCAATTGAGCTATGCTGTTTCAGGGTATCGCGGAAGAGCAGAAGGGAAAGGGGTGATGCATGTAACGATAAGCAGGCTGCTTTTGTTGTTGCTCGTCTTACCTTCAGAAAACTGCTCAAACAGGGCGATAATTAAAACGTTCGCTAAGTTTTTACAAGGCAGAGACAAAAAGCACGCACACACACATACACACACATCCACACCCATACATACAGGCATACGTTTTTATTTGTACGAATGCCATTTCGCCTGTCAGAGAGCTCGTTAAACGATTGCAATGACTCGCAGTCAGTCCGAGAATCAGTCAACCTGCAGTTAAGCCAACAGATTCAGGGTTGCCAGATTGAAACAACAATAGAGTTGAATTCTCTCGTATTTTAAGCTTTCAAGGCGTAGATGATTGATGATTAGTTCATCGGTTTATTGTTTGTGTGAGACTACTTGGAGTAAGAAAGGGAGGGAGTGGGTGGGGTGGGTGTGAACGTTGTGTGTTTATGTAATGCGTTTTTACCCTGCTGCTTGTTTTTCTCTTTACAGCTACTTCGGTCTATCTCAGCTTGAGATCCGTTTCCAGATTTGACAAAACCACAAAAAAAAAAAACAATACCAAACTCAACCCCACCGGCAGTGTTGACAACTTTATGACGCGGGTTAAGTTTTAAAATTTTTTTTAGTTTCAACAATTTTTGAAATGAATGAATCATCGCGAGCAGCGCCTTTGACTGCTTGTAAACGAGGCATTCCAGAAGAGCTTCCCTAATTGCGAACCACTTTAAACGACGTTGGTGGGACGTTGTGAAGGGAAAATAAACGGACGTGTAATGTCGAAACAGCGAAAGTAATTACCGAAAGGAATGATGGGAATGTTGAATTAAGGAGAGGGGCGGTGGGAGGGATTAAAAACCAGGATAGTACCAGAAACGGCGACGAGTGTTACGAAGGGCTGATGAAGGACTGTGGTGTACGGTTAAAAAATGCAAGTAATTAAAATCGTCATTTATGAGGACACGTAAACACGATGTTGTTGACGATTTTTTATGATGATGGAATAATCATGGATGGCCGTAATGATTTTTCGCGATGGCTACTTCCTTGGTTTTATTTCGGTTTTGTTATTGTTGTTGTTGTTGTTGTTGTTTTTAAATTGAATAAATTAAAACAGAAATTAAACAATTGTTGTAAATTAGATAATGAGCAAAAAAAGAGAACAGGAAGAAAAAATACAACAATAAAATTAAGTAAAATACTCTACGAAATTACGTCTCCAAAAGAATCTTGTTATTTTTGTTTCAATTTAATTCAACACTTTATCTGAACTCGATTGAACTTTGAAGACGCGTAAAGTATCTTGACATTGACAAACACATTGACAAAAACAATTATCCAAGAATTTTGTCTGCAATTAAATTCATTTAATTTAGAAATTAATTTTGGTTACTGCAAAATTATTTAAAAATCAGTTTTGGAAAACTTTTGATAAAAGATTTCTGAATCTATTGCGATAGAAACCGCTGGATGTTTTCACAATCAGTTGTGGCGAGTTGCTGAATATGATTTTTTTGACATTTCTTCAATTAATTTTGAGTGAATTTTAATTATTTCATAAAATTAGTATTTACCGTTCTGTCAGTTGTTAGTTCTGATCACTCGTTAAACCCATTCGTCATTAAGGAATAAAGCATTATTTAAATCTGAGAGTTTTGTGAGAGGATTTCTCTCAGAGAGATCAGAGGCCAAAACTCGAATAAAAACACACAAGCATTAAAAAATTATCGAATCAGAACCATTAATGGACTTCGTATGGAAAATGATGATCATTTCAAACTATTGGACAATCGTGAAGAAGAAGATATTCAACAATTTTTGTAAACAATTTAATTATTTAAACGAATCGTAAATGGTACGATTGAAAGACATTCAGAAAGACCAAATAAAGTCAAACGGCAATCGATAGCAATAACAATAATAAGAAGAAGAAGAGGCAAAAACGGCTATGAAAAATAACATCAATAAGGAAATATCCATTGGCGATGACGTCAGCAGCAGGCTGATTTTACCGTGCATCCATCTTCCTCTAACAAACCAAGAGCAGTGGCAAAGCAGCAACGACACTTGATCATCACAATCAGCACACGAAACGAATCACAGTGTTTGGTATAATTAACATCATTATTATGATATTCAAAGAAATTCTTTAAAGCAACGAAAATATAAATAAAAATTAAAAATGAAATCGAAACCACTTTAGAATGAAACCAAAAGTGTAAATCTCTCAGAAAAGCTCCCCGTGCTTCTCTTCTTTTTTATGTGATTCACAAAAATACACACAAACACACACGCTCACGTACACATGCAAACAAATGAAAAATGTTTTCGTATGGGCGTTTTGTGTGACCAAATGGCATCAATGGATAACGACACATAAAGACGGGACTTCATCTCTAACATTTGATGAGTCTCCGTAGTATGCGTGCATAAAAGAATCCTAAACAAAAAAACAACAAAATGTGGAAGGAAACCGCACAAGACGCAGGGAAAGAAGAACAAGAACAAAAACCAAATTAACAACTCAAATGACACGAACGTAGAAGCCCGTTTATTGCCTTTTGTCTTTAAGAATGATTAAGAAGGAAAACAAAACGTGCGAAAAATAAATTAAAAAAAAATTCAACCTCGACCAGTAAAAACCGATGATATAATATTTTCTGAAATAATATTTTGTACCTCGCGTAATTTATTTTAAAAGAATTTCATAGAATGGCCACGACAAACCACGGAGGAAGTCAGAAGAAAACAATGGAATGGGAGCATATTGCTTTCATTTTGGTCTATCTTTTTTATGGAAAAGAGCAATTACTTTAATTCTTAAAATAGATTAGATATATTTTATGCAGACGTTTCGAATACTTGAAAGTGGGAGACAGTTTAATGATAAAATCACAATTTTTTGATATTTTTAACTTTTTCCAATAGTAAAACGACAAAATATCGTTTTTTTATAAACCTCGAAACAAAAACTCCGAAGCATCAAACTGTGCCGTCACCCCAAAATCAGTTTTTATCTTTTCTATGGAAAGTAAACCACAAAATGACAAAAATACACTACTGATAACTGACAAATAAAAAGTAATTATAAAGACAAAAAATACCATTCTTATATTTTTTTCGACTGTAGGGCACTGAAGATTTTGTTTCACATGGATTTTTTTAATTCTGAATTTTAATTCTTAATTTCTAATTTTCTGAATTTTCAAAATCTGTTCCCTCGAGGCAAAAAACAGGAAAATATAAAGCTTCACAGATAATTGGAGAGATTGAAGAGTTACTGATTGGAGAGTTAGTTGATCTAGTCAGAAAATACGAACAATAATCAACTAAATTTTAATATTACTCTTAATCAAAATTATTTTAATAAGCAAAAGTGTTTACATCGTGAGCCGACTCTATTGCAAAGTGCATAAAAAGCGTGAAGAGAGTGTATAAACAGGAGGGAGAGAGAGAGGGGGTGATACAGCGAGAGCAAAGTATAATAGACATAAAAAAATGAAGGGCGAATGTAAGCAAATTAATTAGTAAGACGTTAATTAAAGAAGTTGCGTAAGTTGATTTTTCCTTTCCCGATTTCACGAGGCTAACCGGTCCAACCAACAAGAAAATGCTCGCCTTTGCTTCCCTGATGACGTAAGAGAAAACTTTGCTTTTGAAAAGAAAATGGAAAAAACAACTTTTTTGAATCTATAGCAATTTAAAGAAACCCAGTGTAGGAGAGAGAGAGAGAGAGCGAGAGAGAGAGAGGGAGAGCTGTGCGTTAAAAAGTTGTAACAAATACCGAATCAATTTTAAACTGCGCTCGTTGCTTTAGATTCTTAAAAAACAATTTTCGGCAACGAATGTAAATGCAGTTATCATTACGAGTTTGCTATAATGTTAGTGTTAATATTAATTATCATTAATACCATCGATAGTCGGAGATTTATTACCAATAAACTAAAATCAAAATTTTCAAAAGTAACGAATTGTAAAAAGAAAAGCGTGCCCCTGCTTAATGTTTTATAGACTCGTAATAAAGACATAAAACTATCTTTACACGAACACACACACATGTAGGCGCAACAACACACACACACACACCCATGAAAAAACCCCGAAACGGACTACGTCTAAGCGAAATTTATTTTCAATATAAAAATTCAAACAATACTGGATAGTAATAATGATAATAATAATAATAATGATGATAATGAAAATAATAATAAAATAAAAAAGAATAATAATAATAAAACAATGATTAAATATTGCTCATGAAAAATTGTAAATGTAAATATTGTTAATATTGTTAATGTTTAAAAAAAATAAATAAAAAATTGAAGAAAAATTAACTGCATCAATGTCAATAAAAGCAATAACGACAACAACAACAATGTCAACTACTGTGCAAACATCGTTAAAATTAATGGATAGCAGCCGGCAACAACTACAACTTATTCAGAAGTTTGCCAATAAAAAATTATTTTATTTAAGGCATAAACGAAAAACGTCTAGAGATTTTTAGTGTGCTCTCTTGTTGTTGTTACTACTGTCATTATTCTCCTTTTTCTTTGTTCTCGATGTTGTTGGTTTTCGTTTTTCATGATTTTTCATTCTTCTATAGATGACAATTTTAGATATTTCCTTCGTGGCAGTTTGTTGTTGTTGTTGTTATTGTTGTTGTTGTCATTGATGCATCATATTACCGATGTTGATTTTACTATTTTTAAAAGTATCCATTTATTTGTCCAAACATTCATTTACTCGCTCTTCTTTTCTTTAAACCTTAATAGATTTTTCTTAATTTTAGTAGAAGCATTAGCTCAAACTAATGAATGTTAACAACAATCAACGCGCTACGGCAACCTCGTTCGCACTTTGATGCAGAAGCGACGACGGTATGATTATTTTCGCAGTCTTTTTTACGCCGCCTTTATCATTGATTGACACTTTGACAAACGATATTGCTAAAAGCTTTCGAAGAACTGAAAAAGTCAAACATTGACCAAATAGCTTCGCTGAAATTGGCAATTTCATATTTGTAAAATAGGCAAAAATTAAGCGAAAAAATACAAAAAAAAAATTGAAAATTTAACAAAACCAAATAAAACAAAATGTCATTCTTCTGAATGATTTTAATGATCCCGAGAAAATTCTTATGAAATTTCAGCGAGCTGTCAGAAGGTAAGAAAATACATTTTTGGGGATTCAAAAATTAATGAATATACATATATTTGTTCAATAATGAATTACCTTTACCATTTTCATATATAAATTCCTCTAATGAGAAGAAAACTTCTGAATATTTCTACTAAATTTATTCTAAAAATTAAAGCAAACTAATAAAATAAAATAACTAAAAAAATAACTAATATAACGACGAAAAATCCACCATATCCAGAATAAAAAAATTAGGCCAATATTTTATTTCGTCCTTCGTGATTTTGTATTTTGTCGAAATCTGTCTGCGATTTAACTTAAAATCTACCTTCCAAATACGACGCCTCTTTTAACCGCAAAAATGTATGTGTTTAACATAAACTCATTTAAATTTTAGCTGAAAAAAAGTGGTAGAAATAAATTAATAATTATACAAAGTCTTCACCGATATCGATAACGACCATCGTCGTGACATCGCATCGATTCGAGATGTCAATTGCATTTTCTAGTTTAACTGACGTTCGCGGAGAGCACGTGAGCTACTGCTGCTGCGATTGTTGCGAGCGAGAACAAACAACAACAACAACACCAAAAGCAACAACAACAAGTGCTAATCTTTAAGCATACAAATTTTTTCACAGACAACAATCTGTTCAGAAAAATTGCTTTGAAAATTTATTACCTTCAGTAATATTGACAAAAAAATTGATTCTTAGAGATTGTTAGATTTAACGCTTTTTTAAAAAAAGAATACGAAAATACAAAAATACTGATTCTGGTACACTTTTTGTAAGTAAATGTAACGATATTGAGCTTGAAATAAAAAAGAATCATAGAAGTCCTTGGTTATATAACGTTTTTACAATCATTACTTAACTTAATTTAAAACAAGTACTTGGGCAATCCTACGCGGTGCGCGACCATTTTTTCCAAAATGCACTAGAAACTGAGAAAGCGTGATAAATCATCTACTGCTTTTGAGTTTTTATGTAAAAGTAGGCGTGGCCGTGAACCGAGTGTCTTAATCATTAATTGGAAAGAGTACCCTAAATTTCAAAACGATTCCGCCATCAGTTCCCCTGCAATCATGACTTCAGTTCCAAGCGGGCGGACTACACCCATTTATCAGGAGATCTTTTTTCTTGGATGTTTATTATCCGAATATACAATTAGCTTGATAGCTTCTCCGGAGACCTAGAAATTCTCTAAATATATATGAAGTAATGTTTACTATGAAAAGTAGGCGAGGCGTAGGTCCATTTTTAATCCTGAATAAACTATTGTAACAAAGAATATTCGTGGCAAATATCATGTCAGGACGCATCGATATGGTATTCCATTCATATGGAATCGTGATTTTCACAGACAGAGACGCAAACGCACAAACAAGCCTACATAGAGAAGAACAGCCAAGCAGCGGACAGACTGACGAACGGAAATCGTTAGATGGACTCAGGATATCATTCTGGGTAAGAGTGTATATACCTTTCTACACCTACCAAACCTCCTTTAATACGTATTGATTATGCCCTGTTCTTACATCTGTTGAAAAAATTTTAAAGAAAATTGTTGAAGGAAAACACTTTTTAAAAATTGCCAGTTCAGTTTATAAAAATAGGAAGAGGCTGAAAGAAGAGGTTGGAATACGTGAAAGAGAAAATAAGTAATTATAATTCTAAGTATTATTAATATTATAGTAAGTATTTATAATTTTAATAATTTTAGAATTTTAAAATTTTAAATGAAGTCATTTGAAGCCGCGTCTCTCTCGCCCTATCTCACTCTCTGTCTTTCCCTCAATACATTATATAGCGTAATATGCGGCATGACGCGTCGCCTAGACCATCTGTAGTCCATATTCACCTCTCTCGCCTATTAGACCTTAGTTGCTGACATTGATTGTAAACGTTTCTGTGGAGAAGATTTTTTTAAAAAAACCTACAATTATTATCTCTGTGGGTCAAGACAAGATTACAAATAAGCGTAACACACACCCACGCACACACACATACATACGCACACACAACTACGTATATACACTTGATTTATATATGGGTGCCTACCTCACACAATCACAAGCACTTACCCACAAAGCATTAATTAATCGCGACCGTCACAAATTCAACGTCGGCGTCGCCGCCGTCGTTAGCCGCACTTTTATAGACTCACCTTTTCAAATTTTCGAAAAATTGTTTTCCCATTTTCTCGTAATCGTGATTATTAAAACAAGGGATTTCTTGCTTGTAATACTTATTGCTAATTTAGTTATACTTATTAATTATAATTATAGTCTTCATATTTTTAAAAAACTTTTGAAATTTAAGTTCAAATTCAAATGAAATCTATTTATTTATTTATTATAAAGCAAATTCTTTTTTTATATAAACTTTGAAAAAAAATATTTGCAACGAACAAAAATTAAAATAAGTCACATATAAAAAGTAAAAAAGAAGAAACCATTTGTATCGATATTCCTTCCGAGCTTAGGTGTTGGTCTTGCTTTGCCGTTCGCGAAAAACGAAAAATTTTGAAAACGAAATTTTCTTAACGGAATGTGTCGTCACGCCCACACGTTTCTTCCATCTCTTTCGCTCTTCAGAACTTAGAGGCTAGCATTAGCGTTTAAGTGATGATTTCTTAAAGAAAACATACAATTTCTGTGCATGTGGTTCAAGATAAGATTACTAATATATATTTCACACATTTTTAAAGCAATATAATTTTCTTTGAAAGGTCGGGTATCCGATATATGGCCGTATCAAAGCCGTCTAGTCATCAAAACTAAGGAATCTTTTTTTTAACTTCTTCGGTCTTTAAATTTGGTCGCATATATTTATTACACAAATTTATTTATTTATTCTTTGGGTTTTATGTATTTCTAACGTACGAAATCAAAATAAAATAAAACAATTTATGGCCATAGTAATATAAAGCGTATGAATAATCGAATATAACAAAAAAACTAATAATTGAAAATATAATTTCAAATTAATTTTTTATACAAATGATTTCCATTAAACTAAAATGTTAGAGAAATATATATATATATATATATATATATATATATATATATATATATATATATATATATATATATATATATATATATATATATATATATATATATATATATATATATATATATATATATATATATATATATATATATATATATATATATATATATATATATATATATATATATATATATATATATATATATATATATATATATATATATATATATATATATATATATATATATATATATATATATATATATATATATATATATATATATATATATATATATATATATATATATATATATATATATATATATATATATATATATATATATATATATATATATATATATATATATATATATATATATATATATATATATATATATATATATATATATATATATATATATATATATATATATATATATATATATATATATATATATATATATATATATATATATATATATATATATATATATATATATATATATATATATATATATATATATATATATATATATATATATATATATATATATATATATATATATATATATATATATATATATATATATATATATATATATATATATATATATATATATATATATATATATATATATATATATATATATATATATATATATATATATATATATATATATATATATATATATATATATATATATATATATATATATATATATATATATATATATATATATATATATATATATATATATATATATATATATATATATATATATATATATATATATATATATATATATATATATATATATATATATATATATATATATATATATATATATATATATATATATATATATATATATATATATATATATATATATATATATATATATATATATATATATATATATATATATATATATATATATATATATATATATATATATATATATATATATATATATATATATATATATATATATATATATATATATATATATATATATATATATATATATATATATATATATATATATATATATATATATATATATATATATATATATATATATATATATATATATATATATATATATATATATATATATATATATATATATATATATATATATATATATATATATATATATATATATATATATATATATATATATATATATATATATATATATATATATATATATATATATATATATATATATATATATATATATATATATATATATATATATATATATATATATATATATATATATATATATATATATATATATATATATATAATTATAAGTGTTTTATCTCTAATTATTTCTATTTATAATTTACATATTTATTTAATATCAATTCGGTTAAAATAAAAATTTATTTAAAATTATTATAAAATTATACTTTTTCGCAACCTGCAATTTTTTAATAATCATCTCTCCCTTTAGCAAAATTGCCACTCTCTTACGCTTAGAAAGAGTTAAACTTAAAGAGGGAGGCAGTGGATTAAAGAGTAAGAATAATAATAAAAATCTTGTTGTTTTGAAGTGGTTTCCAAAAACTTCAAGGGGAAACTTCTAATTCATTTCCATACCCATTGTTTTTTATTGTTGTTGTTATTATTGTTGTTGTTATTGTTGTTATTGCTGCTACCATTAGAGTAGAGACCACTGTTCGAATTTGGAATTCGTTGGCATTATCATGAATAATGCGATATCTCTTGAGTTAACATTTTTCCATTTGTTTCTGTTTCTGGAATAATCACATGATCAAACCCTCCAACGATTGTTATCATCGTCGTGGAAAACAAAACGCAAAACCAAATAAAACAGAAAAAGAAATCCATAAAAAATCAACAGAAGTGAAATCATAAGAAGCGTTAGGTATGCTTTGTTATTGATAAAGATCACGAAAACAGGGGGGGGGATGATGGCTATGCTGATGATGAGCTAAGGATTATTTATTCATAGATAATATTAAAGGATTCATTGACATCTGTCGATATGTACGCCCCTTTTGTATTCATTTCAGTCAGATTTAATCAAAACTGAAAGCTTTATAAGGAAAATCGCCTCCTTGATGATCATCGTCATCATCGTCGTCGTCATCATCATTATCGACATCGTCATTGTCACTGTTTTCCATTGTGTAAATTTCTAACATTTAATTAAAATAATGATTAACTAACAAAAAAAAGTCATCCATCAATATCGATAGCGAACGTAATGCAAAATATTTTGGGGTTGGTTCTTTGTTGTTTAGGCCAACAATTGAAGCAGTAGAAGCTTAGTGAATACAAAAAAATAATTTTTTTTGTTCCATTCTAAGCCTTTTCTAACATCAAAAAAATGAGTCAGTGAGTTTATCGTTTTTGTTAAAATTTATCGATTAAATTTGGTCAATCAAGCGTGCAAGTCACTATGGCTGGCTTAAACGGTCTGCTTCTTTGTCGCGACTTCAGACTCAATCGAGAAAGGAAGTAATTATTTAAAGAAGCAACGGTGGTAACGATGGAAGCAGCAACAAAGACAACAACAACAAGGTCAATAAGCAACAGCCAACGCAATTGAAAAGGTCTGAAATAAATTTCAAACGCAACTTCGTTTAACCCATACAACCGTTTTTTATTTATTTCTCTTCTTCTTCTTCATTTCCTTCTTCTTCTTCTTCTTCTTTTACTTCTTCTTCTTCTTCCACCTTTTTTGCGTTGTTTAGAGAACTACAATAAATTTGATCTAATCTTTTTGAAAATAACATCGGACATCGGTTCGATCATCAATATCTGGTGACCGTAAAAATCGCATTAACAAAAAGTTTCAAATTTTTTATTCTTTTGGTCGGCATACATTTGACAAATGTTTGACAATAGTTTGTGTTTTTTTTTTTGAAATAACGAAGAGGTGCGCCAACCGGAAACAGTGATGCCACCGGTATTCTATTCTTTGTCATCGTAACCGGTTTGTGTTAATCGAACCGCGTAATTTGAGGTGAACGATAATGATATTTAATGATTTGGTGAATGTTCAGCTTTCAAAACAAGGCCAAATATAAATGATTAATTTGCTAAATTAACATTGTGCTTTTTCTGAGAAATTCTGGGATGTGTTGAATTTTCACTCTTTTGTTATTTTTAATTTTTAATCTAAAATAATTTCCAAAATAGTGTAATTTATTAAAATGTTGAGTTCATCATTAATAACTCTATTAAAATTGATGCAGATAATGTCAGTTAATTCCAGCCAAATTTCCCGTGACGAGTGACGAGTAACGAGTTATCTCTTTTCCCAAATTGTCCCAACCGCCGACTATTTTACTCGCTATTTTACGCTCTCACACATAAAACAATATTACTCAGAATCAATCTGATTCGATTTGGCCCTATACGTCCATCTATCTGTCTGTCCGTTTGTGATAAATAAATCATAATTAGGAGACAACAAATTAAAGTGATGCCATGAAATTTAGCCCGAAAAATTTCTGTTCTCTTGGACCACACCCACTTTTTTGACTGAGGTTTTGACTGAGTTTCTAACTAAATTTCTAAACCTTTAGAGTAATTTCGAAACCTAAGTTTCATTTTCGAACTAAACTTCCAGTGGAAGAGCACTGTCTGCTAAAGGGAGGTTGTCCGCCCACTAGTTGTTAGAGTTGAAAGGCTTTGAAGCTTTGTGAATAAAAACGAAAACGCTAGTTTGTTTCAATGATCTATCGAAAGACTTCTTCACCTTGAACGTTTTTTTTCAGAATTCGATAAAAATGAAATTTCTTAGACAATCTTTGCGTACAGAAAGCACTTTGGAGACGGACACATGAACATACACCTAATACCGTTTTGCAAAATTCATAAATATTCAATTGGTTTACAAAATAGAGAACAAACAAAACTGTAGGAAAATAACTCTTAGGAATATTTTGAGCAAATATATTAGTCTTTTTTTAAGAAATTCAATACCTTTTTCAATTCTGTTCGTTATAAAATAAAAATATACGACCTCAAAGCACTCTTTTTCTTTGTAATGAAATTAAACCATGGCAAACCGTACCAAACTGTATCCAATACGAAATTATTTCAATAGGAAAAAATGGGGACGCCGATACATGCATAATATATTAGAGTCATTTACATTTACCATCACGATCATGGCGTCGCAGTGTATACGCGTTTTATATTTCGTTTGTCACTAATTTTTGGTTCGTCATAAAGGGTTAAAGGTTGAAATTTTTTGATGAAACTAGGTAACGAGAGAGAAGGCCAGAGGAAGGGTGTTAAAGGGATGGCATGAAATAGTGAAAAAAGTAGAAATATAATTTTCACAGTGCTTTGAAGCCGTTTAAAAATAGTCAAAGAGTATACATACTCTTGCTTAGAATCACCACCTGATTTAGCCATGTCCGCCCGTCCATCTGTCTGTGTGTTTTTGTGTCTGTATATGAAAATAATTTACAGCCAGACGGGAAGAGGCTTTGACATGAAATTTGTCACGAGTATCCTTCGTCATAATCGTCTATTCGGGATTGGTGAAGTCGCATGAAAATCACTCCCACTTCTGATACTTAATATCATCTTAATATCTTACTACATTTTTTGGGATTTTGGTTAATTCAAATTTTCGAAAAATTTTACTGGAATTCTTTTTTATAACAATAAAATGTTCATTTTTAGTGTCGGTTTTTCAAGAAAAATCTATAAAATAAAAATAAAAAATTCTTAAAATTATTAAAGAATCCGTCGACCAGCAAAAATTTAATGTTGTAACAAAATATTCTCCATAAAAAGAATTAATGAATGAAAGAAGCAGACAGAATAAATTCTATTGTGATTAAAAACAAAAAGTCTGTCGGGACTAAAAATTTTATTTACTTAATAAAACATTCTTGTTTGAGTATTAAAAAAAATTGTTTACCAATTTGAATAAAGCTATCATTACTACTGCTATTATTGCTATAGTATTGCTATTACTGTTAACTGTTTTTTATAAAATTTGTGAGTTTATGAATTTTAGGTTTATATAAAAACTTTAGTTCTAAAAATTGCTTAAGCACATGATAAAGGAATTATCATGATTGATATGATAATGAATTAATGAAATACTAATTCAGAAAGATTAAATATTTATTCAGTTAAAAAGAAATCAGATTTTTAGAAATTAGTTCCTTTGCCGTTCGTTTTATTTATCCTGCATAAAATTTATAATTAAAAAACCTTGATAAAAGGAAATAAAAATATTTGATATTAATACTGTATAATACTTTTTGTCGTTTCACCTTCGTCCAATTGAAATTCTTAGGATTTTGTAGACCCAGCAGTTGGTCCATTCCTTCGAAATGGCTTACGTTGCTCACTGTCTAATACTTTTGCTGCTCAATCTGTCCACCTAACGGTAAATTTCTTCTTCTACTTTACCGATTAAATACCAATTAATGACTTATGTTTTCTAATAAAAATTGTTTTCAAAAAGGTTCAAAATATTTGTCAGGTATTTCAAATACATCAAAAAATTAAACGGATAAATTACAGTGCCGGATCTCCAGGGTAGGATCGTCAGGGGTTAATAAAATTATTTAACATATTTTTGTAAAAACAAAAACTACCAAATAGAACAACAATACCAATAGTAATAAGAACAACTACCAAATAGAACAGTCAGAGGGTCTAATAGATGTTGCTTGCGGTTAAGCTTATTTATATGCAATTTACATACAAATACAATAAAATTATGGCTAGTTTATGGAGGAAAACCTCTAAGGAAGAGCTTCAGCGATATAACGCTCCGTTGTTTCCCCATAACTACGCCACTGCAGTCCATTAGAGGTCAGAAATCTGGTCAGAATTGAAGCCTTTTCAAACTCTCAAAATAATATTTTACTTTTACAATGAATCGGTTTTAATTGTTGTTGGTGGTGTCGGTGGTATTATTATTGTGTTTGTCGCTAATGTTGTTGCTGTTGTTACCGCTGTTGTTGTTGTTGTTGTTGTCGTTGGCGATGCTGCTTTTAAGGTGAAACTTAATTAACTTGACACTTTGTGAGAAGGGTCGCCCGATTAGATCGTCTGCACCTCCTCTCTGGGTTTACGTCATCACGCATTTACCGAAGCTTTGGAAATCGTATCATACCTGCGATTGTAAACGGATGAACCGTCCGTACCATCGGCGTAACCAATGACAATACCAACGACAATCAATCGTCATCTTTTAAGCTAAAAAGAAATAAAACAACAACAACAACGAAAAAGAACGAAAACCGAAAAAAATATCTAAGCCAAATGTCATGAAATGAAGAATTATCGTGGTAAAATTTGGAACGAAATCCTCGGGAATTTAATTCTTCGACCGATCGCGCGCAACGACGATGGTAGTGGCGAACGGCTAAGATCGGCCAAACCCAAACCATTTCAAATGACAGCAGATTAAAATCGATTATATATAAATATTTCTTTTTTCAATACTTTACAATTTGTGTGTCCATTGATCCCCCAAACCGTTGGAGACATATATTTAAAAGATGAAGAACAAGAAGATGACAAGAAAAAATGCTTTTAAATTTCATTAACTTTAAATGACTTTCTTCAAATATTATCTCTTCAAATTAAAATAATAATAAAAAGTGACGCATTAAAAAAAGACGATGAAGAAATAAAATTTTTTAAATAACTTTCTTAAATTTCACCGAAGTAATGCTTATTGCATTTACCTTCTTTCTTACGCTCTTTCATCGTCCAGCGAGCTTCATGTTTCATAATTTTCACATTTATCGAAAAATGTTTGTTTTTTCCGTTAAAAGAATTAATCAGACTTTACCTAAACTGAAGGATCGGTGAAGGGTTTTTATATAATAAAAAAATTTCTGTCTTAAAAAAATGTTCAATATTTTTCAATTATTTTCTTTTAATCAGAAAATCTGAACCTTGGTATGAATTTTAACTCGGCAATAATCGATCCTGTCAACAAAGCTTTGAAACAAATGTTCCAAGGTTTTGGCTGCTAATCCCATCGACATTAGTGACTGACGCCGACATATTAACGACCTTCACCGGCATCCAATAAAAAATTAAATCTCTTTAGGTTACGCTGAACTATATCACCGAAACGGCAAACTTAAAAAGGAATTAAAATGTGTGATACCTTTACAAATATACGTTTCGTATGTTCGTATGTATGTAATTCTGAATTAGAAAATAATTGTATTTTTGTTGCAATAAAAATTCGTCGAATAAATCATGTCCAATTCATTAATAGTATTATAATTTTTCCTGTCCTCCCTTTTCTTCTTGCTTCCCTTCTTCGTCTTTTTGTTTTATTTCCCTGAAAACGAACTCAAAAATTGTTGATTAATAATCTTTAAAAATTTATTTAAAAATTTTAGAACTATATTAATTTTAATATTTCGAAGGAATACAGGAAAGAAAAATCTCTATCAGCGAAACAATCATTTTCGTCTTAATTTAACGGTCCGATATCTCGAAAACTGAAATTACCATCACAGCGAGATACAGCTGCGAGATACGGCTGCAGAAAAAGTCGGAGACATTTTTAGAGAGGTTTTCAAGAAATATTTAGTTAATTTATCCTTCACCTTCACCCTCTTTGTTTCCCCAGTAAAATCTTACTAATAAAAAATCCTACTAAAGTAAGTTACTAAAGTACTAAAGTAATCAACATATTTTATAGTAAATATCAAGGTTCAAGCGAGGCTTGAGATTTTTTACAAAGCTCTGTGATTCTTAAACGATAATTTTTTAGGGGCGGGACGTCCGAACAGATCTGGTTGCGATCTACTACGCTTTTTAAGTAATTCTTTTTCACGACTTAACGATTTGTCGATTGATTTATTACCTAATTGATATTACACAAGCTCACTTAAAAATAAGACCCGAAAGAACCAAATTTATTACAGATTTTTTTTTTGAAATAATTTTGTTATTTTTCATTATGTTTGTTAGTGTTATCGTTGTTGTTGGTTTTAATATTCTGGATGAATCAAAACAAAACAGCTTCGCTTTCTATAAAAATTATCACTTTTTTAATTATTTAATAGTCTTGTTAGCTCGCCTGTGATAAATATTCTTGCTCCTGTTGTTGTTGTTGTTACGGTTGATATTCGGGCATTTATATAGTTATAGGGTTACAACAACAATATCTGGCTTTAACAATATATAATGCATGTAAATTAATTTTCTTTTAATACTTTTTCTTTTAATTTTTAAAAATTCTCGCATTTAACGAGATCGTTCGTCGTTGTTGTTGTTAATAGATTGCAATATATTTTTACACATTTTAATACCACCAATGAATTCTACGATTACAGAAAGAGCAAAACCAGAACAACTACAACAACAACAACAAAGTCATGAATAAAAATTGTTTGCGGCTTTCGCATGAAATCAGTGAGCAAATATATATTTTAATATTTTCGCTTCGCGCTGTTGCCACTAGTTCGTTTGTTGTTGTTGTTGTTGGGAAATATACTAATTTTTATTAATACTATTATTATTGTTGTCAGTACAAATGTTGTTGTTGTTGTTGTATTTCAATGAATTGCAATTGATGTTGCTGTTGTTGTTTGCGTGTTTGTGTGTATGTGTGTGTTGCAACCAATTTGCTGCCATCACAGCGGCGTGGCGTGGCAAGATCAAGGTTAGTTGGCTAAGGTTTTTTAACGATATCCGTTTTCGCGAATAAAATATAAATTCAAGGTTGATTATTTATAATTAAGATGAAGAAGAAGAAGAAGAAGCAGGGTGACGCATGAAAGAAGAGCAAAATTGAAATTAAATATTATGTTTATGTTTTGTAAATCTTTTATAATTACTGATAGTTGCAACAATTTATTTTTATTATTTAAATTTTATTCGATTATTTTTTAATATAGTTCTTAATAATTTTTTGAATGAAAAAACAATTTAATTAAATTGACTTTTATATTTATAGCCTGCCACCCGAGCTATAAATATAAATAATTTTAAATAATAATAGTAATAATAATAATTATAATATAATTTATAATTTATAGCTTAACGCTCGAAGGGTTAAGGAATGGTGAGTTTGTTACGCCGCCCGTAACGCCTTAGAGGAAGCGTGACAAGTACGGGAATTTATATATATTCTGTCTCAGAATCATCTCCTGACTGGATTTAGCTCTGTTCGTCCGTCTCTCTGTCGGTACATTGCTTCTCTGTTTATCCATCGATCTGTCTGTCTGCCTCTCGGAAGAAATTGTCATGAAATTCACCACAAATATTCTCTATTATTATAAGCTGTTTGGCATGTGAGGCGAAATCGGATGAGAACCACACCCACGCTCACTTTTGGTATCTAATACGAATATATCTACACGTGTAATTCAATTTCGACGATGGTGGACAGAACTGGATGACAGAAATTTATCCTCGAAATTATCCACCATTATTAAATTATTTTGCAAAAAAAACGGACGTGTTCGGCCTGACAGAAAGGCAATTATAAATGAGACCGCATTACAAGAGAACGAGTGGAGATATTGTCAAGGAACCTTGAACGAATATTCTCTGTTGTTAGAATTTGGTTAGTATTGAAAAGGGGTGAAACCTACCCAGTATCGCGCTTACTTTTCCATGAAAACAAATTGCCAAACATAACTCAATATCTATAGGAATTGTGAAGCTAACACTTTATGGCCGAGATGACAGTGTTAGAAGTTGCAAATCAGTCAAAAATGTGTGTGGCATGACCACTCTTATAATAAACCGTGTGTAGACTTTTTTGAGGAGACTTGTGGTGAAGAAGGGTTAGTTGATCTAAGAAATTTAAAACTTTATTCACATTTTGAGCACTTCATTTCGTACGGACGATACGTTCGTACGATGTTTTTACCATTTAAAAAAATAATCGTTGCGTTTTATTGAAACCTCGTATTGATATTACTTTTTTGGGAGGGGTCGCAAAAAAGTTTTTTTGGTTTGGCGGGGGGGGATCCCATTGGGGGTGCCTGAATAACTCTGTACCAATGTTTTCCATTAAGCTACAAATTTCCTTTACAAAAATATCTGCATTTAACCCAGACATACTTAGAGGGAAAACGGTGTAAACGACATCAAGGCAAAGAAGGGAGGAACACTTTTATGTTTTCCTTCCCAAAAACCACACCTATATCCATTAATTTTGAAGATACATTCTGACGCATTGAAAGTAAAACCCAATAGCCTTTACAAATAACCTCAAAACCTGAGCCCACGTACGTTCATATCGTAAACGACGCAGCTCGTGTTTTATGTCGTAGAAAGTTTACGAGGTTTACATGGCGCGTGGTATAACTTTTACTTTTTCTTCTAAGACGCAATTTTCTCTTTCGAGTAATTTACATTTTTTCAAATTTTTTAAAAGAAATCCTTTCGTTGACAACTGATCGATTCACTTCGAGAACAGATCGAAAATCCATTCCATTTCGTTGACAATTGATGATCAATCGTTTCTTGCATTTATCGAATGAAGTTGTTAAAGTAATACATCACACTTTACGATAATCAGCGTGACACAACGAACAACAGCGACACACTTTTTTTGTATTTTGTCGTCATCGTCATGTCATCATCTCCTTGTTTATCACTCAAAACGAAGCCATGCATCGATTTCACTACGCGCGCTTAAAAGTGTCAAATCGATGGAAGAAGCACGCTTCTGACAAATGATATGATCCTCCTCCACCCCCCCTCTCTGTTCAAACGCTCGTGACTTCCGAAGTACCTATTCGTATCAGCACCCTGCACGAAGTTTAGGATGGGTTGCACGCGTTGATGATGCAAAAAATTCGATAATAAAAGTCTTTAATGACTAAATCATGCGAACGGCAGCTGCGGACGTGTCTTCCTTTAAAAAGACAGACATGTCTCGGAGCAACCCCAAAAGAAAAACAACAACAAAATCCAAAACTGAAAATTATGTAGGTCAGATTTTGGAATGCGTAAGCCGAGTCCAGGGTTTTGGGATGGGCCACCAAAAACTTTCATTATTCGTTTCTAAAGGTTTCTTTACCGAAAACAGCTTCAATGATGCATCCGCGTACGACGTATGCGTCGTTGTACGTGATAATTGATTAATCGCTTTGAATACAAAGAAATTTTAATAAAACATCGTTATCGAAGAAGAGATCCATTTATGCCTCGTGAGTATCTCGTAATAATCCGTACAATCAAAAGGTTCCCCGATTGGATTAAAGTCATTTTTATTTCGTTTGAAAGTTTGGCTTTGATTCCGTAGAAACGTGATAGAGGACATTTGGACCCCTACCTACCACTACCTCACGTCTCCTCCACCCTCTAACCACGGCAACACATCCACCATCTGTGTATCAAGAATGGATTAACCTTTTCAAACACACAGCTGGCCAACGTTCGCGAAGAGAGGTGTGGTGATCGCTCAAATTATTGCTGTTTGCATTGTTGTTGTTGTTGTTGTTGTTCTTGCTACCTTTCCATTTCATTAAACATGCGTTGAAATTTGAATATATTATCCCCCGCGGGTGTCGCTTGTTTATGCACACACGCTTAAACGTCAAAACAATGAAACGTCAAACCATCGAACGACACTTTGAAAGCAAAATATATGCAATGAGTCTTACCCGGAAGGGTCAAACTGAAAGAAAAGGGTCTGACAAGAAAAAGACAAGAAAAAAAAGAACGGAATTACGAACAATAAAGGAGCGCGGAAGAGAGTAGTACGAGGAAAAAGAAGAAGAATAAGAGGGAATAATATTGTCTTGTATATTATTAAGATAACTCTTTGACTCGACAGATTCTGACGGTGAAAACAAATTTGAATAATAAAAAAAAATTAAATAATTCAAAGGAATTTTGTTTTGAAATCTTTTTTTCTCGGTTTCAAAACAGAAACAATTAAATGACGTTTGTGATGCTTTTGTGTTATCCGTTTTTATGCTAATTTTTTGTCTTCGCCGGACCTTCGAACACTGATTTCGAAACTTTGATCGAAAAGATCAAGAGGATTGAGAGTTGTCAGCTTAAAAAAACTCTTTAAAAATTCGTCGATCATTTTGAGTTTTCATTCGCTACAAATTCAAATGAAAATTAACATTTGAAATGGCAAAATGGCATTTGTTGGTACCAAAGAAAAAGATCAGTAAGCGAGGTAATAAATAAATTTTAGAAGGCACACCATTTGAAGGAGGTTATTGGTACTTCTTCGCTTCTACTAATTAAATGTTTGCTCCATTTTCAAATAAAATTCTTCGTGGTTTATTCACAATTATCCGCATTCGCAAACTATTATGAATAGATTAATGAGAATAAGAAAATAAAATGATGTAAATGAGAAAAAGAGAATAAGAAAAAATATTAATGGGTTTTAAAAAGGTTCCAATTCAACCAAATTTTATTAAATTCTTATTAATAGTATTTAATTAAAAAGCTCCTTGAAATTTAGTGTGATTCATATTGTATAAATTTACTACTATTTCTAACATGTTACTACTATTTTGCTACTATTTATGCAAAATTTACTAACATAGCAAAATTAAAAAAATATAGAAATCGGATCAATATTATGTCAGTTTTATTATGCCTTTGAGGAATGCCTTTAAAAATCCCAATGGATTTAATTACGAATTTCTACCTTGAGTTTCACATGGTTCACTAAATTATAATAACGATAATGATGATAGTTTTTCAATTAACAAGACTACTAAACATGAGGTTTGATTTTAGATAAAAAACATTTTAAAATTGAATGGGCACAAAATTTCTGGAACGAGTGTCATCAAAATGACATCGAAATGAGATCAAAATGAAATTAAAAAATAAACAGATAACGATAACAAAAAGTAGCCATTGAATCGTAAATAAAAGACCAACCCAAATCAACGGATCAACACGCTCGATGATCTCTTAACTTGTTTTAAAAGAGAAGAAAAATAAACATATGGCTAAAAGGAAAAACTGGCCTAATTAGTCTCAGCTGTGTCAACTCATAAACCAACAATGATTGAATGGTTGAATAGAGGCAACAACAACAACAACAACCGCAACAACTACAAAGGCAACAACAATAATAGCAATTATAATAACAACAAGAGACACAAAGCAATAACAACAACAATCACAATCATTAAATTATTAAGAATCGAACGACAGGAATTTATCAAATTGTACAAATAAATTGACGGGGAAATTGACAATAAAACCAAAACAAAACACGGTCATGACAATCGGTGCCGTCTGTCATTCAGACGGATTCGTTATTCATCCGAGACGCAATGAATAAGAAATTTTTGAGAAAAAATCAACCAAACCCAATTTTTTATCATGCCAATTGTTAAAGCCAATTCATCGTTATTTCCTCCAAGTCTGATGACTTGGTGGAAAAAGAAAGAAGAGGAGAAAAAGAGAAAGAAGAAGGTGAAATTGTGTTCAAATGAAATAACAAAATCAATTGCTTTTGAATAAGCTACGACTGAAGAAAACATGGAAATGAATATTAAGATAAAAAAGAACAAAAAATGCGAATCTTCCGGTCGTTTTGTTTTCATAATTTACTGGAAATTACGTTAAAAAACTGATGAAAGTGATGTCAACGATGACATTTTTGCGCATATATTTCGGCGCACACTAAAAGAAAACAATTTGTTAAAAGTGTTGAAAGAAAAACACAAAAGTGTTGTCTAACATTTTTCGAAAAGGCTTTGATTCAATGAAATCATTCGATTTCCTTTTTATTTTTCCCTTTCATTACATTTTCACACATTGTTTACTCGTCTTCTAAAGGGATTAGGTCGTCGTAACCGAATAACATTGGCTGAGGTTTGGTTATGTAAGCGCTCCTTAAGCAATTCCATTCCGGATAGGTGAGAGTATCTTGCTCTCTTCTCTACGAAATGAAACAACGTAAATCGACTACAATGATGTGAAAGATTATTAGATGCTTTCGTATCTAAGGATCACGTGAAAGCTGTTTGAGTTAAATGAGATTCTATTTCCGGGTGTGGACACTCCTGAAGGAATAAAATTTTGACATTTTCCCATTTAAATTTCAGAAGAAAAAGGACTTGATATTCACCACATAAGACTGCGAAAACTTACAGAGAAATGTTTTGACTGACCTTGTCAGTGAATGAGATTCTGTTTTTCTAAAAAAAGGTGAAGGCGTATCGATTATTCTGTTCCTGAGTGAAATTCATCGAAGTGACTAAGCCCATTTACTCTTTCTATTGTCTGTTTGCTTTGTCTTTATGAATAAATAAAGAGGCCAATAATACTAAAAAAAACCCATTTCAGTGAAATAAAAAAAGTTATCCCTTTTGTTGGTTTTTATGGTTTAAAGTTTAAACAATAAACGACGACTGAACGGTAGCCATATCGTGGCATCGCACACAATGATCAATGATCTTTCCATCACTCCTCGCTTAGTGAGAATCCCTACTCTCGTTTTCAAAAAAAAAAATGAAAAAATATTTCACTTCTGACACTTGACTTCACTTGGTTAAGATGATTAAAAAAGAGTTAACAAGAAGGGGAAAAAAGAAACATTAAAAGTCATTAAGAAGTCGTAACGAAACAAGGATTTAAAAAAAACTGACTATATTAAAACAGAAGCTACTCTTTTCTGTTAATTCAACATTGGTGGCCTGGTCATGTTGTTATTGCCATTACTGATGTTGTTGTTATTGCGCTGTCACTTTGACACCTAGACGTCGTACAAACCTTTCTCTCTTTTTACTGTCAAAGGGATTCAAGAGGAGAGGAATATTTTTTTAGAGATTGCATTAAATTTTTTCTTAAATAGCAATGTGCAAAAATATTGCAAAATAATGCACAGAAACAACAAATAACTACAAGAGGGTCAAAATAAAATTTGACTTTTCTGAGTGGATCCTCAATGACAATTGGACAATGATAATTTTTATGAGCTTTTATAATTATGAAAGTGAAGACTGAAGACTAAAGTACTCACATATTTTTTTTAAAAAGGTCTTAAGGTCTTAAGGTCTCGAAGAAGAGCCTCTTGAAAACTGGGTTTAACATCCAAAATTTCGTCAGTTGACTTTTATTTTGTATCATTGTTTATTTTGACAAAATTGCGCGCCTGGTTCGACATCAAGTGTTGCCAATTGAAATCGAAAAAACAAAGAAATGAAAACACTAAAGAAACAGAAAGTGCAACACGCCTTGCGTCGTTAACATTGTTGTGGCCGCTGTTGTTGTTGTTGTATATTGTTAAGTGTGAACGCAATACCTTTTTCTTAACTTAACCTCATTTCGCTTCTGTATCGTTCTTGCTTTTTTATTTGTTTCGACTGTACGCGAGCTTTATCGAGCTCTTTATTTTTAGGCCTTTTAACAGTAAAGAAAAAGGTAATATTTATTTTGTTGAAAAAAAATTTAATTTTTTTCTTTTGAATTTTTTGCTAATAAATATTTTCTCCGCAGCAAATCGAAAATTTCAATATTTCAATATTCCAAAATTTCAAAAAAATCGCATCACTAAAATAAATTCTTGAGCGATTTGGAAAATATTTACACTGAAAGTAAGACAAATGTCCTCGCTGGATCATTCAATGATAAACTAATTGATTGGACGAATTGTCATTGCTGAAAGACAAAGCAACGAGGACATTGTCATCGATAACGAGAGGAAAGTGACGATTTGGTCTATGGTCTATGGTCTAAGATCTCTCTTTCGGGCAATTTATTATCATCACAAATTGATTCGCATGATTGATTTGTAGAGGATGAATAATAAAATTTCTCAACAAATTTTCGATATTTTTATCGTATTCAATAGTTATTGCATTCGTTTAAAACTCCATTTGAATTTAATTCCAACAAAAACATTGCGCTTTTAAACTCTGAGTGCTCTCTTGATCTCTATGACTGAATGATGAAAAGAGCGCGTAACATTAGAATTTTTTAATAAAAAATATTTTTTAGAATAAATCGAGCAGACGACGAGCAAATGACGCATAACGAGTAAATTATTTTGTTTTTATTATTCTAGTGAAATAAATTAGTGGAATATCTTTCGAATTTTATTTTGTTTTATTTTATTTTATTTATTTTTTATTTATTTTATTTTTTTTTAATTTTACGGCTTTTTATTTCGAACCAGTGTCAATTCTTAATCTCTAAGGCTTACGACTTTTTATAAATTTATTACACTTTTTTATAATAGAGAACGAACTTTTTTTATAATAGAGAAATAAATAAATTTGCATTTTTCTTAAATATATTAAAAATGAAATTTTCTTAAATATGTTAAATTAATTCGTATAAAATGGAAAAGTACTTCTAAATAATTTTAATAATTCCATAACATTTAAAATATTTTTGGTCGTAATAAATATATAATAAATATAACAAATAATAGATATAATAAAAGCGTTAATAAAAATGTCCAAAATTTTGGTTTTCAAATAATAAAACTTTGAACAAGAAAAATTGTTGCTAGAAAAAGAAAGCAGGGAGTGTCAGTTACGATGGAGGGTTTAGTAAATTCGTCGCCATGTGGTCCACAAGTCGTAATTGTGTTGACATTTTCTTCTCTTTCTTTTTGTTATAATTGCAAAAATACTTTCCCGATATTTCCCGGAAATTCATTAGAAATGTTAAAAAATTGAAAACATGCCACTCTTTCTTCGCCGTTTTGCTCCCAACTCCGTCCTATTCAATAAATTTTCTCCTGCCGTCGAAATTAAAAAGCCATTTTCTTAATAAAAATTAAAAAAAAGAATGCAGTCGTAACTTGATCGTTTGCAACTTTCGGAAACATAAAAACGATCCACAGAAGTTCCCCAAACGTGTTAACGCAATTTAAAGCAACTTAATTCGAAGTCATTAAAATGAAGCAGAGCGATAGGAAAGCGATCGTCGGGAAGGGAAAGCCGGTTAGAGGAGACAGGGCTGAATGAGCGATAAGGAATGGACCGAGGTAACAAGATTCAAGTATGGAGATGTATTTATGAAGAAAAATCACATCATTATTCATAGAAACAACGACAACAATATCGCAATTACAACAACAACAACAACAGCAGCAGCAACAATTACAATACGATACTTGCAATGCTTACGCAAAACTAATTATCGAAGATCTCATGCATTGCAACGCAAAAACTTCATAAAAGCCGAGAAAAAATCTGTGCCGGATGACGAAATGACGAAAAAGCAAACTGCGAAAATCGCTCTATCGGGAAAATACCAATAAACGGCGAGTGACCACCGATTGATGGGAGACGAATGGATGAATGGATGAAATTGGCCGCCTTTGCGACGATGCTGACGTCAATCAATGAATAAATCAGTGAGGAAAATTCGTATTGCGAAAACTGTTACTCGGAAACATAAATTTGGAACAACAATAACATTAACAACAACATCAACAAGCGCATTAACAAATCCACCAAATAAACAGCGCCAGCAACAACAACAAAAACAGCAATAACAGCATAAGCACGGCCAGCACCTACACTTCTCTGCTAGCAATAACAATAACGATGGCAATACCTATAATGATTGCAAAAGAACAACAACAAACAACAACAATACCAAGCAGTAACAAAAATTCCAGACAACAGGCACGTTTTGGCAATACTTTTTTACGAACAAAACCAACGAAAATATTAAATAATTATTCCTTTTCATAATTTACAAAAGTTAAGAATAAATAACAAACGAGGCGACGATAAAAATACTTTTTAAAAAAATTAATGATCGCGAGGAAAATAAAATACTTTCAAAAAAGTGAAAATTATTACTTACTTTTATTAACATCATAATTGTCGTCACCTTTATGATTATCATCAGCTTCACAGTTGCAAATTCGATTTATTGTTTGAGCGTAATTCGTAGAAAACTGTGTGTAAAAGTGTTGTGTATGTGTGTATGTGTGTGTGTCTGCTTGACGGGGAGGGAGAGGCGGTGTAGGTTAAAGGAAAGTTGGAAGGTCTTTTACAAAAAGTGAAAACCTTTTCCAACATTTCAATTTTTTATGATCGTGAAGGAAATCGTGAATCAACTGAATGCGAGGTCTTTCACCTGAAATCACATTGGTTGACAGAAATGAATGGAATTTCAAGGGATTTCTCAATGAATTTTGGTAATTATCCTTCAATTCTTAATTATCTATTCCAATAATTATTAAAAAGTTCATTCCTCTTCGAAGCAATCCCTTTCAGGGTCATTTCCTGCGAGTCATTTCTATGCATTCTCGAGAACGACCTGCTCTTCACTTCTTTCACCCCCCCCCCACTTTTCGCACTCACATTCTCACAATTTTTTCGTTTTCTATTTGCCTCTCAATTTTCTTTATCAAATTTTATTGAAACTTTTTCTGAACTTCTCCGATATTTTGTCACCAAATCGAAACCAAAATCAATTTCGAATATTTCATTTATCGAGGGGGAAAAATACATAAAATAATAATTTTTTTTTCACAAATTAATTATTATTTCAAGTTTATGATGATATTGAAAACATTCAAAGAATTCAAGCAGAATGCAAAACGTATGAATAGAATGAATGAATTGGTTTTGAACTTTCATGACTCGAACAGCGGTCAGTCATTGAATGAATAAGCTTCGGTTTGAGTGGCTTGTATGAATAATTAAAATGCATTTTCGGGGCCAATTGAATTTAAAATATTAATATTACTGAATATAAAATAACAACAACAACGACACAAGAAAATTAACGAATTCATTTTATTTGTCATAAATTCTTCGAATTGTGTGAAAGAATTTATCAAACATTTTCGAAATATTAAAGAATTTTATTTATTTCTGATTCATTCATTTTATTCAAATAAAAATTAATTTGGAGTTTTTAAAGGTCGCGTAAGAAAAATCTCGTATGGAAAAAAGTTCTCGTATGAAAATTTTTATTTATAAGAATAAGAAGTAAAATCATCATTTTGATAAAACCAAAAACTGAAAATTAAAAATTATAAAAGAAAAATATTTTTCATGAAATGTTTTGATGAAGCGGGTGTTCGCGATTTTTAACCGAAATTAAAAAATTAAAAGATTAATTAGGAATAGGAATAAGAATAGTTTAAAAGAATTTGAAAAAAATTTAAAACGGGAAATAATTTTTCATTAAAAAATTAAAAAACGGGTTTTATTCTATTAAACCAAAATAAAATAAATGTTGGAAAAAATTCGGATTTAAATCAATTAATGATATTATAAATTTATTCCGGTAAAGATTTTTCATTGGCAAAGATATTTTTATAAAGAAAAACTTTCAAAATGAAAATTCTATTTTAATAAAAATGTTGAGAAAAGTAGTAAAAAAATAAGAAATTAAATAATGTTTTTAATAAAAATAATTGAATAATTAAAAGTAATAAAACTGTTAATATTAATCACTTTTAGATTTAAAGGAAAGAGCTATTACGAATCTTAACCAACATAAATAAAAGTTGCTTGGATAAAATCTCCCTACGGGAATTAAAGATATTTGACAAAGTTCATTGTTATTCAATAAAAAATGAATAAAATTAATTAATGAAAAAATCAAATATTTTTCAAAGGCGTATTTTTTTGAATAAAAACAAATTAAAAAACAGAAATAATGACATAAGCAAACACAAAAATTTCCTTTAATGCATTGAAGTCGTTCAAACATTTATTTTTCTCAGCAATATTTTTTAAATTGATTAAAATGCATAATGAATTTCATGAATCGTACTCATAAATAATTTGTTAATTCTTTTGAAAACTCTAATTTTGAAAAACTTTTTAATTTGAAAACTCTAATTTTGAAAAGTTTTGAAGTGAAATAAAATTGACAACGTAAGTGCTTTAATAAATGATTTCTTTAGATTTTAATTAAATTACTGAAGCATAATATTGCACATAAACAATAAACAATAGATCAATATCATCTAAGTGTTATAACAACCTGACCGATCGCGATTTTCGGTTAATTGCAATTTAATAAAAGTTCTAAACAAAAAGCATAAATGACTTGAAATAATTAATATTTTTTTCTTTTTTCTTTTTTGTAAATAATTTACCGGAAAAGTGAACTTAACCGAATTTAAAATGAATTTAAAGGAAGAAACTGTAAAACAATTTAATAAAAACAATTGATTAATTAAAGGCATAAAAAATAATTAACGATTATTTTTTCAAATCGAAAACAAAAGATTAAAAAGATTGTCATCAAGAAACCTTCAAAAATTGAACTGTTTTTTTTTTCTTCATTTGTTTTGGTCATTTTCGGGGTATCATTGAGTTCTTAATTCTTATGCAAACCATGAAATGACAATTAAACTCACAACACCAGGAACAACAACAACATCACACAATAATAAAATCCTTTCTGTCAACTTTAAGTGGAAGTAATAATAATGACAACAACAATAAAGACCAACAAAAAACAACAATTAACATTAAACGCAACTAATTATAATTAGTGAAAAAAGAGTTATTTCAATTAGACAGAGAAATAGAAGAACAGAAAAAAACAGAAAAAGAGAAGAAGAAGAAAAAAACAACAACACAAAGAAGAACAAGACGACAACGCCGACGAGCAGCTGTATTGCGTCAATTTATACAAAATAATTAAGTTTGATGGAATTTATCTCACGAAGCATCGCACGAAACGATTCCGATTAAAACCGTCCAATTTTCATGTTATTATTTCTGTTGGCGTTGTTGTTGTTGTAGTTGCTTTCATTGCTGCTGTTTGTTGCTGCTTCTGCTTCTGCTTCTGCTTCTGCTTTTGCCTGACACATTAACACAAATTAGCCTTTTTATGGTCACACCAACAATTCGACATACCCGTTCGGTAACGAGCTAACTATCACACAAAGAGAGTGTGAAACTCTTCGTCCTCTTCTTCTTCTTCTTCTTCGGTGTTTTCTTGATGAAATCAAAACACTTTTATTTTCAAAGAATGACATACTTTGCTCTGACTATGACACATACATACATACAATACACAAACACACACAAGCATGTACTCAAATACTCACACACACAGTCAGAAGTACACCACAAAACACTATTGTGGTTTTCATTTTGATTTCGGTTTCAATTTCGTTTGGTGTTTCAAACAAATGATCGAAAATTAATTTTAATGAAGACGATGATGATGATGATGATGGTAATGTTGTTAATTATGCTAATAGTATCGTCAATGAAGTTTTCATGAATTAAAATTCATTACTGTTTGTGGTTGTTGTTTTGATATTTCTATTAAAATGGAAAGTCATGCTCACGCACGTCTTCTATTTCTTTTGGTCTCTTGAACTCCTCATAATGTTTTAAAAGCAACGGCAACAACAACAACAACAATCACAATACTATTGATACCAAAAACGTGCTTCAACAATGACACCACAAAGCAATGGCACACCTTCGTTAGAGTTGCTCGAACGATTTTGGCCAAAAGTGGCTGAAGCAGCAAAACTGATAATTATGTAGGCAGTCATACAGCAATAACAACAACAACAACAACAGCAGCAACTGTCAACTATACAAACGCCAACCTGCCATCGATGGTCGGTTGTCGATGTCGATGACAATGATAATGATTGTCATGACGACGATGATGACTTATGAATTTGTTGACGGACAAACGAAACGAAAGAATGGACAAATGTGCGGATGGATAGAAGGACGAATGAACGAATTGAAGTAGTTTTGATTGAAAGTGGCTCGATGGGTGAAGGTCAGTCTGTGGCTAGAATGCTAATTAAATTAAACGTGAATATGTTTAGAATGAAGCGGCCAAAACAAACAGTAACCGGCTTTGACGCAAACATGACAAATGGCAATTGGTCATTAGTGCTAATTTTAAATATTTTAATATTAAAAAATGATCGAATTGAAACTAAGAGAAAATAGATTTAAATTAAAAAGTAAATCAAATGCAAATTTCTCTGTTTTCGATTTGTCTTATATTTTGTTGGTAAACTTTATTTTATAAACACAAATTGTAACATCCGGTTTTCCAATAAGAAATTAACAATTTTTGAATTTTTATTACGGAGATGTCCGTGAAACTTTTTATGATTCGATTACGTCAATGTTTTTGTCAGGGCTGGATTTTTCGTCGTTATGAAAGTCGTAAGCAAAATATTTTGAACATTGTTAAAAATTACTTTATCAAATTTGACAATCTCACTGATTAATTCACTCTACTTTTAGACCGCAGTAATTATTTAATTGCAAGGACTAATCTACATGCTTTAGTACATCGATAAGTTCCACATTCCACGTTCCATTATTTGTATCACACCGGCTGAAGTCCAGCAAGTTCGCCGAGGTCATCCTGTTTCGTGGAAGTGAGCTAACTTAAATAGAATCCCAAAACGATAAGATTCATAGACGGAAAATATCCAGAACGAAAAAATCACTAACAAATCTTTAAATATTTGCATCGCAGTTCAAGTTGAAGACATTCGTGCCTACAGGAGTCGGATAGATTCTGTAAACGCCTAACTGACCGATTGTAATGGCCTACAAGTAAAACCTTTTAATTAAATAGTAAATAGTAGTGGCGGCTTTTAATCGCAGACTTCACTCAATACAACGCATCCTCGACATCGGTGCTAGTACATTTGCGTTGAAACACACAATTACAATTAGGCGCAAGCCTATGCATCGCGGAGAATTCTACAATTTTTTTAATTCAATTGATTTGAATTTGAAGTTCATTAAGACGAAGAAAAGAAGCAAAACAGGCCACAGGAAATAAGAAAGAAAGAAACAAAAGCAAAACATGTCATATCTAAATTGTCTCGTAATCTTCCTGGTCGTGGCTGGTTAGACCTCGACTATTTTCATATTGCATTTTAATCACGTTCGAAGTGTTAGTCAATTGTTAGGCAAAAGTCCGGCAACGCCAAGAGAATGCAAGATAGCGAAAGCGTCAAAAGTAAAAGTAGCGGAGTGAAAATAACTGAAATGTGCTTTTGATAAATATGCTAAAACCAATAAAGTTACAACGTGATGGAATAAAATCTAAAAAAATTGCATGCGTCGCTCGCGTGCGAATTGAGGATCCTCGATATAAAATTCCTGATTGTGATTCTGTTTCAGGCTGAAAGCAGTGGTGCATCGTGTTGGCAACGCAGCGAGGAAACACGGTAGCGATCACCTTGTACGTCAAAAAGTATCGCGTTCGCCGCACCAATGTCAGCGCGATGAGCCCGAAGCCAACAGCTGTAAAGACCCGACGAAAACATTTTGTGTGCCACACCTTAAATGTATCTCATAGGTATCAGTGGTGACAACAAAAACGAAAACAACAACAACATCGAGACTACGAGGAATGATTGCGACAAAAATTCAATAATTTTTTCTCATTTCATTATTGAATCGATTATTATTACTCATGGGAAGATATTGATTGTCTTTAGAGTCGTTGTTGTCGCCATTATTGTTGTTGCTGTATGAAAATTATGTATGCCGTCAGTAGCCGTAAACGAATATCGCAAAGAAGATCCTTTTGCCTTTAAACGCTCGTCCGTCCAACCGGTCTTCTTTTGAAGTTCACCGAAATGAATCTTTTTCCTTTTAATCAACCAATTAATTAGCCACCCACCCACCCTGAACACCATCATCATCTTAACCAATTGGTGAATTGGTTATTAATCGCCTGTTCTTCTCTTCTTCTTCTCCGCTTCATTTAGTCCATCGATTGATTTTTAACGAGGTTGCATCGAAGTCGCGCGTGCGCAAACAATTAGCTTCAAAGAATCTTTATCAATGTAAATAAATTTTATTAGTGTGTGTGCGTCTGCCATATTTTCTTACATCACGCTCAAGAATGCGCTTTGCTTTGCGTCAAACGTGTAATGAATTTTTCAAAACTACTCGAGCGGCAGACACTACCGGACCGAATCGTACCGACCCGACAGACCACAAAAGAAATTTAATATGATAATTCGTGGTGTTGTAGCAATTGTTGTTGTTTCGACTGTTTTTATTCTATTTGTCATTTTTTTCCCGTCATCATTCGTTGGTTCATCGTGTGGTGATGGTGCTTGCTTTTTGCGCCTTTTGCATCCAAAGTATGCACAGAATTTATCGAAGGTGATGATGCATATGTAATAATTGCACAACCCACCCCATCACCCCCCACCCTCGACTGCTTTCATCAGTCGCTCCAAATCCAACATCACCACCATATGCATCACACCATCGTCACCATTTATGTCATGCCTTCGATATACGATCGACGTCTGCCATCGTCGCGTTCGATCCATCGATCGATCGTTCGATCGTTCGTTCGATCGATTGATGCGTGTCTCCTTTCAAAGTTGGCAACACTGCGTTCTGCATACTTAATGACAATCTGCAACAAATTATTAAATCTTTGCCAAATTCGAAGCAGATTCGGCAAAAGGAACTAATGAAAATTTTTTTCATTTATTCATTTTCGTATTCTTTGTTGTCGTTTTCTTCTTCTTTTCATTTAAGTTGTCTTTTAGAATGCTTTGTTATTAAATATCGCCGATGATTTTTGATGCAACATACGATGCGTTGCGTTACGTCTTGTGTCGTCTGGCTGGCACTCAATTTGTCTTTCTTGGCCACGCCTCGATATGGCTATATTTTATTTTGGAGCACCGACCAAGAGTGCTGTTCAGGTTTTTAATTAGAAATTTTGATGATGATGACAATGATGATTATGACGTTTATTATGATAATGGTGGCGGTGTTGGTGATGACGATGATGTGGGTGATTGTACGAAACGAAGGAGGCTATCATTCATAGCATTCTCATTGTTCGTGTTGCCAAAAAGGACGGTGACCTGCTTAAAAGACTCCAGGAGGATGTGGCTACGTCGGGCAGGCGTGCAAACGTGTGTGGAGGGTGAGTGTGAGACACGGGTATGGTTACGACGGGTATGGTTATGAATATGGGTGTGGTCTTTTAGGACAATTTGTTGTTATAGTTGTTGTTGTGGTTTTTTATTCAGAAACGGCGCCAATTAATGTTCAACATGACACTCGGAATTGTGGCGATGATTGCGTCTCGTCCGACAATAAATTTCACTTCAAATTGCTTAACAAACTTTACGAATTTCCAACAAAAGAAATCGTATATCTCAGAGAATAATAAATTTTTATTAGCCATCAATTAAATTCTCGAATAAATCAGAAAATTTTTGGTGCAAATTTAATTTCTCTTTATTTTTCTTTTGTCAGAGAAATGTTTGATTTTCAGATCAATTTATTCGATCTTCTTTCATTTCAATCAAAAGAAAAGAATTAAATTTAAAATTTGATGAGAAAAATTTAATTTATTGGTGAGAGTCATGATTAAAAGTTATCGCTGAAGGAAAAATAATCTTTTGGGCAAACATTACAATCAAACTTATTTTCATTATTCTAACAAGTCTTTCCAAACCAAAACGTCTTGTAAAATAACGAAAATTAAATTGATAAAGATTTGATAAATCACTAAAAATTATATACATCACAAATCCCCCCTGCCCCTCCCCACATACTTCATTTAGGGATAGTGTAAAATCTAAATCAGACTATAATTTAATCATGACTTGAATCGCACAGATTTCAAAGTCGTTACATCATTCTAGGTTTAGGAAATATCACGCTCTAAACCTTGATGAATTTTTTCTACAAACTTTTATTGATTTTGTTTCGGTTTTAATTGGAAATCGTTTGACTACAAAATTATTACTCTTCTTGAAACAAAAGACCTCTCCCTCTCTCACTCTATCTTTCTGATGAGCTATTTCTTCTCTTCATTCGATCTATTGTCTTTAAAGAAAATCTTAATAGTTTTTCCGACGTTTTCGAGAATAATGAAAACGTTTTTCTGTTTTGTGTGAAGCAGTAAAGTGATAAGAAGGAGAAACGAAACTAATAACAAAGGAGAAAGGGACAGAAAGCAGCGAATTTAATAAAACACTTAAAAAATATTTGGAAAAAAGTTAATCCATTCCGGCTCTTTCATCTAACTCCATCTAACCTCCTCATATTCCATCAACTCACCAGCTCAATCGCTCTCTTACACATTATACTCACTCCTTCACTCTCCGCCTCACTCACTCCCACTCTCACTCACCCAATTGTAAAATATCGAAAAGCGAAAAGTAAAAAATTAATGTACGAAAAATGGACTACCGGCAAAGAAGGTTGAGAATTAGAGAAAAAAGAAAAGCATACAAAAGAACGTTAAAAATCTGTACACAAGAAACTTCGTTGATAAAATTCCACGAAAATATTTCCAACAAAACAATAAAGTATAAGGATAGCGAAAATGAAGACGATTGATAAGCCTCAACGTTGGTCTTAAACAGAAACCTCAATGGACGCTGCCGTATACTGTTTTCAGACAGTCAAGAGGCTATCAAGGCGTAGTCAAAGATTGGACATCGGTGGAGACGTTTCCTACAACACTTAATTACAGATGACCCGTTTTCCTTAATTTGGCGACGGGTGATCGCAACGTCGAGGGCAATGAAAAGGCTATTGAACCGACTTGCAATGGAAGTCAAATAAAATGAGTTACCCTTTCGGCCAGTAAGTCTTCTCAAGCTTCTACGTCTCATGGAAGATTCTCCGATTATCAGCATGCTTTGGGGAAACCTAAAACAAAGCCTAATCTAAGAAACCCCTCTCGAAGATTAAGAAGGAACGAAGGAGAAGTAGTGGGTGTTCTGATGTCACAAAGAAGTCGTTCTTAGGACACCTCCCCAAAATTGGGAGCGGGAGGACTTTATTTGATAATAATCTAAAGTATTCAATAAGTTCAAATTTATAAAACCCTAAATCCATAAATTTTCGATTAAACAAAACGAAGCAAAGATTATGTACGATAATTCAGTAAACAAGATTCATTTCATGAAATGTCAAAATTTGGCAATATTTCCATTAAAGTCACAAAATCACAAAAAATGACAATAATTGGTGAATGAAAAGTTGACAGTGAGAAAGTAATAGAAAACCACTATTAGTCATTTTACAACAAATGACAAAAAGAAAAATTCATAGACGAACAAATGACAAAAGTGTTCAATTAGTCTAAAAACGGCAGTTAAATTCGTTTAATTATTCAAAGTTTTACCAGTTTTTGTTAATTAAAAAAAAACTTCTGTTAATTAGTCATTCGGATTTTTGTCACTGTTTTTGTTATAAAATGTTATTATCGATACCATTCTCGACGACCTTTCGATGTCGACGGTTTTTTACTAGTATTACTATTATTATCTGAATTGTTATTGATGTTATTGTTGTGACTGTTGTTACTATTGCTGTTGTTGTTGTTGTTGTTGTTTATAATACGTGTAAGTACTTGTTCTTATCATTGAACGTGCCTTCCTTGCATGCATTCCATCTAATCGTTAAATATTTTATTTAAAATACTCGTGTTTTTCTTTCTTAAATAATTCCAAGTTCAGCATTTTTTTTACACACCGTGTTTCTTTTTCTATTGCTATCTTTTCCTATTTATTTATTCATTTTTTTTAATTTTTCTTTTAATATCAGTTTTTGTTTTGTTGTCAATTTTTATTTATTTATTAGAAATTATTGTATTGCTCATTGACGTTTGGAACGAAAACATGGGCGTTGCGGCGCGATTGGTAGAAATGTAAATAATAGAAGCGAGAACGCGCCACAAAAACAAATAAAAAATAAATGATAAAAAAGAACAAATAACGAGACTTCTAGGAATATTACTAAATATTATGTTAACAATATATTCTTTGGTCTACCGGTGTTCAACGCATTCAACGCGATAGCGAAAAAGATAACGATAATTTTTTAAAAGAATTGAAAGAAATTAAAAATAAAATAATTTTTAAGAAAATACTTAAATGGAATAAATAGATGGAGATAATTTTAAAAACGAATATATTATGAAATCTTTCAATAAAATATTTCAATAAAATATTTCAATAAAATTTACTACCATAAGCATAATTTTGTAAGAATCTAAAATTCCAAGAATCTGTGCTTGAAATAATTGCATTTTTGTTTTATTTAAATTTTATTTATTTTGTGCATTTCTGAAGCGAAATGTATGATAGGAGGTTTTGAAGGTTTAGAATTTCTTATATTGATTTTTCGTTAACCATCCTCAAAATTAAGCCAATTTTGGGTTTTTCCATAATGATATTAAAATGTCGTAAGCCACGTTACGAAAAATAAAGCCCATTGAAATTGAAAGGCCACCAATTTTTATCAATAACTGACTGTTTGACTCAATTTCGTAACAAAAATAAAGCATTATGGATAGCGCCCTTTAGTAGTGAATCATTTGGTCATTTGTTTCATGTTAACTCATTAAGCCCACAAAGAGAGCGGCAGGGGGCGGGAAGGAGATAAACATACTGAACAGATTGATTTAACCTTGACGTAACTAAACCCTTTACCATCTACGAGTCAAAGTATAAACAGCCTGTTGCTTTCAACATGCTTAATTTATTCTTTTTACTCCTAAAAGACGCAATATATTGCGCCATATTTTTTCGCTTCTAAGGCTTTGGCACTAATTATTTTCAGACTTCAAATTACTTTAAGGCACTAATTGATACGTTTTTTTTGTCTCCGAAGCAAAGTACAAATTGCGTCTAAACGAAAAATGCAATATTCTTTCAATTGCATTGTCATCGATCTTGAAAACGATCTCTCCCTCTCTTTCTCCCTCTCTTTCTGCCATTTCCCCTTCCCTCTCACTCTCTCTCTCTGCTTCTTTCACAGAGTACCCGAGAAGTACTCAAACATCGTATCGTCGCAGCGACAAGTTTCCAACAATTTCTAATAAAATGAAACGCATTAATAAAAAAATAAAATAAAATTTTCTCCAAGTCTCAACAAGGCCTCCCTCCCCTCCTCTCCTCATTAAAAACTTACCCTCATTCTATCAACATTCCACGCCACCACCACCACCACCACCGCATTCTCTCATTATACTTCATCCCCACCCTCCCTCCTGCTTTTGTTTTCTGTTCCAGCACTCTTTCTCTCTCTCCAACGACCTCGAGCCTCAAATGTTTTTCATTTAACATTCGCGTATCGAAACAAAAAACAACAACAACAACAACGTCAGCAACGACGAAAATAACAAGAAAACCTAGAGACGTCCATAAGAAGCAACAGAGGCCAACCCCATCAACGACGTCAACGTCGTGGCCCTGCCCTGCGCTGCCCCTGCATCTTACGACGATAGCGGCACACTCGTAGCGCTCAAGCGTCGCTTGTGATCTCGACAGACGCTTTGGATGGATGGAAGAAACATCCCAACCACGCAAGCAACGCATTCAGGCAAAGTCATCAGATGCGTCGCCGTTGACGTCGTCGCATCTATCGTAACAACGCAAGCAGAAATTGCAACGACTGGCAATGGCAAAAACAGCTACTACGACTGCGAAAGTTCTGACTGCGACGATCTTTGGAACACTTGGCACTCTGAATTGTGTTTGGCGCAACAGGAGGGTTAAGCGACGCAGCGCGTTTAGGCAAGTTTAGGTTTGTTTTTGTTGCCAAGCCAGAAAGAACGACGAGCTCGGACTGCTTGAAACTTTTTGCGCTCATTTAATTTCTAAGTTTGTAATAATCATTGTTCATCGTGACTATCATCATCATCATCATCATTATCGTCAGCCTCATCGCTAAATTTTCTTCTCAACTGCATTTTACTCTTTACGATCTAAAGAAATGTTTTTTAGTTCTAATGCTTTTTCTTTTTCTTTTCTAAAATTTTATTAGTTTTGCTGAAATAATTCTTATGAAAGCGCAGAAACGGTTACGGTGCAATGCGGTGAGGCGTGCGGCGGAGCGAGCGCTTCGCTTTGAGAAGAAAAACAAACTTGGCGATAGCTTTGCTGACCTTGAGCGTTTGCCTCGACGCTATTTGCTGCATTTTAAGTGCTTCGCTCGCTTCGCATTGCGTCGTTCTGTGGTTCAGTGCATCTATCCACCCCTTCTCCATCCGCCCCGCACCTCTTTCACCTTACACCCAATTCTCTTCTCGTTGTATTGCACTCGGAAACAAACCGAGCCGAACCTAACCGAACCGAACCGATCCAAGCCGTGCCGCGCCGATTTGATCCGTTCCGTGCCGTGCCATGTCATGCCATACCGCTAACAACCCCCATCCATCCATCCATACGTCCAACCATCCATAATTATTTGTTTAACAATTTATTATTGCATTTTTTTTGCTGCATTTTTGCGCAATTTCTGTTGCTTCGTCTTCTGCCGTTTTATAATAATAATAATTCATTTGAAGTTAATTCTAATGATCGTCGTCGTATTTTCTTTTGCTTTTCTCTGTGGTTTGTAAATTTTCTTCGAATTCGTTATGAATATTTTCAAAGCTTGGCAATCTCATAATCATCATAATCGCCGCAATTATTATGAATAACCGGTCTCTCCGGTCGACTTAAGCGCCACCGCGCTCCGATGCAGCGCTTGCAATATTCTGCGTAATTCCTTCTTATTTTTATCATTTCTTCAAAAACAGTTTTATTGGAATTGAACGTAATTTTGTTAATTTAATTTAGAGAAAAGAATTTATTTCTATATTCTTCAAAATTGTATCATATTTAATTAAAGAATTCTTATTAAACACAAAACACTCAAGAGCAAAAGAAAATTATGATAAGAAAAAATTATTAAATAAATCAGGCGATATCTCGAAAACCATCACTGCTTTTATAAACCAAATATTACCCGAAACGTTATTATTATTGAAAGGAAGGAGTTTATGTGATTCACTCTAACTTATTTTCGTAAAACACGGCCATAAAGAGCAAGAAGAAGGGAATTCTTCTCGTGTCACGCTTTCAAAAATTTAATTAAACTCGAAAAACTCATAAATTCCTTTAATTCCGATTTGCATAACTACCTCTCCATCTCTTTCTTGTCACATTTGATTTAGTGAACTGATTTTGAATTAATTTTGACTTTCAATATTTCATAACTCAATCATTTGAGATATCAATATTTAATAATGTCTAATATTTATCAGATGAATTCAAAGATATCTTCTCCTGTTTATTAAAAAATTACAAATTTCTTATCAACAGCAGTAACAACAACAACAACAACAACAATAACAACAACACGTGACAATAACAACTCTTGCTTGTTAAAACATTGATTTATTTATCTGAACATTTTCAACAAGTTGTTCAACAAGATCCCAACGACAATAATTCAAATCGACAACAGGCCACCAGTCAACCAGCCAATAAATCTACCCTCTGCCACCCTTTTTCTCCCCGCCCCTTCTCTTCCCTCTTCCCTTTTTTTTGATGAATTATAAACAAAACGTTCGAAAAAATAATGTTCAAAAAAGCTTCAACATTGATGAATGATGCATAAAATCGCATCAAGCGCATTCACAATTAGTTCCATCTGATTTAATGGTATTCATCAAGAGTGTACGCTAAAGAAAACTGTCAACAATGACGTAAAAAATGGAAAAAAAATCGGTGATGAAAATGATCGAGAAAGAAATGAGAAGGGAAACTATCGATCGTATTTCGGATTTTGTTTTGAGTTCAATTTTCGCCAAAACCAAAACAATATCTCTTACTTTTTCCCCCTCCGTGCTCTTTTCCTTCTTTCTCCTACTACTGTTTCATCATCATGATCTATTTTCTCTTCTTCTTTGTTCGTCTCTTGATGGCTTAAAAGAACTGCAGAATTCAAGAATTGAATCAATTTTGGTTTTTTAATAAAATCGAATTTACAAAAGGAAAAGAAACAAGAGACATATAAACAAAACTATGAAAGGAATGGGAGGGGGAGGAGAAAGAGTGTGTAGCAATGGAATTTTTTTATTTATTTTATTTAGCATCCAGTAAAAAGTGAAATATCTTTTAAAAAGAACGGATTTTTCTAATTGAAAGGAATTTAAATTTTAAAAATATCGAATATTAAAACTTTCTTAGTGTTATTATTACCATTTTTATTATTATTACCGTTTCCCAAAATATTGTAAATTAATTTAAATTTTACATAAAGAGCGGATTACAAATCCTTAAATAACCGAGCTGTAAAAGACGAAGCTTGAGGAAATATAAATATTTGTTTTTTTAATTAATAAAATTTTTGTATCCGTTTTTGTTGTTATTGTTACTTTGTCGTCATTCAATAAGACTTACAATTTTGTGAGTGATATCACAACTTTCCTAAAATTAATTTTACATTATTTTATTTTAAAATTTTATTTAAAATTTCAAATTTATTTATTTATTTTGTTTTTTTTTTGGTGATGAAAGTTTTATTTATGCATTTTTGTTTTCATTAATATGTTCTTTTATATTTTTCATTCAAGAAATGATTTCATTAATTAATTACGAAGAGTCCTTTTTTTACTTTTTGTCACTTGCTAGTTTGTCTCTTAAGACTTAGAGGAATGGAATATAAAGAGTATTTCCCGAACGTGATACAGAGAGGGAGAGGAGGCCAGATTTAGATAGTAAAGCATAGAGGAAAATTAACAAAAAGTTATTGAACACAAACTAATATTTATCTCTCTCAACTCTTTACGTGTTTTCTTAATTTATTTTTGGGATCAACCTTTTGGATTTGTCTAGATTAATAAAAAATGACCAGGAAAAACAATTTATAAAATGCAGGTATCGATTATTTTAACAATTTGCGGTGCCGCAAAATGAAGTATCGAAATTGTTGGATACTTCAACCAACAATTCTTGAACTTGAACAGCCTCTGTTATTGTTGTTTTGTTCTTGTAATGCCTCGAAGCTTAAACGGATAAATATTATGATATTTAGTAAAACAAAATATTGTTGATTCTACAGCAAAGGAAGCTGTAAAAAAATATCAGGAAGAAAGAGAATAAGATTGAGAGGAAAAAAAGAAGTGAAGAGAATTTGAGATTTTTTTTAAAAAAATAAATAAATAAATAAATAAATAAATAACGTAATTAATTTAAAAATTCATAATAAACAATGAAGAAGAAGAAGAAGAAACCGAAGAAGAAGAAGAAGAAGAAGAAGAAGAAGAAGCGACGACGAAGTGTTAAATGAAGAAGAAGATAAATTTAGAAGATAAATGTTTTGCCAACAATGCGTTTAACGATAAGCCTGCTGGTGGCTTTGTTGCTTTTTTCTCTTCTTCTTTTCCTCCTGCCTCTACCTTTTCAGTAATTCTCTGCTTTTGTTCTTGCTCTTATTCTTCTTCTTCGTCCCGATTTCCTTCTTCGTCCTTTTTCCTTTTTTTCTGCTTCATTTTCTACCAAGGCTGGTGTTAATTGCGATGATGGCAGTGATGATAATGATGATGATAGCATTAATTTCTGTTTATTATTGTTTTATTAATGTTGTTGTTGTTCATTCGTTTGCTACTGACTACACTACCGCGCCTGTGCCGCGGGAGAAAAATGAGTAGTAGTAGTAGTAGTAGTAGAAGAAGAAGAAGAAGAAGAAGAAGTAGCAAAAGACGACGTTCCAGTAGATGATTTTATCGGTTTTATTTCCCTCGTTTGTCCAAGGTTTCTTTCTGTTGAAGTATATTGTTGCTGCTGTTTCTTTCTTTTGCTGCCATCCGTCGATGTTGTTGATACTGATGATGCTGCTTCATTTATTATTCTTGCTGTTGGTTTTTTCTTTTTTATGTTAAATTTTGTTGCTTTGCGTGGCTTTGTCAGAAATTCAGTCTTTATTTTTACCAAAAATTTTGGTTTTTTTTGAAATCAAGATGATTGTTTTTTCTTTCTTTATCATCTTCTTCTTCTTATCATCATTATTCTTCATCTTCTTTTTTTAATTTTCAACTGCTTTGCTCGGTCAGCGTGTTTTTGTTGTTGGTGTTGCCAGAGTTTATGGTTTGACTATAAATTCTGCATAAGTTCGATCTTGAAATGAAAAAGATCAAGGTCATTATTTGCGTTTTTCCGTTTTCTTTCTCTTGTTCATTCGTCTTGGTCTTTACTTAGTCTCTTTTCATTATCATCATAATTTACCCTTCATCTTTTTCGTCTGCTTCTTCTTCATCCTGTTGTCACTTTGTCACATTGCGTTTTTGTTGTTATTTAACAATCAATAAACACTGAATCTTCTTCTTCTTGCGGACCATCACCGCATAAATGAAATTGATGATAAAATATTGAAACCATATTCAAAATTTCAGATTCATTTTCGACTGCGCTTGTTGGTGACGATGCTTGGCAATGGCGTTGATGATGATGATGACGCAGTTTGTTCAGTGCAATTCAGTTTGATTGGTGGCACGATTGGTGAGGAAGTTGTTCGATTTGTGAGGGAAGAAAATGTTATCATTTTTATAAAAGAATCTTGCTTTACGATTTATAACGATTTATGAAAATTTTGAGAACATTTTAATCTTAAGAAATTTACGAGAAATTTCGGAGAAAATTTGATGCAATTATCATTTTATCCCATCGGCCCTTCTGTCTTACTCTCCATTGTTTAACTTACGCACACACTCCGCAGTAGGGGAAATTCTCTTCAATTTCTGAGTCATATTTTTTTACATAAAAATCAAAACACCCAATACACCCAAAACAATATAATTTGCCAAAGAATAAAGCAGAAATAATTCGATACATATGCGCATAATTGAAGAAAAAATTATTGTGAAAAAACTTCTAAAAATTTTAAGCGTAAATGTTTAAAAAACAAAGGAAAATATCGATTAGAAACAGTCTTGCCCACAGGCTCGACATTTGAGAACATCGTCAACTTTAACAATTTCCACCAACACAATCTGCAAAATCGTTTCACATAAACCGGAAATGCCATCTCCATAAGGCCATGTTTCCGCAGTAAGAAAAAAAATCGAAGAATCGATAGAATTCGAAATGAGTCTGCGATCAAATCTTTGTGTGAATTACAATAATGTTTCCCTAAAAAATATTTTCGATCAGAAGTTTAAAATTCGAAGAGTTGAAAGTTTTTTAAATCCTTTTCTTGTAAAAAATTACGATTAAATCTTTGCTTAGAAAAAAAATCGAAATTAAAACGACCGAACCTTCAGAATTAATTCCTGGAAATCAAATTTTGTCTAAAATACGAAGAAGAAGAAGGCGATTAAAAGAAGTAGAGTCAGTCAATCAAGATCTAACGTGATTAAAAATCTCCAAAAGAAACAATTTCTAGCTTCCGAAATTTTCTGCCATTAAATCACAAGAATTCATTCGAGCGGTAGCTCCGGCTACTGTTAATGCTATCTACAACAACAAATCGTTCAATTTTATTTGTTGTTGTTGATTTTGTTGCCGATGGTAGTTAACGATCCGTCTGATACTGATTAAATCCGACGGATTTATTTGATTTGGTTTTTTCATTAATTCTTATTTTCAGCTACTGAAAATCATCATCATCATTATCGTCAGTACCATCATCATTATCATTGTTCATTTGAGGAATAAAACCGTGGCTTGGTTTGTGCTTGTTTGATTTTCTTTTCTTTTTTTCTTTGTTGGCAACATTATTTTATTGCTACGCAACTAAAATAAATAGAATTGAGAAAAAGTTAAAGAATTGAATTTATTTTCACAACGAAAGCGATATCAAAATGCTCGAGAGGAACGGAAAACTGAAATTGAAACCATTGCAAAAATAGATTGTGATGATGAGTTTTGCTGCTGCTCTTATTCTTCTCAAATGGCCAGATTGATGATTCCGTAAAAATTATTATCGATGCGTTTGTTGTTGAAATTCCTTCCCTTTACCAGCAGTTATCATTGCTGATTCGCGTTCTTAGCACATTGTTGTTTCTGTTATTGTTGCTGTGGCGGTAATAGGAGTTGTTGTTGTTGTCTTTGTCGATTGGCAATGTTGGTGCGCTGTTGCTTTTGTTATTATTGTTGGTTTCAATTGTTCCATTTGTTAGTTTTGTTTGTGTTTTAATTGTTATCTCCATCATAGTTTCTTTCATTACTCTTATTCTTGTTACTGTTGTTGTTGTTGTTGTTGTTGTTGCTGGTGTCGGCATTAAAAAAATAATCCAATTCGTCTCAAGTTTTGTTTGTCGTTTAGAAGAAAATCGAAGCGTTAAATAAATAAATAACTAGAATACCAAACAATTCCTCCAATAACAAGTGCTACAACAACACCAACGACGACAACAACAATTAGCAGCTGGTTAGCTTGAAAGAATTTTTAATAAACGAACTAAAATGAATTTTCAGCGGAAATGAAATTCCTTAAATAAAAAGAATAAAAGCAAGATCATTTTAATTGCATTCATTATTTATTTTGTTTTATTAATTTATTTTAATGCTTTCTAAAATATTTCTGTTTATCTCGTATATATTTTTTTTATCTATTTTATATTAATTCATTATTATTTTTTAATACAATAAATATAATTTGAATTTTAAATAGTATTAATTTTTAAAGACTATTATAAGATATCGCGTGATTTTTATTAATTTATTAATTTTTATTTATTCGACTTATTTACTAAAATCTATTTATATAATTTCTATCGATCTTTTCATAAATCATGTCATTTATTTTTTTTTATTTTATGATTGCATACAGTTTTTATTATAAATATGAAATTGTTTTTGTAATCATAAATTTTGTTTCTTATGTTTAATTTGTTTTAATCAAGCTACTTTTTTATTTATTTATACAAGCTAATTTCTTTTATTTATTTATATTATTTTTCTAGTTTTTATTAAGCATTTAATTACAAAATTTTGCCACTTTTCTCCAATATTTCTCTTTTTAGTGTTTTGTTATTTTATTTGCTATTTTCTCTTATATTTAATTACATTCTAATGAACATACTTAATGAAGTTCATTAATTACTTAATTATTTTTTATAACATTTTTATCGTTTATAACTCGCTTTTTTCTGTTTTAATTTTTGAAATTTTTTTTGATTATTTCAAGTTTTTAAATTTATCCTTAATTAAATAAAAGATATTTTTTATTCATGTCTTTAAAAACTAATTGGTTTTCATAAAAATATGCTAAAATATAAATTTATAGATCCGTTGAATTATATATCTATATCAAAATCTGTTTGCCAAATATCGTAAAATTATTATCTGAAGGTTGTCTCCTTCACATTCGCTCAAACAACACTACAAGAAAATAATCAAGAGTTATCAAAACTTTTCCAAAACTATTAAAATTTTTAAATAGAAGAAATCTTTATTGCAAAGAGTTAGATAATCGTCCGCACCAACAGAGTACAGTGCTATCAAAAGATAAGAAAAGACTTTTCAAGGTCATGCAAAAAACGTCTCTAATAGAAATTACAAAAAAAACAACATCTTTATTTGTTTTGCACATTTTTTTTAGAAAGAATTAACATACGTTGAGTTAAGAAATGAACTTAGTCTGCCTGATATTCACAAATTGTCATACGTTTTACACCGACTTCACTAATCCCTTTCGTAACACTATCACGATCTCTGTCACTTAGTGCCCTCACTCTCCCCGCCTTCTTCGGCATCACGACTATCTACTACTCTGTGGCTTTTCTTTTAATCTGCTTTACTTTCTCCCTCCCTCTCTCTCTCTCTCCCCCTCATCTGCAGCAACACGCTACCCATTATCGTCATCACTATCATCATTATCATATACTTGCCGCGAACATCATAATTTTGTGTTAAATTCGTTAATGTTTGTTGTTGTCAATTGTTATTTTCATATTCGTTTCCATTGCTCTTCGGCTCATTACATTATTAGGAAAACGGCGCCATAGATTCCCAACAACAATCGGAGCGCCATTAAAATCAGCGATAATCGCCGTAAGCGACGCCATGTTGGCAAATTGCAATAGGTCTCATTGAAAATTTCCAACAACAACAACAACAACTGCTTTACACGAAAACAGCACACCAAATAATCTAAATGAAACGAATAACAAAAACAGAAGCTAAAAACGGCAACAACAACAACACTAATAAAAAGCAACACCAACATGAAGCAAAACGAATAAAAATAAATTTAACAAAATCATCTGCCAGAGCGAAAAAATCTCTTTTCAAAACTGATCAAACGCTTAGTTTTTATTGTTGTTCATCAAGGTGGTGGTGATGGTGCTGTTGTTGTTTTTGTTCATTTCATTTTTCCAGCGCATTTATATTTATTATTATTTTGTTCGATATTACTACTATTGCCTGCTCTTGAATGTTAATAACGAAGATGATTACTATAATGATCATGCTGGGCTTACCCTCTAGAAAAATGCCATCCCTCTAGGAAAATTTATTATAATTCCAATTAAAAAACTAAAAAAGTTCTTCAAAATATTCTCAAAAGTTTTACATTCGTAGAAATTCTTACGACGGATTTTCCAAAACGTACATAACAATTTTGAATTGTCACACCGGTAAGCGCTTGACAACTATTTGGGATTTTTTACAATCGAAAAATCAGCCGTGATTGGCATTTTTCTAAACAGATCGTAAATTGAAGAAGCTGCAATCGAGACAACGTACCATTCCAAATCCTGAAAAAATCAATTCAGAACGAGTCATAAATAGAATTCTTTATTAATTCCATAAATTGTTTACTCGCCGTCGAATTTCAATTAATATCACATTTGGAAATGTAGTTTTATTTCCGTAAGACATCAAATTGAGTAAAACATTTAATCCATTGGAACGCATCCAATTGAAGGAATTCACCTGAGATTATGTTATGCCCTTAATGGAAACCCCTTTGGAAGCAGTAATGTCTGTCTGATTTAACTACAGGGCTGACCTTTTATACCGCCTCCCTCCTTTTATAAAAAATGTCCAACTATTTTATAATTTTACGAAATACATTCTTTACCCTAAGCACCTCTCTCACTCCTACTACTGATCCCAACTCATCCCACTTGTAATGTTCTAAACACTTGTT
>OZ016502.1:23783750-23805583 GCA_963966595.1 Physocephala rufipes
TTGTTTTATGTTCATTAATAAGTGATTTCTATAATAGCCTTAATAATACACATGTCATCAGTTGACACGCAACAGCGATAAAAACAACAACAACAACCGCAACTAACAGAAAAGCAACTACTACTACTACTACAAATATTTACTACTGCTATTGCAGAAACGACAACCCTAAGAAGTTCTTGCTGAGAACTCAATCGGTAACCACAGAAACCATAAGCCATTTAATTATTCAACAATATCTTTCACGTATTTGTTAAGCATTAACTTTTAACCCTTTAACGCACAACCCAATAAATTACGCTCATATTATTTTCGGTTAAAAGGATGTGATTAAAAAGAGTTTTTCAACAAAACAAAATTATAAGCAATGAATTTTTAAAGGAATAATTCTATAAGTTATAATAAAAAAATGTGGCAAAGAACTGAATAATCCATATGAGCAATTTTGAAATTTTGAAAGAATATTTGAATAATCTATGTATGAAAGCATCTTTACAGATGTTTAAGATGTTCTTTAAAACCTTTACAGATGTTAAAATGCATGTTAAAATGTATGTTAAAGTAATTTAACAGGATTACAGAAAACCTAAGACTTTCTAATTCAAACGGAACTCATAAAAAATGAAGATTTTGAAAATGAGGTTTGACTTAGACTTATAAATTATAATTATATTTAATTATTTTATAAAAATTTAATCCTTTTGAAAAGAATGCACAATTGGAAATGAATACTGAAGAAAGGTTTGACTACCAGGGTTAAACCAAAGAATATAGTAGAGTCTATATTCTTTGGTTAAACTCTTTTTTCAATTATCGATACTCTCATTCATCAATAATTACTATTTAATTATTTTTGTTGCAATTGTTGTTGGTTGTGCAGGTTTGCCATCATTTTCCAAAACTTCGATTTTCGTGAAAACTGTCATAATCCATCAGAAATCTTGGGAATCAATAGAAAACTAGGTTTATTTTTATTTTCTAAAAATTATTATTATTAAAATATGGGAGCTTACCCATACCCTAAGCTCCGTTCATCCTATTTCTTTTATCATCGCCGTTTCGGGTAAACGTCATTATCACCCAATGACCCCATGGGAGACTATGAATAAAAGTGATCTATACCTAGATATTCACAACCTCTTCCACCTGCTTTAATACCTTTAGACGATTCCATGACTTCCATAGGTTTATCAATATCATTAGAAAATTGATCGAGTTAATTCGAGGCTTTACCCAAAGCTTTTGAAATTTTTTCATTCCACTAATTTCGACTGATTTCACCCATCGATAGTTAGTAACTAAATTAGAATTTAGACTAAAAATAGAATTATTTTTTCATTCATTCATTCATTTACTCGACCTACTCGTGTTTAACTTATGTGGCGACAACAAAATCAACTGACTCGTTGCTCTTGTTTGATTAATTCGCTATCGGCTTTTACTCTTTGAACGATTTCTGAATTACTAAGAACTAACGAATGTTTGAGTTACTCGATAGTTTCTAGAAATTACTAATTCCGGGTGACAGATTCACTCGTTGAATTATTTCTGAATTACTAAAATCTATTGCAAACAACTATCGAATGAATGAATATTTAAAAACTATCGAATAACTCGATAGTTTTTTCAATAGTTCCCAACACTACTTTTATACCAGTCGAAGTTGTTTGAACCAATTACCAAACCACATTTTAAGCAAATTTTCGCCTTACCATTTTCTGCACCAGGAATATTAAATTTCAAGTACTCTAAAGCAAGCCCATCACAATGACATTGAGAAAGCCAATGACATTGACATTGAGAGTCCAATGTTATTCGATCTATTTGAATTATTTTATTCCAATTTCACAAAATATTTTCAGTGTCAGCTCAATTATAAAATTCTCCAAACAGAAACAAAATTATTTATTTTGATATTTGTTTATTGATGAAAACATTTCTAAAATAAATTCCAAATGGAGAAGTAAATAAAAAAGTCTGTAATAACTTAACATGCCCCACACTCAATACCATAAATAAAATATTGGTGAGAAACAAAAAAAAAATTGATAGAAGGTGAAAGGACAGTTTTGTGGAGATCCGCTGAGGAAACGCTTTGACGGGTATCATTTAAGACGTAACACACCAACACATTTACATAAAAAATTACGCAGAAAACAAAATGTTTGGTCCTAATTCCCAACAAACATTAAATATCAACAGCTGCTGTCACTGCCACTAAGTGGCACGCTTTAATAAAACGGGAAGGACGCAGCTATAAATTGAGCAAAGGAACCTTACGCTTCTAAGAATTTAACTGTTAAGACGCAAACGAACCAAATACGAGCTACCAAATGTATATTTCCTTTTAATTAATTCATACTTTATCACTCAAATGTTTAAGCGACACGGGTTTTATCGTGATTTTAATCCTTTTACAAATGGTAATTATTACGCCCAAATATTTCGACTGCATCCAATTGCCGTCTCCTACCTTCGAGAGAGGTACGACAAACTGTTCACAAGTCTTTCCTATGCGCCTGTTTATTTTCTTACGGCGCCAAATTTTTGTTGTATCTGTTGTATCCTCGATTCCTGTATCTGTTGTATTCTCGAATTCTCCATCTATTGTATCTCGGTCCAAGTCAATATCGTCTTCACCCTCTTCTGCATCGCTTTTATCCTTTTCTCTCTCTTTTGAAACCTTCCTATCTGCTTTTTCAACATTTTTCTTTCCACTATTAAGCGATGTGCCAGTACTTACGCCTGCTGCTGGTACAGCCACCGGAGCTGCCGCAAGTACTTCCACAGGTACACAGAGAGCTTCACTCTCTTGCATAACATTGTACAGAAGAGAGAGAAGCAGGCCAAGCGCGATAAAAAGAAATTTCGGAGACATTCTAGGATAATAAAAAAAATTAAACCAAAAGTAACTCAAAAGTATATAAAAGATTTAAATTATTAATTTCAAGAATATAATGTCTTTTATTAATGTTCTTACTCTTTGGACTTGGGTTTCGCGATGACAGCACTGAAGGGGATTGATTGTAACTGTATGATTTTGGCAACTTCTGCTCGACCTTAAATACTTTCCTGATATGATTGTTGGAAACCATAAGACAACAACAACATTCTCACATTATACGCCAATTTATTTATACAAATGTTTTTTATATTTCAGTGAATTATTTTATTTGATCTGGTTTCAAGAAATCCAATAAAAAATGTGAAATTAATTGTTCATTTAGTTGCTTCAATTATATTATCTTATTCTTAATTTTACAACAAATATATCTTCCAGCATAAACTAAATGCTCAAGGTCGTTCGCAAAAATAAACTAAAACTTTTTATTTTTTATAACGTTTACTCTTGGAATGAGCAGCAATTATTTAAAATAATACAATTGAAGCCCATGATTCTACATGAGAGCCCGCTCATGACTACGTCTTGATTTCAAAGTCCTCTTGCCCGTTTGATATCGCGAATGTATTTGACGACCCTATGGGCCTACTATACTCTTTATTATCCATCATAATGACTTCATAAATTAGTAAGCGATCATAAGAATTTTCCTTTGGATTGACATAACTGCGTAAAATAAATAAATGCGTTAAAAAGCAGAAAATGGGATGGAACAAAGAGTTTACTGAAGCCTGAATCCTGAATTAAACAGAAAATTTACTTAGCAGAATTAATGTAAAAACTCTGATCACATGCGCTTGAAATAGTCCACCCAAAGGGCGGTTCGTTAACCAGAAAGCTGTTGAATAGTTTTAAAAAGACATCGCTATTTCCTTTCCAGACTTCAAGGGTCCAACGGTTGGCACCTCGTAAAACGTACAAAAACATATTCTTTCATTAGTATAAGCTCAAACTTTAAAAGATATTCTGCAAGTAGTAAAACATTTACAACCCGCATCTTTTGCTTCGACAATTGGACAGTTTAAAACCATTTAAATTAGAATAATCTTTATTCGTCCCTTTTTTGTTCTTTATTTCAATCCGATATACAAAATTGTTTCGATACTCTGAATAATATTTTTTCAATTAAATTATTTTTTTCAATAATTACTTTTCATTTTTTTTTGAATTGTACACTTGATGTGAATATAACATATTTCCAAAGTAGTTTATAAAGTAGTGATTTGAATGTAACTTATTGCCAAAATAGTTTACAACTGAAAATATTTTTTATACATCATTTGTATTTTTGTATACTTATAAACATTACATTTCATACATCATCCAATATTTCAACACCCTTACCGCATCTTCCCAATGCACAAGAAATGTCTTATTAATTATGGAAATTGAAGTGGTTTCTCGATTCTTTTTATACGTCTTTACTTTATTTCACGTCGCCATATTACCGAAATTAAATTTTAAGCAGCTCGATCCATCAAAAATAATTCGAAGCATTCTACGTTTCCACATTGTGGGAATCTAAATAAATAAATAATCCATTTTAAAGACAAGAAAGGTACCCTAAAAACGTTATCTGCCAATGAGCTCCTGAGATTTTTACTAACTACAGGATGCGAAGGACTAGAAGGGAATAAGGAATCAAGTGAAGAAACTATGAAGAGTAAGAATACGGGTCTTCACCACGTTGTTGAGGAAATCGTTCACCCATAACGAAAGGTTTGGTTCATCGTAGGAGAATTCTAGTTATTGGAAAATAATTTTTAAGCCCGCAGGTCTTTACCAGAGCCGAAAAAGCTAAATAGAAAAAAAAGGAAGAAGGCTTGGATCCGATAATTTGGTTGAGGATAATTATTAGAAGGGTTGGATATGGAGGAATAATTTAAAGAGTTCCTGGTAATCAAGAAATGTTGGGAGTGGCGAACAAACGGAAAGTTCTTCCAAAAATGGAAATTCCTTCCAATACGAAGCATTAAACAATGTTGACCAACCAATAGTTTCTACACCAGGTCTTAAATCAGAAACCACCAAATTTAGCACTTCTAAACATATCTGAGCAGCTCTAGTTGGTTTGAGAACCAGTAAGGATGTAAAACCTTACAATAGGCCACGAAAAGGATATGAAAAGAAACAACTTTTTTTAATAAATAGTCGAACTATTGTTTTTCATTGTATTTGATCGAACTTAGCAACAACCCAAAAAATACTATACTTGAATGCCCCAAAATATTTCAAATATTTACTTTGTCGTTTTTTCGTTTGCGTAAGCAATTAATTATTGTATTTTCTGAATTTAGTTTAAGAAATTTTTGAATTTTTCAACTGCGAGTGTTCTTGAACTTGTAGTTTGGACTGAATGGAATCCTAAACCAGGGGTAGGCAACCGTTTTCGTAGTGAGGGCGAGGTTTATGGGCTACTTCCTAAAAACGGTTTGGGTTTTGGTTTAGGTTTGCGAACATTATGAACTATTAGGTGTTTTCTAACATAAACTGATTTTATTTTAAGGAATATCGGGGAAGTATTTGCAAATTTTAACTGAATGATAATTGAATCGAGAGAAAATAAATAAATAAAAACATGAAACGTGGACGTATTTTTTAGCTCCTCGCAAGCTTTGGATATGATGCGCCAGAAAAAGTATTTTCATAAGAATTCCAAAGGAATTATTTCAGCATTCGCCATGCGTACAAATCGTACATTTTATATATAGTTTCGCATAGTCGAATTTGAATTTATGATTTCGAGTTTTGACAACGCCGTATGATATTTTTGTGTTCAGTATTTCTGTCTTTCTGTCAAACTATTCGTAGAAATAGGCAAAAGTATAGAATTCATTCAAAAGTATAGAAAAAGACAGTATAGATTTTTTTGAACTAGAGTTTTGAACTGTCAAAGCAAGATATAAAAGACTTCTGTTTTAATTTCACAACAATTCTATCGAACCTCTTTTGGTTTTAGATCTGTCTCAGTCTATGAAAAGCAGTTTTCACTAAAACCACTATAAAGGTTTAGTACGCGTGTCGGAATAGAAAATTGTCAAATTTTCACTTCAATTTTTTCTCTTTAAAAATATAAAGAAAACAGAAATTTAAATTAATCCGTTCTTTGGGGCTGCGTAGATTTTGGTAGCGGTTCAACATCAAGAGTGCTTTGTGTAGTGCTTAAGCTCTGCCCGAATTGTATCTTCACGCGGGCCAGAGGTTGCCCACCGTCGTTGTAGACCACAAATGCTCAGCCTAAATATTCATTGGTATTTTCAAATATGGTAAGAATTTCAAATATATATTTCTTTAAAATATAGTTTTCAAGTAAAGTATATAAAATTAAAAGGGTATTCCAATAAAGGCGGGTCGATGTTGAAATGGAATAAAACAAGCTGTGTGTGAGGTATTAACTGATTGTTATTTGATAGCGCCATTTATGGTATTATGTATGGAATATGACGCCATTCAAATATTCCCCGCGTCTTCTCTTCGTGGAACAGATCCGAGACAACCAATTTTTAATGACTCTGCACCATAGATCCGGCTGAATTTAAGTGATGGGCTGGGCTATGTTGACTTTGAGGGCAGTAATCGATTGCGGCTTATACGCATAGACCTGCGACTTCAGAAAACCGCACAAGAAAAAGTTTGGCCAATTCAGGTCACCTCCGCGAGAGATAACCATACGCTCAAATCGTTCATGCAAAATATCCATATCGGCGTTTACTGTGTGGCTCGTAGCGCGGTCCTGCTGGAACCACATGACGCCTACGTCCATAGTGCTCAATTTGGGCCAAAAGAAATTGGTTATCATCGATCTGTAGCACTCGTCGCTAACGGTGATGACCTCACCAATGTCGTTTTGGAAAAAGTGCGGAAGAAAGACGCCACCGGCCCAAAATCCGCACCAAAAAGCAACTTTTTGTGGATGCATTGCCACCTGGTGAACCTCGTGTAAGTAAGCGTCGTCCCATATACGTCAATTTTAACTAACTCACATAACCATTCATCCAAAAGCATAACCTTTAGCGCCTCCTCGTTAAAGATGCATTTCCGGTCAAAATTGGGACGAAATGAACACTCATTTTTATATCCTATTCCCTTTAAAAAAGGGAAATTTAACGTTAATATTAACGTTGATACTAAATTTGTAACGCAGTGAAGGAGCTACAATAGATATGGAAAAGTATATATATTCTGGCTCAGAATGATCCCCTGATTTCGATTTAGCCCTGTCTGTCCGTCTGTCTGTCTGTCTGTCTGTCTGTGGAAATCACGATTACAAGAGAACGAATGAAGCTATGATCATGAAATTTGGTGTGAGTGTTTCATACTACAATAGGCTGGTTGGTATTGAAAACGGGCGAAATCGGACAACTTCCACGCCCACTTTTGGTATTTAATGTGAATTAAATCGCGTTTAGAGCTCAACTTATCAGCGCCGAGAACAAACGTAAAGGTGAAATTGTATATCCGAGTCTACTATCTAATTTGAAAATATAATCCAAAAAATGGGTGTGGTCCGCCCACTAGAGACAAAATTCATACTAGCGTACAGGCATAAAAACAAAGATATTGACATGAAATTTGGCACAAATATTACCTGTCATCATAGGATGGGTGGTGTCGAAAATGGGCGAAATCAGGAAGTTGCCACGGCCACGCCTCAATTAGAACTGTTTCACAAAAAATGAGTGTTGAAAAGAACAAATAAAGCATAAAATTTGGTACGAATGTTCTCTGTCATTACAGGCTGGTTATAAAAGTAAATATAATAATTTAAATACAAATATATAATATATTTAAATAAGCCGCCGACATTTTATTTGAACGTTGTTATCAAGAGATTCGGGAATAGGATATATAAGCTTCGGCCGGGCCGAAGATAACGTTCTTACTAGTTATAATAAAGTTTTATCATCTCCACGTGCTGCTCAATAGAGTAAATGGCCAAACAGCAAGATCGCTACAGACTGCCATCATCGACCCGCTTTTATTGGAATGTTCTTTACATACAAAATCTTCATATACAAAGTTTATATATTCTTTATATCAACTCTAAAAACGATGTGATATATATATATATATATATATATATATATATATATATATATATATATATATATATATATATATATATATATATATATATATATATATATATATATATATATATATATATATATATATATATATATATATATATATATATATATATATATATATATATATATATATATATATATATATATATATATATATATATATATATATATATATATATATATATATATATATATATATATATATATATATATATATATATATATATATATATATATATATATATATATATATATATATATATATATATATATATATATATATATATATATATATATATATATATATATATATATATATATATATATATATATATATATATATATATATATATATATATATATATATATATATATATATATATATATATATATATATATATATATATATATATATATATATATATATATATATATATATATATATATATATATATATATATATATATATATATATATATATATATATATATATATATATATATATATATATATATATATATATATATATATATATATATATATATATATATATATATATATATATATATATATATATATATATATATATATATATATATATATATATATATATATATATATATATATATATATATATATATATATATATATATATATATATATATATATATATATATATATATATATATATATATATATATATATATATATATATATATATATATATATATATATATATATATATATATATATATATATATATATATATATATATATATATATATATATATATATATATATATATATATATATATATATATATATATATATATATATATATATATATATATATATATATATATATATATATATATATATATATATATATATATATATATATATATATATATATATATATATATATATATATATATATATATATATATATATATATATATATATATATATATATATATATATATATATATATATATATATATATATATATATATATGTTTATATATGTGTTCATATATATAAATGAATAAGTCCATATATATAAAGGTACCCTACAATTAGAAAAATCATTAGGGCTGGAATAAGAGATCGCTACTAGAATCTAGAGCAAATGTGTTCACCAGTTAAATTACGACATCACCACAATTAATTGATCCTGTATCAGAATTAACGTAAGAACAAATGTAGTAAATGAAGAGAAGCAACACAGTGGTAAAGGAATAAAGTAAACATATGTATAGAACGAAAATATCGCTTCCCAACGTATTTCAACGAGTCTTCTGATGTAACACTAATATAATACTAATATTCTTCTGATGTAACACGGAGAGAGCCGGGATGTCCGGCGAAGCGCATCTTGGCAAAGAAAGCTTTCACCACATGTTGTCATTGCATGAATACACTTTGTATTTTGCCTGAACTAACTGCAGCACTATTTTGTAGAGGTCCGCTGAAGAAATGAATACCTTTCGATGAGTATTATTTAAGACGTAACACACCAACACATTCACATAAATAATGACGCAGAAAACAAAATGTTTGTTCTTAATTTCTAAAACTAAATATGGATTGAGTGATCTCTTTTCACGCTTCAATAAAACAAGACAAGAACTATAAATTGAGCAAAAAAGCCTTAAAAGTCTTTTCTGATTTAATTGTTAAGACACAAAAGAACCAAATACATGCTACCAAATGTATATTTCCTTTTTATGAATTCATTCTTTATCGTTCAGAGGTATAAATGACACTGTTTCAACTGAGTAACTAATTCTATCACAAATAGTAATTTTTGCACCCAAATCATTCAATCCCATTCCTTCATTTCCTCCTATCCTCGAGAAAGGTATGACAAAATTTTCACAAATTTTTTCCATTTCTTTGACGTTTCCTCCACTGCGCTCTGGTTTCCACGCATCTGTTGTATCCTCTGTATCTACTGTATACTCCATTCTACTACTAATATCATCTCCGGTCGAGATTGCTTTGTCTTTAACCCTCTCTGCAATATATTTTACCTCATCTCTATTTATTGAACCATGGCCCTTTGTCTTTCCTATATTTCCCTTTCCATTATTAGTCCCTCCGTGAGTACCTGGACGTCTTACGCCTCTTGAAGGTTTCATTTTTATCGCTTCACTCTCTTGCATAACATTGCAAAGGAGGAAGAGGAAGAGGGCAAGCGTGATTAAAAGATGTTTCGGAGACATTCTATAATAATAAAAGAAAATAAATTAATTAAACCAAAAGTAACTCAAACGTATATAAAAAAATTAAATTATTAAATTCAAGAATATAATTCCTTTTATTAATGTTCTTACTCTTTGGACTTGGGTTTCGCGTTGACAGCACTGAAGGGGATTGATTGTAACTGTATGATTTTGGCAACTTCTGCTCGATCTTAAATACTTTCCTGATATGATTGTTGGAAACCATAAGATAACAACAACATTCTCACATTATACGCCAATTTATTTATACAAATGTTTTTTATATTTCAGTGAATTATTTTATTTGATCAGGTTTCAAGAAATCCAATAAAAAATGTGAAATTAATTGTTCATTTAGTTGCTTCAATTATATTATCTTATTCTTAATTTTACAACAAATATATCTTCCAGCATAAACTAAATGCTCAAGGTCGTTCGCAAAAATAAACTAAAACTTTTTATTTTTTATAACGTTTACTCTTGGAATGAGCAGCAATTATTTAAAATAATACAATTGAAGCCTATGACTCTACATGAGAGCCCGCTCATGACTACGTCTTGATTTCAAAGTCCTCTTGCCCGTTTGATATCGCGAAAGTATTTGACGACCCTATGGGCCTACTATACTCTTTATTATCCATCATAATGACTTCATAAATTAGTAAGCGATCATAAGAATTTTCCTTTGGATTGACATAACTGCGTAAAATAAATAAATGCGTTAAAAAGCAGAAAATGGGATGGAACAAAGAGTTTACTGAAGCCTGAATCCCGAACAAAGCAGAAAGTTTACTTAGCAGAATCAATTTAAAAACTCTGATCACATGCGCTTGAAATAGTCCACCCAAAGGGCGGTTCGTTAACCAGAAAGCTGTTGAATAGTTTTAAAAAGATATCGCTATTTCCTTTCCAGACTTCAAGGGTCTAACGGTTGGCACCTCGTAAAACGTACAAAAACATATTCTTTCATTAGTATAAGCTCAAACTTTAAAAGATATTCTGCAAGTAGTAAAACATTTACAACCCGCATCTTTTGCTTCGACAATTGGACAGTTTAAAACCATTTAAATTAGAATAATCTTTATTCGTCCCTTTTTTGTTCTTTATTTCAATCCGATATACAAAATTGTTTCGATACTCTGAATAATATTTTTTCAATTAAATTATTTTTTCCAATAATTACTTTTCACTTTTTTTGAATTGTACACTTGATGTGAATATAACATATTTCCAAAGTAGTTTATAAAGTAGTGATTTGAATGTAACTTATTGCCAAAATAGTTTACAACTGAAAATATTTTTTATACATCATTTGTATTTTTGTATACTTATAAACATTACATTTCATACATCATCCAATATTTCAACACCCTTACCGCATCTTCCCAATGCACAAGAAATGTCTTATTAATTATGGAAATTGAAGTGGTTTCTCGATTCTTTTTATACGTCTTTACTTTATTTCACGTCGCCATATTACCGAAATTAAATTTTAAGCAGCTCGATCCATCAAAAATAATTCGAAGCATTCCACATTGTGCGAATCTAAATAAATAAATAATCCATTTTAAAGACAAGAAAGGTACCCTAAAAACGTTATCTGCCAATAAGCTCCTGAGATTTTTACTAACTACAGGATGCGAAGGACTAGAAGGGAATAAGGAATCAAGTGAAGAAACTATGAAGAGTAAGAATACGGGTCTTCACCACGTTGTCGAGGAAATCGTTCACCCATAACGAAAGGTTTGGTTCATCGTAGGAGAATTCTAGTTATTGGAAAATAATTTTTTAAGCCCTCAGGTCTTTACCAGAGCCGAAAAAGCTAAATAGAAAAAAAAGGAAGAAGGCTTGGATCCGATAATTTGGTTGAGGATAATTATTAGAAGGGTTGGATATGGAGGAATAATTTAAAGAGTTCCTGGTAATCAAGAAATGTTGGGAGTGGCGAACAAACGGAAAGTTCTTCCAAAAATGTAAATTCCTTCCAATACGAAGCATTAAACAATGTTGACCAACCAATAGTTTCTACACCAGGTCTTAAATCAGAAACTACCAAATTTAGCACTTCTAAACATATCTGAGCAGCTCTAATTGGTTTGAGAACCAGTAAGGATGTAAAACCTTACAATAGGCCACGAAAAGGATATGAAAAGAAACAACTTTTTTTAATAAATAGTCGAACTATTGTTTTTCATTGTATTTGATCGAACTTAGCAACAACCCAAAAAATACTATACTTGAATGCCCCAAAATATTTCAAATATTTACTTTGTCGTTTTTTCGTTTGCGTAAGCAATTAATTATTGTATTTTCTGAATTAAGTTTAAGAAATTTTTGAATTTTTCAACTGCGAGTGTTCTTGAACTTGTAGTTTGGACTGAATGGAATCCTAAACCAGGGGTAGGCAACCGTTTTCGTAGTGAGGGCGAGGTTTATGGGCTACTTCCTAAAAACGGTTTGGGTTTTGGTTTAGTTTTGCGAACATTATGAACTGTTAAGTGTTTTCTAACATAAACTGATTTTACTTTAAGGAATATCGGGGAAGTATTTGCAAATTTTAACTGAATGATAATTGAATCGAGAGAAAATAAATAAATAAAAACATGAAACGTGGACGTATTTTCTAGCTCCTCGCAAGCTTTGGATATGATGCGCCAGAAAAAGTATTTTCATAAGAATTCCAAAGGAATTATTTCAGCATTCGCCATGCGTACAAATTGTACATTTTGTCATTGTCTTTTTTGTATTCCTGGATAATATATAGTTTCGCATAGTCGAATTTGAATTTATGATTTCGAGTTTTGACAACGCCGTATGATATTTTTGTGTTCAGTATTTCTGTCTTTCTGTCAAACTATTCGTAGAAATAGGCAAAAGTATAGAATTCATTCAAAAGTATAGAAAAAGACAGTATAGATTTTTTTGAACTAGAGTTTTGAACTGTCAAAGCAAGATATAAAAGACTTCTGTTTTAATTTCACAACAATTCTATCGAACCTCTTTTGGTTTTAGATCTGTCTCAGTCTATGAAAAGCAGTTTTCACTAAAACCACTATAAAGGTTTAGTACGCGTGTCGGAATAGAAAATTGTCAAATTTTTTCTTCAATTTTTTTCTCTTTAAAAATATAAAGAAAACAGAAATTTAAATTAATCCGTTCTTTGGGGCTGCGTAGATTTTGGTAGCGGTTCAACGTTAAGAGTGCTTTGTGTAGTGCTTAAGCTCTGCCCGAATTGTATCTTCACGCGGGCCAGAGGTTGCCCACCGTCGTTGTAGACCACAAATGCTCAGCCTAAATATTCATTGGTATCTTCAAATATGGCAAGAATTTCAAATATATATTTCTTTAAAATATAGTTTTCAAGTAAAGTATATAAAATTAAAAGGGTTTTCCAATAAAGGCGGGTCGATGTTGAAATGGAATAAAACAAGCTGTGTGTGAGGTATTAACTGATTGTTATTTGATAGCCCCATTTATGGTATTATGTATGGAATATGACGCCATTCAAATATTCCCCGCGTCTTCTCTTCGTGGAACAGATCCGAGACAACCAATTTTTAATGACTCTGCACCATAGATCCGGCTGAATTTAAGCGATGGGCTGGGCTATGTTGACTTTGGTGGCAGTAATCGATTGCGGCTTATACGCATAGACCTGCGACTTCAGAAAACCGCACAAGAAAAAGTTTGGCCAATTCAGGTCACCTCCGCGAGAGATAACCATACGCTCAAATCGTTCATGCAAAATATCCATATCGGCGTTTACTGTGTGGCTCGTAGCGCGGTCCTGCTGGAACCACATGACGCCTACGTCCATACTGCTCAATTTGGGCCAAAAGAAATTGGTTATCATCGATCTGTAGCACTCGTCGCTAACGGTGATGACCTCACCAATGTCGTTTTGGAAAAAGTGCGGAAGAAAGACGCCACCGGCCCAAAATCCGCACCAAAAAGCAACTTTTTGTGGATGCATTGCCACCTGGTGAACCTCGTGTAAGTAAGCGTCGTCCCATATACATCAATTTTAACTAACTCACATAACCATTCATCCAAAATCATGACCTTTAGCGCCTCCTCGTTAAAGATGCATTTCCGGTCAAAATTGGGACGAAATGAACACTCATTTTTATATCCTATTCCCTTTAAAAAAGGGAAATTTAACGTTAATATTAACGTTGATACTAAATTTGTAACGCAGTGAAGGAGCTACAATAGATATGGAAAAGTATATATATTCTGGCTCAGAATGATCCCCTGATTTCGATTTAGCCCTGTCCGTCCGTCTGTCTGTCTGTCTGTCTGTCTGTGGAAATCACGATTACAAGAGAACGAATGAAACTATGATCATGAAATTTGGTGTGAGTGTTTCATACTACAATAGGCTGGTTGGTATTGAAAACGGGCGAAATCGGACAACTTCCACGCCCACTTTTGGTATTTAATGTGAATTAAATCGCGTTTAGAGCTCAACTTATCAGCGCCGAGAACAAACGTAAAGGTGAAATTGTATATCCGAGTCTACTATCTAATTTGAAAATATAATCCAAAAAATGGGTGTGGTCCGCCCACTAGAGACAAAATTCATACTAGCGTACAGGCATAAAAACAAAGATATTGACATGAAATTTGGCACAAATATTACCTGTCATCATAGGATGGGTGGTGTCGAAAATGGGCGAAATCAGGAAGTTGCCACGGCCACGCCTCAATTAGAACTGTTTCACAAAAAATGAGTGTTGAAAAGAACAAATAAAGCATAAAATTTGGTACGAATGTTCTCTGTCATTACAGGCTGGTTATAAAAGTAAATATAATAATTTAAATACAAATATATAATATATTTAAATAAGCCGCCGACATTTTATTTGAACGTTGTTATCAAGAGATTCGGGAATAGGATATATAAGCTTCGGCCGGGCCGAAGATAACGTTCTTACTAGTTATAATAAAGTTTTATCATCTCCACGTGCTGCTCAATAGAGTAAATGGCCAAACAGCAAGATCGCTACAGACTGCCATCATCGACCCGCTTTTATTGGAATGTTCTTTACATACAAAATCTTCATATACAAAGTTTATATATTCTTTATATCAACTCTAAAAACGATGTGATATATATATATATATATATATATATATATATATATATATATATATATATATATATATATATATATATATATATATATATATATATATATATATATATATATATATATATATATATATATATATATATATATATATATATATATATATATATATATATATATATATATATATATATATATATATATATATATATATATATATATATATATATATATATATATATATATATATATATATATATATATATATATATATATATATATATATATATATATATATATATATATATATATATATATATATATATATATATATATATATATATATATATATATATATATATATATATATATATATATATATATATATATATATATATATATATATATATATATGTTTATATATGTGTTCATATATATAAATGAATAAGTCCATATATATAAAGGTACCCTACAATTAGAAAAATCATTAGGGCTGGAATAAGAGATCGCTACTAGAATCTAGAGCAAATGTGTTCACCAGTTAAATTACGACATCACCACAATTAATTGATCCTGTATCAGAATTAACGTAAGAACAAATGTAGTAAATGAAGAGAAGCAACACAGTGGTAAAGGAATAAAGTAAACATATGTATAGAACGAAAATATCGCTTCCCAACGTATTTCAACGAGTCTTCTGATGTAACACTAATATAATACTAATATTCTTCTGATGTAACACGGAGAGAGCCGGGATGTCCGGCGAAGCGCATCTTGGCAAAGAAAGCTTTCACCACATGTTGTCATTGCATGAATACACTTTGTATTTTGCCTGAACTAACTGCAGCACTATTTTGTAGAGATCCGCTGAAGAAATGAATACCTTTCGATGAGTATAATTTAAGACGTAACACACCAACACATTTACATAAATAATGACTATAAACTATAAATTATAAATAAATTATAAACTATAAACTATAAATTGAGCAAAAAAGCCTTAAAAGTCTTTTCTGATTTAATTGTTAAGACACAAAAGAACCAAATACATGCTACCAAATGTATATTTCCTTTTTATGAATTCATTCTTTATCGTTCAGAGGTATAAATGACACTGTTTCAACTGAGTAACTAATTCTATCACAAATAGTAATTTTTGCACCCAAATCATTCAATCCCATTCCTTCATTTCCTCCTATCCTCGAGAAAGGTATGACAAAATTTTCACAAATTTTTTCCATTTCTTTGACGTTTCCTCCACTGCGCTCTGGTTTCCACGCATCTGTTGTATCCTCTGTATCTACTGTATACTCCATTCTACTACTAATATCATCTCCGGTCGAGATTGCTTTGTCTTTAACCCTCTCTGCAATATATTTTACCTCATCTCTATTTATTGAACCATGGCCCTTTGTCTTTCCTATATTTCCCTTTCCATTATTAGTCCCTCCGTGAGTACCTGGACGTCTTACGCCTCTTGAAGGTTTCATTTTTATCGCTTCACTCTCTTGCATAACATTGCAGAGGAGGAAGAGGAAGAGGGCAAGCGTGATTAAAAGAAGTTTCGGAGACATTCTGTAATAATAAAAGAAAATAAATTAATTAAACCAAAAGTAACTCAAACGTATATAAAAAAATTAAATTATTAAATTCAAGAATATAATTCCTTTTATTAATGTTCTTACTCTTTGGACTTGGGTTTCGCGTTGACAGCACTGAAGGGGATTGATTGTAACTGTATGATTTTGGCAACTTCTGCTCGACCTTAAATACTTTCCTGATATGATTGTTGGAAACCATAAGATAACAACAACATTCTCACATTATACGCCAATTTATTTATACAAATGTTTTTTATATTTCAGTGAATTATTTTATTTGATCAGGTTTCAAGAAATCCAATAAAAAATGTGAAATTAATTGTTCATTTAGTTGCTTCAATTATATTATCTTATTCTTAATTTTACAACAAATATATCTTCCAGCATAAACTAAATGCTCAAGGTCGTTCGCAAAAATAAACTAAAACTTTTTATTTTTTATAACGTTTACTCTTGGAATGAGCAGCAATTATTTAAAATAATACAATTGAAGCCTATGACTCTACATGAGAGCCCGCTCATGACTACGTCTTGATTTCAAAGTCCTCTTGCGCGTTTGATATCGCGAAAGTATATGACGACCCTATGGGCCTACTATACTCTTTATTATCCATCATAATGACTTCATAAATTAGTAAGCGATCATAAGAATTTTCCTTTGGATTGACATAACTGCGTAAAATAAATAAATGCGTTAAAAAGCAGAAAATGGGATGGAACAAAGAGTTTACTGAAGCCTGAATCCCGAACAAAGCAGAAAGTTTACTTAGCAGAATCAATTTAAAAACTCTGATCACATGCGCTTGAAATAGTCCACCCAAAGGGCGGTTCGTTAACCAGAAAGCTGTTGAATAGTTTTAAAAAGATATCGCTATTTCCTTTCCAGACTTCAAGGGTCTAACGGTTTGAATCTCGTAAAACGTACGAAAACATATTCTTTCATTAGTATAAGCCCAAACTATAAAAGATATTCTGTAAATAGTAAAACATTTACAAGGCGCGTCTTTTGCTTCGACAATTTAGACTGAACATATTTTTCATACATCATTTGTATTTTTGGATACTTATACACATTACATTTCAATACAATTACATTACATGATCCAATATTTCAATAGCCTTGCAGCATCTCCCCAATGCACAGGAAATTACGTATTCATTTCAGAAATTAATGTGGTTTCTCGATTCTTTTTATACGTCTTTACTTTATTTCACGTCTCCATATTAGCGAAATTAAATTTTAAGCAGCTCGATCAGCTAAAAGTAATTCTAAACATTCTGCGTTTCCACATTGTGCGAATCTAAATAAATAAATAATCCATTATAAAGACAAGAAAGGTACCCAAAAATGTTATCTGCCGATGAGCTCCTGAGATCTTTATTAATTACAGGATGTGCAGGACTAGAAGAGAAAAAGGAATCAAGTAAAGGAACTATGAAGAATAAGAATACGGGTCTTCACCACGTTGTCGAGGATATCCTTCTCCCATAACGAAGGGTTTGGTTCATCGTAGGAGAATGCTAGTTATTGGAAAAGAATTTTTTCAGACCTCGGGTCTTTACCAGAGCCGAAAAAGCTAAATAGCAAAAATGTTTAACAAAAGAGGGCTCGGATTCGATAATTTGGTTGAGGATAATTATTAGAAGGGTTGGATATGGAGGAATAATTTAAAGAGTTCCTGGTAATCAAGAAATGTTGGGAGTGGCGAACAAACGGAAAGTTCTTCCAAAAATGGAAATTCTTTCCAATACGAAGCATTAAACAATGTTGAACAACCAATAGTTTCTACACCAGGTCTGAAATCAGAAACCACCAAATTTAGCACTTCTAAACATATCTGAGCAGCTCTAATTGGTTTGAGAACCAGTAAGGTTGTAAAATCTTACTATAGGCCACGAAAAGGATATGAAAAGAAACAACTTTTAATAAATAGTCGAACAATTGTTTTTCATTGTATTTGCTCGAACTTAGCAACAACCCAAAAAATTCTATACTTGAATGCCCCAAAATATTTTAAATATTTACTTTGTCGTTTTTTCGTTTGCGTAAGCAATTAATTATTGTATTTTCTGAATTTTGTTTAAGAAATTTTTGAATTTTTCAACTGCGAGTGTTCTTGAACTTGTAGTTTGGACTGAATGGAATCCTAAACCAGGGGTCGGCAACCGTTTTTGTAGTGAGGGCGAGGTTTATGGGCTGCTTCCTAAAAGTGGTTTGGGTTTTGGTTTAGGTTTGCGAACATTATGAACTGTTAAGTGTTTTCTAACATAAACTGATTTTATTTTAAGGAATATCGGGGAAGTATTTGCAAATTTTAACTGAATGATAATTGAATCGAGAGAAAATAAATAAATAAAAACATGAAACGTGGACGTATTTTCTAGCTCCTCGCAAGCTTTGGATATGATGCGCCAAAAAAATTATTTTCAAAAGAATTTCAAAGGAATTATTTCAGCATTCGCCATGCGTACAAATCGTTCATATTTTTTCATTGTCTTTTATGTATTCCTGGAGAATATATAGTTTTGTACAGTCGAATCTGAACTTATGATTTCTGTCTTTCTGTCAAACTATTCGTAGAAAAAACTAAAGTATACAGTACATAATTTTTGAACCAGAGTTTTGAACTGTCCGAGCAGGACAGTTTCAGCTTCTGGTTTAATTCACTACAACTCCATCGATCTTCTTTTGGTTTTAACTCTATCTCAGTCTCTGAAAATCAGTTTTGCCTAAAGCTTCTTAAAAGCTCCTCCACAGGGATCAACATATCACGTTTAGTACGCGTGTCGGAACAGACAGTTGACAAATTCTTGTCACTTTTCTGACTTGTGATCTTGTGATTTTTTTTCTTTTTATCTAAAATCTAAAAAAAATAACTAGTAAGAACGTTATCTTCGGCCCGGCCGAAGCTTATATATTCTATTCCCGAATCTCTTGATAACAACGTTCACATAAAACGTCGGCGGCTTATTGAAATATATTATATATTTATATTTAAATTATTATATTTACATTTTTAACCAGCCTGTGATGACAGAGAACATTCGTACCAAATTTCATGCTTTACTTATTCTTTTCAACGATCGTTTTTTGCGAAACAGTTCTAATTGAGGCGTGGGCGTGGCAGTTTTCTGATTTCACCCATTCTCAACACCACCCATCCTATGATGGCAGGTAATATTTGTGCCAAATTTCATTTCAATATCTCCATTTTTACGCCTGTACGAATTTTGTCTAGTGGGCGGACCACGCCTATTTTTTAGATTATATTTTCAAATGACGTAGTCGACTCGTATATACTATTTCATCTTTAAAATCGTACTCGGAGCTTAGAAATTGAGCTCTAAACGCGATTTAATTCATACTAAATACCAAAAGTAGGCGTGGAAGTTGTCAGATTTCGCCCATTTTCAATACCAACCAGCCTATCCTAACAGGAAATATTCATACCAAATTTCATGATCAAAGCTGCATTCGTTCTCTTGTAATCGTGATTTCCACAAACAGACAGACCGACAGACAGGCAGACGGACGGACAGGGATAAATCGACTCAGGGGATCATTCTGAGCCCGAATATATATATATATATATATATATATATATATATATATATATATATATATATATATATATATATATATATATATATATATATATATATATATATATATATATATATATATATATATATATATATATATATATATATATATATATATATATATATATATATATATATATATATATATATATATATATATATATATATATATATATATATATATATATATATATATATATATATATATATATATATATATATATATATATATATATATATATATATATATATATATATATATATATATATATATATATATATATATATATATATATATATATATATATATATATATATATATATATATATATATATATATATATATATATATATATATATATATATATATATATATATATATATATATATATATATATATATATATATATATATATATATATATATATATATATATATATATATATATATATATATATATATATATATATATATATATATATATATATATATATATATATATATATATATATATATATATATATATATATATATATATATATATATATATATATATATATATATATATATATATATATATATATATATATATATATATATATATATATATATATATATATATATATATATATATATATATATATATATATATATATATATATATATATATATATATATATATATATATATATATATATATATATATATATATATATATATATATATATATATATATATATATATATATATATATATATATATATATATATATATATATATATATATATATATATATATATATATATATATATATATATATATATATATATATATATATATATATATATATATATATATATATATATATATATATATATATATATATATATATATATATATATATATATATATATATATATATATATATATATATATATATATATATATATATATATATATATATATATATATATATATATATATATATATATATATATATATATATATATATATATATATATATATATATATATATATATATATATATATATATATATATATATATATATATATATATATATATATATATATATATATATATATATATATATATATATATATATATATATATATATATATATATATATATATATATATATATATATATATATATATATATATATATATATATATATATATATATATATATATATATATATATATATATATATATATATATATATATATATATATATATATATATATATATATATATATATATATATATATATATATATATATATATATATATATATATA
>OZ016502.1:23805783-23857622 GCA_963966595.1 Physocephala rufipes
ACTATTGAAGAATGCTTCGGATACAAAACTGCGTGTAGCGCCTGTGTCCACAATTGCAGTCACGGATTGTCCATTCATGTAGACATGAGATGTAAGATGTCTGTTGTTTACTCTGAATAACGGAATATTTTGTGGGGCTTGATCGTAGGCTCCTCTACAATCCCCATTATTGTTGTGGGCCGGGGGCATGTCTTGGCGTCGAAAACATTGGTCATAACTGGAAAACCTCTTTGATACTTGGACTCAACTCCACCGTGCGGTGCTTGACCTCTTGCACCCCTTGTATAGGTGATGCCTACTGATGGCACAAGATGTTTGGTATTGATCACACAGCTCTACTAATTCTTCTAATGTGGTGAAATCTTGTCGTTTTACGTATGTTTGATATTCGCGACGGCTATTTCTACAGATCCGCTCGAGCTTTTTCTTACTGGTTTAATCGGTGTGAGAGGAAGCCGATTCAACGAACCAGCAGAGAGGAGAGAGAAGGAAGCCGATTCAACAAACCAGCGGAGAAGTACGGTAGAGGAAAGGACCAAACGATGTTTACTCTACCGTAGTCCACGAACTACTGACTATTGTGCCGTGGTAGGTCTCCTTATATTATCTCACATTTTGTCGTTCTGCTTGCTATTTCATCTCTACAACTGTCCTCATATCGTAATCATAGTGCCGACTTATTCTAACACATTTATTCATATTCATTTATTCATATTTATTCATAAGCATTACATTTATGCATTTCACGCAGGAAGCAAATATATATATATATATATATATATATATATATATATATATATATATATATATATATATATATATATATATATATATATATATATATATATATATATATATATATATATATATATATATATATATATATATATATATATATATATATATATATATATATATATATATATATATATATATAGTATATATATATAATATATATATATATATATATATATATATATATATATATATATATATATATATATATATATATATATATATATATATATATATATATATATATATATATATATATATATATATATATATATATATATATATATATATATATATATATATAAAATATATATATATATATATATATATATATATATATATATATATATATATATATATATATATATATATATATATATATATATATATATATATATATATATATATTATATATATATATATATATATATATATATATATATATATATATATATATATATATATATATATATATATATATATATTATATATATATATATATATATGTATATATATATATATATATATATATATATATATATATATATATATATATATATATATATATATATATATATATATATATATATATATATATATATATATATAATATATATATATATATATATATATTATATATATATATATATATATATATATATATATATATATATATATATATATATATATATATATATATATATATATATATATATATATATATATATATATATATATATATATATATATATATATATATATATATATATATATATATATATATATATATATATATATATATATATATATATATATATATATATATATATATATATATATATATATATATATATATATATATATATATATATATATATATATATATATATATATATATATATATATATATATATATATATATATATATATATATATATATATATATATATATATATATATATATATATATATATATATATATATATATATATATATATATATATATATATATATATATATATATATATATATATATATATATATATATATATATATATATATATATATATATATATATATATATATATATATATATATATATATATATATATATATATATATATATATATATATATATATATATATATATATATATATATATATATATATATATATATATATATATATATATATATATCCTCAAATAAATACGTGCGCAAAAACAAATGTATTTCAAACTAAGAAAATTAAAAGAACTAAAATGAAAATGATTGATTTTACGAAGAAATCGCAGTTGCTGTTCAATATCTGCGTTCATTGCGTCGGGTCTGTGCGTTTGTGTGGTGTGACTTGTGCGCGATGTGATGAAGCACGAAATACTCGTAAAAATAAAATGCATTTTAACCCATTTTTAACCCATTTTAACACTTGCCCAAACAACAACAATAACAAAACTATTGATTGTTGAAATAAAATTAAGAGAACTTTGCCAACAATACAAATGCCGTTCTTTTCTTTTTGAAAAAAAAACTAACCAACGCGCCAACTAGCCAGTCAGACCCATTCGGCCATAATTTATTTTCTGGGCCAAGTTAAAATGCGCGACACTCGTGGAAAATTGAAGTGTGCTGCATGCTGCTTCTGTTTGTTGCTTTGTGTTAAGAGTTTCTCGTTATCGGTTATTGTTGTTGTTGTTGCTGCTGTTGTTGTTGTTGTTGCGGCAATAGGTGTTGAGGCTGTAGCAAAAAAAAAATTGAGAGGCTTTAATGGAAAGTTTGAAAAAAATCAATAAAAGTGAACAAGAAAACATTTTAGTTTCTCGTTTTCGTTTTCGTTTTTCTTATAATTTCGATATTTTTTCAATTTTTTCTTTTTGCAATTGGTTTTTCTTTTGTTGTTTTGTTGTTGTTTTCTTTTATGTCTTCTTTTGTCGTAGACACACAGTTTTATTGACTCAACCTATTTTAAAAGGAAGCGTGACGAAGTGCATCAATTTTCGCTCAAGCCGATCATGATGATGATGCTGACGATGATGATGTGATGCTAGAGCGTTGATAATGTTGAGGCTGATGTTGACGTTTTACATTGATGTTGTTTTTGGTTTGATCGTTTCACGTAAGACCTTACGTCAGAATTGTGTTGAAGCATCTCGGGTGTTTTTGAAGAGGAAGATGTATTTGTTATTTTTGTTGTTATCATTATTGTCATTGTCCTTCTTGTTTTTTTTCTGCTGTCGATTATTGTTGATTTTTTATTTTAAATGATCGCTTTGTAAAAGCATGGTCTGTAGTATGAAAGCAAAAATTTGTTTAGCCTCTTATTAAATATCGGCTGACTTTAAGTGACCTCCTAAAAAACGCATTACCTACAATGACGTGAACCTCGATAAAATATTTGTTCAATTTATTATGACGAGTTACAACAATACACTAAACCTTAAACGGCGTAATATTTCGCACCCAAAAAATGTGTCTGAAGACTGCTTTGAATCTTATTTCGTTAAATTCGTTTGTTAAAATTAATAAAGTTTCCGTCTCCCTCCTTGCAATAATTTTTGGTTGAATTTCTATTGTTGCAATAGCTAAAATAGTGCAAATAAAGGCCTAACCCAAATCGAGGGGTAATAAGTTCATATGAATACTGGTTCAATTATCCTAGACGTAACGTAACGTGACGTGACAGCTGCTTTAAACTACTTTACTGCAACCAATGCAAACGTTTATTCAAGTCGTTGACGGCCGTACGAACCTATTGGATTTTTTTTCTTGCCGCAAGCCACGGCCATATTTCAGACAGCTATTTCTGGTCTTTGTGCTTCCTATATAAAACGTATGGAATGGAACGTATAAACGTATTGAACGTATGGGTACGTATGGAGTGTCGTAACAAATAACTGGCAGAAGAATAAAAGAATTGCAAGTTTCATTAATTGCCACTCCATACCGCCAATATACGTCTACAATAAATGCACCATACTGGTCATACATAGATTTTCGTACAAATCGAAAAATACTTATCATTTTTATTTGAAGATATTAATTTTTTGTATAAATTGACGATATTAATATTTCTAATTCTAACAGGCTGAACGCAAAGGGGACTCTTTAGCTTCGAAAAACTTCTTTCAATTTGATCGTTAAGCCTAAGATATCAAATGTCGAATAAATATAATTGTATTAAAAAAATACTTGATATTTCGATACTTCCTTTTTTAATTATAATTTAGTAAGTCATACTTATAACGTCAGCGACAGAGCCTTGCGCTGAGCGGTTTAATATATTGAATTTTACATTATGAACATTATTTTAGGCGAATAATAAGAATAAGACGTCTTGCTGAATATAGTTAACGTCAGGCACTTGATAAGCAACTGGAAAGACGATTCAAAACAAAATTTAATTTTCTTCAAACACGACTTAAACTTTCTTCAAAATAACTCATTTACTTTTATTCTTTTGTTATTATTCCTTAGGGACATGTGCTATTATAGAAATTAGGAACAAAAAAGCTTGGTAACCCATTTTTATAAACAAACCATGATAATAACCGTGTCCATCTGTAAAATGAAACTAAGCAAAAAATGAATATATATGAAAAGGAAAAATGAAACGCTTGCAAACGTTCGAAGACATTCTAGCAAAACTATTCGTTCATTTAGGATGGGCCTTAATACACATGTTGCCAATTGTACTGAGAGAAAGAGCGAAAGCAATTATATTTTTTTGCTTGTGAAGAGATGTCGTCTCGTTTAATGCGATTTCGTTTTTATTGCTCTTAGATTGAACAATCTAAAAAATTTTGATTGCAACAATTCGTGCTTAGAGAACGCTCATAGCATCGGCTTAACATTCTAAAAAATAATGTTAGGGACGAAAATCCAAAAAAAAGAGCTAGCAAAATCATTGGAAATTATTAAACGAATTGCACTTGTTTTTTCAGTGATTTTGGTTTGTGCAAAAATTTGTTGTTTTGTTGTAATTCTGAACGCGTCTGCTCTTTAAACTCTCGTAATGCACTATGCAGTCTTCTCAGGAGAGCGTAAAAAAGTATTAGATCATGATTGTAAAATATTCCTCGTTTTTAGTTTTTACGAATAATAGAATATTACTGAATATTGGTGTCGGTGAAGGGTGAAATTACTAAGATTATGGCTAGGAGTGAAGAGCAAAGAGGGGAGAATGAAAATTAAGTAGAATTTTTATTCGAAAACAAAAACAGCACAGAGCGTTTTATTTAAAAGAGACTGCTCAGTTCAAACAACAAACGCAAGGTCTCAACAAAACGTTTTTCTTCTATATTTTTTCACACATCAGTTAAAATTGTTTGAACGTTCTCCTTTAGTAGATGTTTTTGTTGCTGTTGAGTGTTTTGTTGCTTCTTTTTAGCCCAGAATTTTCAAGAAAAGCTCTAATCACGTTGTCATCACATGATCCATGGCGTTTTTGTTTTTAGTTTTTCAGCTAGCTCTTTGGTTAAGGAGGTGATTTAGTATGCGGCTTGTGTTTTAGGCTGGTGGGCTGGTAGTGTACTGTTCGTTCGATTCTTTGTTTGGTTGGTTGGTAAGATTAGTCAGTTGGTTGGTGTTGGTTTGTTGATAAACCGGCAAAGTTGTTTATTCGACTCATCGTTTTGTTTCCTTGTGGATGATTGTGGTTTAATCTGAAATCATTATCATCCAACCAACTGTCCTAAAATTCACATCAGTTTCTCACCCCCACGACCACGACAATCGCCACGACCATTAGCAACCAATGGCCATTGAAAATATTGCTACCCTAACGAGTGTAGTTTTGATGTTGTTGTTGGTTTTTCTATTATTACTGTTGTTGTTGGTTATAATTCTGTTGGGTGCAGCTATCAATTTTGCTTTAACGCTCGATATTATTATTTGCATATGTAGTCGCAGTTTTGTGTTGTTTCAGAATGTCGTTGTTGTTGTTACAAAATAAGTCACACTTGCACGTAAGGCATAAACGTAATGAAAAGCTTCTACGTGATCGGATGACCACAACTATCGACCAGAAAAAAAACAACAATAATGAAGTTCAGTCAAGTGAACCGCCAACCAGCAATGCCCGGACATGGCAAAAAATCAATGACCAAAAAAAAAAAACGCCAACAAAAACAACAACAACCACAACATTAGGCGAAAACAACAAGCAATTTAAATAAAATATGACGCACACACACGTTAATAATCTTGTTTTTGTTAATGCAGAAAAGGGTGGATTGTTATTGTTGTTGTTTGCTGGAAATGTACGCATTGGCATCCCAGTAGGTCTACAGGGTTGCCATTCTGTTTTCTTTCGGGAACGAGGAAAGTGATATTCAAAAAAAAAAAAAAAAAAAAAAAAAAAACCAGTATTGCTTCTCAATGGAATGAAAGGGAAAATGGATTTATCAAAAAAAAATCCTACTTACGTTTTAATATGACGCACATGTCCAACAAAGATGGCAAATTTTGAAAAGTTTCGTAATCAGATTATTAAACAAAAAATGTTTAGAAACCAGAGAACCAGACGATCCCTCTGGAATCGATTTACAAAAAGATATAGAATGGCATTATTAAAGAATTAATCAAGTAAGTAGAGGAATATCTTCAATTCATCCTATTACTGCCTCCACGTTTTACTTCCTTGCACGGAATAATGGAACAATTATAACCGCGAAAATTATGAAATTCACATTTCAACAAAAATATACATGCTTTGACCGCCCTTGAATCGATTTTATCATGCTTCATCGTCACGTCTGCTCGTACGTACGGACGTACATCTCAAATAACTCAAAAACGGCTATCCGTAAAAAGTTGAAATTTCGTATTTCGGATTGTTTTAGCATCCAGTTCGAATTATCGTAGTTGTGTGAAAGAGCCTTTCTCCTTAAAGGATATTAAATAATTTATTCTAAAACTATAAAATGGTTAGCCGGCCAAAGTTGAATTTTTGTATCTAGGATGGCTTTAACATCTAGTTATGGTTAGAATTCTGATTCTGTCAGAAGGCCACCTCTCTTATAGGCTTTTGTATATTGTGTCTATATCTCTAAAGCCGCTAGTCATAGAAAGTCGATATTTTGTATTTGCGACTGCTTTAACACTTTTTAAAGGGGCTATGCCTTTGATTTCGATATAATATTTTGTGGCAAGTGATCACTTTTCTTAAAGGGTACTGTCATAACAAGCCACAACATTCAGCACTGAAACTCACGTTTTGATTACAATCCGTTAATCGTGCACTGAAGGTGGAAGATGTTGCGTGAATCAATTTTTATTACGCCGTTAAGTAAACCTGAATAGCAATTTGGATGCTTTGCAAATGAAATACAAGAAAAATATGTAGAGCCCTTGGAAAGTTTCGAAAGTAACGTAAGTAAAGTATGCAACGATTTGAAAATGTTCAGTTAATCGATTTTGGTATATCATTCGAAAACTAGGGATCAAAAATTATTATGCAATGATTTCAGTGATAGGTTTCGTCGGTTTTTGAGAAGCTTTCTGGCTGTGTTGGTTGTTTCTCTCAAAGATTGTCCTCATTATTGATGTTATTTCCAGATTTATTGTTGTTGTAATTGATGGTATTCTTATTGCGGTAATTACATTTCAAATGTAACTGTCCTTCCGCCTTCTTATAATGCGTCATAATAATCATTACAATCATTAGAGACAAAAAAATAAGTATTGCGTTAGATGAATGAAATAGATGTATTAATCTACAAATTTAATTATGACGTTAAATTCAATCAAATTATTACTGTATTTATATTTATATAAAAGAAGAGAAAAGAGAGGAAGGAGAAAGAGAGAAGGAAGACATACAAGCTAGAGGCATTTTGAAGTAATGCTGAAAATAATGAAACCAAAATAATAATAATAATAATAATAATAATAATAACAACCAAGCAATAGCAATAACGAAGCAACAGGTGAATAATTAACAAAATTTTTAATAAAAATTGTCGTCGGTGAATGAACTCGAAGGAATGAATAATAAGATTGTAATAAAAAATTCTACAATAAACAAAAAGATAAAACTTATAAGAAAAATAAAAAAACAGAAGGTAGTCTAAAGATCGCAACAGACTAACGAACCGAAAGGCAGACAGTCGGACAAATTGTAGAGAAAGTGAAAAAATTCAATGCAATTAAATTGCAAATAGATGACAAATGACAGACAGCTTCATTATTGTTATCGTCATTGTTTTAACCGTTTTAGACCGTTAGACTTAGCAAAATACATAGTTTTAATTTAAATGTATAATAATAGATACATAATTCATTTGTTTACATAATAAATTTTAAATATAGACTTAGCTATCTATTTCATTGAGAGAGAGAGAGAGGCTGCGACAATTTGTCGCCTAACAAATATTCAAGAAAGGACTGCAATGTCTCGGGATAAAAGTTTTACCATCGTCAAATATAATTCGAAAAAATTGTCACTTTAAGAGATATTTGAAGAGAAATAAGTAAAATGTTCACTTCGGTCCGCCTGAAGCTAAAATACCCCACACACGTAATACAAATTTGTAGTTTTGCAAAACAATCGTTTCGTTTCGTACGTGATTTTCGTCACGTATAGGTGAAGGTATAAACGAATCGTATGAGACAATTCATCCCTGACATATCGAAGAACTAATGGCGCTTCAGCGACTCGAGGCAGCGATTTTGAGCAGATAATATATTGCGCTATAAACGTGAGAGCGGGATGAACACACGCTTATCCCTTCGGGTATATAAATAATAATTATAGACATTTAATAATTAATAACGAATTAATAATGATCATTTAAAGTAATGCATAAATTTTGCTATCCAAGCCAGCAAATATTTTGCTTTATAATTCTTATTAAAGTAGTTTTTGTTGTAATTATACATTTTCCTCCTTGATCTCTCTCACAGTTTTTATTCCTTTTAAATTCCTTTTAAATTTTAGTTGGAATGGATTCATCATAACGATCTTACAATCCTGTAAACTTAATACCAGATCGTGCGGGCTTTGTGTTTTTGGCTTTCAAGGTCAGAGGCTTAATGCGGAATAATCAAGGCGAAGAAGAAGAAGAACAAATAAGCTGCTGATAGTGATTTTTGAGAGTAGTTGTTGTCCCAAATTTTGAAGAATTATTGTTTGAGTTTTTATACCCTACACCTAAAGAGAGAAGGGTGTAATAGGTTTGGCCCACAGTTTGCAACGCAGGTATAAAAAAGTATATATATATTCTGGCTCGGAATCACCCCCTGATTTGATTTAGTCATGTCCGTCTGTCTGTCTGCGTATTACATAATTTGTAAATTTTTTGAGAATAATTGTGTTGGAGTTGATTTAAATTAAATTAGAAGACGGATATATAATATTAAGTGGGGTGTGCACTGCCCACTGATTAGGACCAAATTAGAAATTTATACTACGTGTGTGGGGTATATAACGCTTCGGGCGAGCGAAGTTAGCGTGCTGACTTGTTTAGTTTTGTTTTTCACAAATATCTGAGCAACAGTAAAATGTTGAAGTAATTGCTTGTTATTGTTGTAGCCGATGTAATTGGTGATATTTTGTACTCCAAAATTATTTTGGAGCTCTGCAGTTTTGTGTGCACACACACATATATACACACACACAAATACACAAACACACACACAAAAACACATATCGTCAATTTGTTTTAATTTCATTTTAGTGACTTTCATAAATTAAGTTAATTCAATATTAAACTCCTTTCCAGCTTTTTTAAAAAATCTTGTTATGTCTTGTTGTCGTTGCTTTATTGTTTATAACTTATTCTTTTATTTAATAAAAAACTTTTTTATCTGAAACCGTTTTATAGCATTTTTATTGAATTTGAAATTTTGGTAAAATGTCAGTGCCCTTATTTTTATTATTTTTGTTATTTTTGTTGTCTTGGTTTTGTCTTTAAAAAAGATTTTTGGGTTCGCAAAAACTGCTTCGGCTGCTGCAGATGGTTTTTCGAAGGTTTCTTTTTAAAGAAAAAAATAAATTGAATTTTAAAATTCGATTTTGGGTCTGAGATATTTTTTTTATTTATTTCCTCTTTTTCTCTTATTTATTCTATTTGTTAAATGAACCTTCAATTCAATGGATATTCTTCCTTTCTCTTTTTTTCTTTTTCGTCTTTAATTGGGTTGACAATAAATTTTAAAAGCAATATTAAAAAAATATTTTTATTTTCTTTTTCAAAATAAAATAAATTTTGTATGCGAAAGCATTAATTGAATTTTTTATGCAGTCTTGACCTTGATTAAGAATGGATTTTTTGTTGTCGGAGAATTTACCAGTCAGTCCAGTCTCACTAAGTCATCGTCCAATTTCGGTGAAAGAAATCGATATCGAAAAATATTTGAATTTTTTACGATCGGCGCGACTTCTTTCACCGCAAATTTATGATATTCAAATTAGACAAAGCGAAGAAAGAAACAACAAAGAACGCATGGATATAGACGGTAAAAATGAAACACATAAACAAACAACGCCATCAAGCTGAGCTTTTATTGTGAATTGGTATCTGCTTAATTTAATTCGAAGTTGTCGTTTGATGACGCTCGTTCATACCGCGTTGTCGCGACGTGCAAGATGTAATTTGTGGTATTAGTATTAGTAGTAGCAGTAGTAGTAGTGGTAGTAGAAGCAGTATTACTGGTGGTAGTAATAATGTTATTGCTATAATAGCTATTGTATTAGTAAGCAGCAACAATTAGTGGCGTTGTTGTTGTTGCTATTGTTGTTATTGTTGTACTTGTCTACCCACGCTTCATTGCTTTTGTGATGGGACGGGTTGCGCTGCGCTTCCAACAAGCTCATGGCCAAGGTTACCATTGCTGAGATTTAGCAACTAAATTATATGCCGTCATAGCGTACTACAGTGACAACAACAACAACAACAATAATAATAATAATAACAACAACAACACTTTAAACAATCACAATCGCAAGAGCGGTGGGAGCATCGAAGATAACAAATGTTTATTAATTGCAGTAATCAAACATCAAAAACAGCAACAACAACAACTAAATAAATACATATAATTGCTGGTGTTGGAAAAATAGTTTTTGAATTAATTTTTCTCAAGTTAATGATTATCGTTATTATGATGAAGATTACCATCATCATCAGTGGCACGTATTTCCAGGAAATGACTTTTTTCTTGTTCGTTGTCAGCACGATGATGCTGGTGATGGTAATTGTGTTTGTGTTTTATTTGAAAGGGAAATATAAATAATTAATCTAATTAAAATCTATTTAAAATTATAGTTATAAAAAATTAATTTAAAAATATTATTATTAATAATTTATGTCTTTTTTTATTTTTTGTTTTTTAAACAATTTGTATTTTCTACAAATTTTGCAAGGAAAATTCGAAAATTAAAAAAAAAGTCAAAACAAAATCAATAATTCAATGAAATAGTTGGAAAGTTTCTTCGATCATCAAAAAATTGGTTAAATTTTAGCAAATGATATTTAATGTCGCTATGACGATCGCTTAGACAAGCGATAAACACTAAACCAATTTACTTACGTAACGTAATTACAGCACCTCCTCCCTTCGTTACGAAAGCATTCAGAATTATTACTGTGTTTACTAAAAGAAAAAACAAAAAATGATACAATCAACCATGAGAGAGAGAGGTAAATTTCCTCAGAGTTGTTTTTATTAATTGGGATGAAAAGAATTTGCCTATTGTTTCGACGTTGTCACTACTACAACTACTGCTGCAGCCGGCGTTGTGGGCTGCAGAGCTCGTACAATACGTCAAGTGAAGTCCTGAGAGCGACTGCTCTTTGAACCCAAAAGTGATGAGAACACTGCTTAAGGCGGCGGTTAGTTGGTGTATTTATTAACGATGCTCTACGAAGAAAGAAAACGAACACTGCAGTGGCAGCGGCATCAGCAGTGGGACATGGTAATTTTTGTGCAATGAAAAAATTAATATACGTTATAGTGAACTCTGGTAGAGCATTGGAAAAGCGCATCTGAAGTAAATTTATATTGACTTATATATATTATTAGAAGCAGAGAGTAAGAGACTGACTGCTAAAGTGCTTTGTTCTCATCTCTTATAATTGTTTTATGTTGTATTTTAATCGAAGAGTTAACAGAATAGAGATCTATCTCATTCAGTCTGCTAATTTCTGTGCTGCTTTGCCCTCCTGTTAAGATTCTCAACACAATTAATAGAACATTCCGTTTAAATTTTTGTGAAGATTTACGAAAATGTCGTGGTGTATTTTTAACTCTAATGCACATTTGCTGTTCGGAACTATGCAGAGTTATATCATTGCGTTTCAATTTTTATTCAAAAGTCTCTCTCGATATTTCTGCGGAGCTCTTTTGATATCTCTCTTGATCAATTGAATAATTGAAATAAGAAATTATTTGCTCTCAGTATTTTCTTGATTACTGCTTTTGTTGATGGTGTTCTCTTTGTAGCTCTTTAAAAGTAGAACCTGCCTTGCCAACAATTGTTTTTATCGTTCTTCCAGCTTTACTCTTTTATTTCAGGACCATGTCAATCGGAATTGCAGTGGTGGATGTGAGTATTCAACAATTTAATGGGTTTTTCAAGAAATAGTAGTGCATTTTTAGCGTGTTTTCAACATGTTTTCAAAATGGGGTTTTCAAAATTCTTTGATTTAAAAGAAAATTCGTACAATTGTACTTAAAGTAATGAGATATTAGTTATATTTTTGGAAAAAATGCGATAATGTAGATTTGATAAAAAATTTTCATAAAGAGGAATTTGCTTTGAATTGAATTGCTGTTCGTGTAGCCTGCGGGCGGACACAAATAATGCTGCTGAGAATACTTTTTTGACCTTTCCATATTTAAGTAATTTTAATTAATTAATTATTTATTACTCTTTTTTGATTTTATATAAAAATTATATTTTAAGAAATGCTTCCTGATGGAGAATTATTCGTCTTAAATTCGCAATCCCAAAGAGCACTGATATTGATTTCTTTTTTTAAAATTAATTTCAATAAAATTAAAAACGATAGTACCAGCAAGCAATGCGAATATTTTTGTAAAGCTCAGTTTATTTGAAATATGAAAATTCAAAAGCATTCATTTTTTACTATACCTCCTTATTGTTGTTGTTGTTGCTTATAATATTAGTTTTCGTTCATATTAATTTAAAATGGTGCTAATGGATATTTGATAAGATTTTTTTATAATCGAATAAAGAAAATCTTAAAACTTCTAAATGTTTGAAAGCTATTACGGTATTCTTTTATTCTTACTTGTCATTTCTTTCTATAATCTTCAGAGATAACGCGCAGACTGTCGTTTTTATTTGTATGTATGGGGTCTGTGTTGCGTTGCCCTCGTTTTATTGTTGTAATTGCTTTGTGTTCTATTCATTTCTATTTATCTAAAACCTCTGGGACTTTTGTCAAATATTTTATTATACTAAAAACTGATAAGATTTCAAATTTATTTTAGGTCTGCTTTGGTTTTCTCGTACAGTGACCTCTTATTTATTTGCCTATGTGCACATAGAGATTGAGTTTATATAGAAATCAGTTAATTAGTTATATTAGTAAATATATGTACAAATAGATTTGGGAATTATTTTTCATTATCATTACGCTATGAAATCTGATATGAAGACAAACCGGTTTCGGCTACGTGCTATTCCATCCCATTCCGATGACCCTTTCACTTCATTATCCAAATGCCAAATATAAATTCATAAATAAACTGAGAAAGACAAAATCGGTTTTTATCGAAAACACAATTTGCTAAAAATGGCGGAAAGTCGTTTTAAGCCCCGGCCGTTCCAAGTAACTAACGTTTTAGGAAACAGGACAATAATCAAACGATGGATAGAATATTTATAGCCTCAGCGTAAATTTGTCTAAGTGAAATATTATTTATTAATGTTTTTAAAAAAATTTACTCTTTTCCGTGAAATTATTAATATAATTAAAATTTAGATAAATGTTTCGAACCAGTTGCAATTTTTTAGAGTTATAATTTTTAAATTCGACGACTACGATTAATGAGATTTAATTTAAAATTTAAAATGTTTATTAATATTAAACTTAATATTAATTTTGAAATATTAACATTATGAAAAATATTAATAACAGGAAATTCCATGCCGGTTGTGAAGGCTGTTATTATTCCCTTCTTAAAAACGTAATGGTTACCGCGAAAACAACAACAACAGCAGCAGGCAGAGTAACAGTAAAAGGAAGAGTGCTCGATTGACAGATAGAGAGAGCGCAGGGAGGGAATCTTCTCCTGGGAGAACGAATAGATTGTAGAAGAAATTTCTTAAGAGAACAATATCTATTTTATATCAACAATGTTAAGAGAGAAATAAAAAAGAAAAATATCTCTATCCTATAATGAAGAATAATGAGTAAAGGAAAAACCAACAAGAACAACACCAACAACAATTAAAATAGTGAAGGAAAATCGGTGAGATTCAATCTCTTCGGGATAAGCTTCCAACAGAAGGAAAACTTAATGCTTTTGCGAGGGTGTCGTGATGCCATTATTTCAGCTTTCTCTCTTTCTCTCGTTCACTTCAGCATATTTTGATGCAACAGACGAAAGAAAGCATACACAAGAGCGGCAGCATTGGCACCACCGGCACCCATCAACGTCGGCCCATGCGGGTCGAATCATGAAAAATGAAGAGAAACAAAATCAAAGAAAGAATAAAAATAAAAATGTCTATACACAAAAGAGGAGCAAGATGATGATGATGAAGAAGACTAAGAAGAAATATTTATACGATTGTAAAAAATACACGAAAATGGCAAAATCATTTCAAATTTTTCGTTTGTATTCATCGAAAAAATGATGATGATGGTGGTGGTGATGAGCATAAACTTATACACAAATAACGAAAACAAGAAGTAACAGCAAAAGAACCTAACACTGCCAGCACCATCGGCAACGATAAGCGCAATAAAAGCACCAGCATCATCAGTAACATTATCGCCATCAGTAGAAGTCCAGCAAAAATTTAATGTAAGCATTGCCAATAACAGTACAAAAGGATAGAAAAGGATAGAAAAAAGAATGATAAATGGAAATATGAAGAAACAACAGGCACACAAACACATAATGTAAAACAAAATACTTCTATAATTCCGAGAAATGTTCACAAGATATATATCTCTTAAACTAAACAAAAGAATGGTAAACATCGTTGATAAGAATAATGATGATAATCATAAAGATGGTTCATTTATTATGGTTTGTTGGGAAAGGTTTGTTGGTAATGGTGGTGGTAAGTTTTCGCTAAAGGGATGGTAGATGTTGAGATATTTTAACCCATCAAAAATATTCTCGAAGATGCTGGAAAGCTGTTTATTTTTTATTGAATATTTTTTATTGATGGAACGTCTTCGACATTATTTCGTTATTTATTTATTGATAATGACGAAGGTGATGACGTTAGCGTAGAAGACGATGAGGATGATAATGAAAATAGTAATGATGGTTACCAAAGAGAAATATCAACAATATAGAGAAGGAACAATGAATTTTAGTTTTCTATCTTACCTAAAGTTCTTTAGTTTATGAATTGTAGTTTAGCTAATGGTCGAGTTAAGATTAATGATAATAATGATTATAAAAACAATGGTATTGATAAAATCGATAAGGTCGAAATTGTTTTTTGATTTTTCGTCGGAGTTTTAATAAATTTCGGAGTTTTAATAATTTTGTCATTTTTCTTTGATTTTGAAGGTGATGATTATGGTGATGACAATTATTACAATGATGACAATGATGATGATGGATGCAGAAAATGCACCGTTTAATCGAGAAAGAAATGAAAATTATCTGCTGCAAAGTCTTCTATGCTCACTCATAATGATCATATTGATTGTCATTCGTATGGATGAGTTTGTTCGTTCATGATGATCATATTGATGCTTATAATGACGATTAGGATTGTAATGCTGACAGTCGGTTAGCATATTGAGTTGATTTGCTTGAGCGATAGCTTATAAGTCGCGATATAATACTCACAGACATTAAGGCTTTATTTTTTCAATTATTGTTAACAATGTTTATCGCGGTTATTATTACTGATAGCGTTTTTAGGAATTGAATATTTATCCCTAATTTTTTTTTTTAAATTTCCTTTACCAACACAATTTTATTGAACCCAACTAACGATGATGATCATTATGATGTTATGTCTTAATTTTCAAGCAGGTGTTAACGATAAGCTTTGCTGATTGTTAAAAAAGTCTTGTTTTAGTAGAGACGGTCATAAAACAAAATAAACATTAAAACTCTAGGAATTTCCAAAGAGAAAACAGAATAGGAAATGAAGAGTACAATGAAAAACGAGAAGGGGAAGCAAACATAAATCGTTGTGTACCTTCGTAACTATTTTTACGAAAAGACTATGCGAGTAATTGTTGAGTCACTAACGGTTGTTTTCAAAACGACATAAACACAAACGAGTGACAGAAAAAAGTCGTTTGTATAGAAGAAAGGAAGATCAAAATCAGCGACAACGACAAAAATCGAATTTCCATGAGTCGTCTCCGTTTTTCTAGTGGACTGTCGTTGCGACAATGTCGCCGAGATTTTCTATCTGTTTATAAAATTAAAAGTCTGCGAATCAGCAATAACACAAAAGCTCTCTTTTTGCTTGCAATCTTTTGTATTTCAAGGCTACGTTTCTAAATATAATAAAGGGACGAAGGAGAGTAAAAGGAACGAGGAAATTGACAGTATTCTTGACACGCATTTGCGGTTCAATAATTGCTCCGCCTATGAAAATTGTTATTGAAAATTATATGGAAATTCTTAGAGTAATAAACTTAAGGGGATTAAATAGAAATTGAAAATTTGAAAATTTTTTCATGAAAATTTGAAATAAATTAATAAAATCAGAAGTAAGTGAATACTAAAATTTTTCAAAAAAATGTGGATAGACTTACGTCGATACGTGCGTGGTTGGCAAATTTAATCTAAAAGAAAATTTCGCGCTAAGAAATAAAATCTAGGAAAGTATAACAAAAAATAGTTCAATGAAAGCAATGGAAAGCAACAAGCAAAAATTAACCATTTCAGCAACTAAGGAGATAATTTTTTATGATTGCTTCGGCTGATTTTATTGCTGTTTTAGAAGGAATTTTTTTAAAATTTTTTTTAATATTCTTTATCAATTGTTTAATGCGATGAAAAAATTTTAAAAATTGAAGACATCATAAAATTTCATTTCAAGTTAAAACAATTAGAATTAAAAGGGAATATATATATATATATATATATATATATATATATAATTATCGATTTGGGGACCCACCCGATAAGTGAACAACAACAAAATTATTTAAAGGCTTTATGATTTAATTCTTTAACAGAAAGCATTATTTATAAAAGATTAGAAGAGCGAATTTTTTTAAAATTTTTATTTTCCTTTTTTCGTTGGAAAAATCATAAAAATTCGTTAATGGTTTCGCTTTAATTGCATGGTGGGACGCGTAAAGGGTAAACATGAAAAATTCTATCTATCTGATAGCGAATCTTTAGTAAGTATTGAGGTTGATTTCCACCAGTAGGTCTTACGCAATGTGCGTGGGTTTTTGTCAGTTAAAGAGTTATTATTATAAACATATATATCTGAAGCTTTGTTCTGGATTGTTCGGATTCGAATTTCGAGCTCAAGATTAGGAGAAAAGGGTGATTTTTCGGCGTAAAGAAATAATTTATATTATGCAACAACCTTAACAATATAATAATAACATAATTCATATTAAGCAACAACCTTTTCCCGCAAATGAGGTGCCATAAAAGGCTTCCTTTTCTTCTTTTTCATCCCTAACATTTTCTTTTCGATATTTAACATCCTAGCCTCTTTGATTAAGCCAAAATATAGAGGGCAATGCTCTTAAAAAGGTATTAACAGATTTTTTAAAGTTTCTGATCAATTTATTAATTTTTAAAGTATGTTACACATCGATAATACTACCGCCCAGCATCGTCATCATCCCCATCATCAGCGCTACCGTCATTGATCATTCCCTTTCTCATCAAAGTGTTGAAATAATTCAACATCGTTTTAAGTATTGCCATAAGGCGTCATCGTCGCCGTCGTCATCGTCGGTGTCATCGCATTACAACGCACTCTCACTGCATCGTAACTCTTGAGTTTGTTGAGAAAGTTTGTTTGTTCTGTTTTGTAAAAGTTTTGCTATTGCAAAATTTGTCTGTTGAATATTGATAACAAAAGTCAACGGAAAACACAAAGAGACAGCTAGGTAGGCGGAGAAACAGGAAGTGGAAGAGTGGAGGGTGATTATTGTTGATGTCCTACTTAATTTCTTTTGGTGTGGTATCACGGCTTGCCTTTTTGTTTAAAAATTGCAATTAACTTACACTTGTTTTCAACACTTTCGATCCTTTCCCTTCCTTTCATTTCTGCAGGCGTCGGCTTTCGATATACGTTATCTATTTATCTCCTCAATTCTTTGCCGGACTTTTATTTTGGTCTCGTATGTGTATGTGTGTGTGCTTAGTCTCGCCTGGTGCTTTGGCGTCGTGGCCACGTTTCTTACTTTTTTTATTGACTTTTCTTCTGCAATTTGAAAATGTTGCCAGTGTTGCCAAGAGTTCTTCGACTGATAAAAATTGTGTAAACATTCTTCAGGGCACGTGTAAATATCGATATATTCGTTTTTTGAGATAATTTTTCCCCGCCTTCACCCGCTGAACCATTTGACATTCTTCTTCTTCTTCGTCAACGTGCTTGCTGCTTTTTGACAAGTGTTTTTTTCTTGTTTCCTTGTTAGCCACTTTTCGTGGGCTCTTGTGGGTTTTTCAAGGTTTTAATGAAAAGTGATTATTTTGTTGTTGTTCCGCAGCCACTCACAAAATGTTGGTGTCATTATCATTTGTTGACAATGCAATTATTGTATTTTGTATAAATAATATAATAAACGAATGATGGATTGCCAATAATTTTTCTTTAATTTTGTGAATGACTAAAATTTGTTTTTAAAAAAATTAAAATTTAATAATTTAAAAATATTTAAAAATTTGTTTAAAATATATATTAAAGAATTGCACTAATTATTTAGTATTTTTTAGACTTAATTGACTTATTTTTGAATTAATTTATTTATAGAAATTCTTCATGAAATGAATGAATGAAATAAACAGAAATTATTAGAAAGTTTTTATGAAATAAATTAGATAGATAGTTATCAATTATTAAAATAAATTTATAGCGATATTTTATTAATTTCCTAAATTGTTTTTAATCATTTCTAATTATTTACTTCATTTATATTTAGAAATTATTGTAAAATATTCGTAAAATAAGTAAAATAAATAATTCGAAAATATAAGAATAAAATAATAAAATAAATAATATAAAAATGTTTAACATATAAATGAAATAAATAATTAGAAATTATTAAAAATAATTTATAAAGTTAATAAAATAAGAAGTTATAAATAATTATAAAATTTTCTTGAAATAGTTACAATAAATTACTATAAGTTATTAAAATAATTATAGAATTAATCAAATAAAAAATTATACAAAAATTATAAAATTATAATATTTTCATAAAATAAATAAAATAAATAATTGGAAATTATTAAAAATCATAGAATTAATAAAATAAAAAATTATAAATAATTATAAAATTTTCATTAAACAAATATAATAAATAATTAAAACTTATTAAAAACAATTTATGAAATTAATAAAATAAAATATTATAAATGTTCATAAAATCTTCAAAATATAAAATAAATTATTAATTTAATTAATAAGTAATTATAAAATAAATAATTGGAAATTATTAAACAAATTTTATAGGATTAATAAATTAAAAAGTTATGAATAAAAAAGAAATTTTCACAAGATAATTATCTTTTCTTAATTGACGTTAAACTATCTTATGTTGGCTGCTTGGCATAACTTTTTATTAATTAAAAAAACTTAAAAACTTAAAAACACTTTTTTATTAAATAATTTCTTTGTTAAATAGATTTAAAACCCAAAAACAGCATTAAAATATTGGTTTATATTTATTCTCACTTTAATTTTTGTGACTGATAAACTTTGTTGTTATTTTTCTGTTCGTCTGCTTCTTTTTCGTCTTGTTCTTCTTCCTCTTCTTTCATCGAGTTCGGTTTGTGGTCTGATGTTTGGTTCGTTGATTGGTTTACTTTACTGCGACTGCGAAGTTATTTTCGTCCATTTGGGAAGACGATGGTATGGATGATGACTTTTAAATTAAGTTATTTTTCTTCTCTCTTTTTGCTCTTCCTTCTTTACTTCTTGTATACATGAACGAACAATTGACCCGGCGCACAATGGGCACGATTTAAAAAAGCTTCTCAAAAATACGGAAAGTCAAAATGAGAATTGACTTATGGTACTTATTATTTCTAATAGGAAACTAACCATAATTTGATATCCCAATTGGGTTTTTTAGAATTGCCTGAAGGGAGTCATAAGCTGGAAAGGTGGAACTTTTTCGAACATTAAATTGCGGTTTTTTGTCGCAGATATTGAAATGTCTACATCGTGTGAACGAATTTAGTACTAATATATGAATAAAATACAGATAGTTATACATTGTTGTAGGGGCAATTTAATAAGCTTCATAAGGCAATTTTTCCGTTTGGTAGATTTGGTTGATCTAGGTTTGATGTAATTAAACAATAAATGAAAGCGTGATTAGGAAGATCTGCAAGACTTTGAATAAGCCAATAAGATTACCTCGCAAATATTGTCACACGAGGTATCTTTCAGCTGTTTCCTATACTTAAGCATATTAGAGAAGCTGAAAGCGAGTATTATGCTTCTAGTATCGAAGTGACGTGAAGTGAAGTGTAAACTGAAATAATAAGCTCAACCAGGCCATACTGCGCCAAAATAATTGCATGTAATTTCTGTTGGTGTATCAAGTGTGTTCAAATGGGTTCCATACTCTAAATTGAGATGCGTCTTGAGTTAAAAATGCTTTTCGGTGAGAGTGAACTAAGAAGTGAGGCAAATTTAGTTATTTCTTCTATGCTACGATTTAAACTAATAGATAAAATCACTTTAAAGAAGATTTGGCAAAATCATGCTAGAAAATGTTCAAGATTCGCGAGAAATGTTCGGGACCTATTTTATTTTATACTTCCAGAAGCGTATATGTATCTAACTTATGCATTTATTGAAGGAAAAAGCTAGTGGAACTGAATTAAGAAGCCGCGGTTTACTGCGATTTACAATTACTTGCGAATAATTTGTTCAATTGATATTAATGTAAACCACAATTGCGATATATGGCTTGTCTGGTTTAAATTATACCTAACGTAACTTACTTAAATCTTAGTTGAAATTTGTATGTATTGAAAATTGTATGCATTATAGCCTCTATTATATGCATAATAAATTTTAATAATTTTCGATCATAAATAACGATGTTGCAGATTTTTGAGACGATTTTTAAAATCGGCTCCATAGTGCTTTTGATCGACAGTGCTTTTGAGATAATTTCAAATATTAATTATCCTCCCAAATTTGTCTTCATATTCTTCCTCTCTTTATCGCGTTGGTTTCTGTTGTGGTTGTTTTTTAAGTATTTTTATTATTATTGTTATTATTATTATTGTTATAATTATTATTATTATTATTATTATAGTTATTATTATAGTTTTTATTATTGTTATTACTAATATAATTATTAAATTTTAATTATTAAATACTTATTAAATTTTTATTTCAATTCGTAGAGTTCTGCGAACAAGAATTGCAAAAAACTCTTCTCAATTTTTAAAAGTTTTGTTATACGGTTTGGTGATTTTGTCTGATTATTGATATTTTTGTTAATCTCTCTTAAAGACTCTGTCAGTCTTTGTCACTGTCCTTCCCCTCTCCCTTTTACGTATTGTTAGCAATGATTTCGAGAACATTATCAGCAGAGTTAATAATGTTCTATTGGTTCTTGTATTGGTATCGCATTTCTTTTTATTGTTCGGTTATCTGTTAGTACGAAGATATGGTAATCTTTTTGATTTCGTTAGTATTTCTGTTTTTTTATAGATTTCCTTTAGCGGGTGTTCGGATGATAGGCTTTTCCATGATTTCCATGTCTCTGTTAATTTGTGTGTACTCATGATATATTTGTTGATGGATTAGCCAGCCCATAAGTGAGTTTGTTGGTCTAATGTGTCCGTCAAAGTATCCTTTTGATCTGCTTGTTTTTCCGTCTGGTGATTGCTTTGCTTAGCCTGCCTCTGTTAGGTTGCTCGAGAATGTCGCTCTCTCTTAAGCTCTGTTAATGATTAGCATTTATGTTAATGAATTTCTGGGAATTTAACCATTTATAATTTTCTTTTCCTATAGTCTGTTCTTCTGCTAATTTATTTGTTTGTTCATTTATTTGTAAATATCTCTGCTAACTCTCCTCGTAATTTTGAAGTTATTGTAATTTTATTCTTCTTGGATAATTATCTATTTGTTGCTTGTTAATTGATGGTTATTTTTAAGAATTTACAAATTCATTTTTTTGCCTTTCCTCTAACTAACGGAGACGCTTTTGGTTAGTTTGACTTGGGTTCGGTGATTTCTTTGATGCGTTTTCTGTTAGTCTATTGTTTGGTAGTTCTGTCAGCAATTCGGTGTCTCTGCAATGTCCTTTAATCTATTCCTTCATATCGCGTTAAATACATATGTTTGTCAGTATTGTTATTGCTATGTTACTGCTCCGTTATATTATTTTCTTTATTATTTTTGTTGATCTGCTTCTCGCTGTCTCTGTTACGCTACATTACCGTTCTGTTAATCCTTTTGAGATCGCACCTCTTGATATTTTTGATCTGTTTTTTTAAAAATATGTCGATTATTTAGTAGATATTGATATTTTACTTCTTCTTCGTCTTTGGGGTTTTTTTAAATGTCACTTTTAATCTTTTTAGAATACGAAGTGATTTTGTCAGTAATATGATTTGTTGTTGTTGCCATTGTCACTGCCATTGAAGTCGAAAATGTTAGATTCTTGATTTTTATTTTTAAAAATGTTTTATTTATAGATAGCTGTATTTTATAGATAGTTGATGATGCTGTTGTTGCTGATGCTGCTCCTGTTGCTGGGCGTTCCTTCCGCATTCACTTCGTTTAAATTTTTCATCATATGCCCGAAATTAAAAAAAATAGCTTTATCTTCCTCTTTTTCTTCTCCCCCGTGACTTCTCGCTTTACCCTTTCGGATTCTCATACGATCGATTATTTTTGGCTGAAGTTGAACATTTTTTCTGCTTTTCGATTTTTCAGCTTCACAAAATTCTTGTGATTGTGTCTTTTACTCGTTGTCGTCTTATTCTCTCAGTCCGCTATTGGTGTGCTACTTCTTAATTATTGCTTGGTCTTTAAAAACGCTGTTTTTTTCGTTCTTACTTAATGAATCTTTTCACTCTCACTTTCCTTTCCACCGGATTATTGTTATGATTATTGCTGTTGTTGTTATTGTGGTCTGTAGTGTTGGTGTTGGTTGGCAAGATGGTCACTGATGGCGATTGCTTTCATTGTTTGTGGAATATTTTAGTTTTTTGTCAATTTTTTGCCTTTTGTTGGCGAGATTCGTTGCTGTTGTTGTTTCTGGTAATTGTAGTCGTTGTTATTGTTGTTTGGTGTTGCTTGGCAATGATGATGATGTTGTCTTTGTCTCACATTATTTTAGTTTTTTTCTTCTTGTTCTTCTGCTTTTTACGCCTGTTTCAAAGCATTTGGTTTTTGTCTGATTTTTTTATTGTTTTAATCTTACTAGATTTGGTTCATACGATTGTTGTAGTAGCGATAGGATTGACGACTGACGTCAGTAAGTCAGAAATAAAAATAGCAATAATTTTGCATTGGTTTCGAAACAAGCTTCGAGGTCTGTCCTCACGCTAACGAAGTTTCTAATTGAATTTGTTTTATTTCTTTACACTTTCTTGGTCTTCTTAGTCTTATCTCATTGTTCTAAATTCCGGATTTTAGTAGGAAGAAGAACAAGAAGGAGTAAAAGAGAGAAAAGACTAGAGAATGACAAAAATTAAAAATAATTTTTATAAAAGCCATTTCTACTTTTTATTTCCTCTTTTGTTTAATGTTTTATTAATTAATTAATTCAATTATTGTTGTTTTGGGTTTAAAACTGAAACAGTTTTCTTTTTGGTTTGAAACCGTGCTAAATAATAGATTATTATTCTTTTTTTTGTCTTAATTTTCGATGAGCCTCTTGTGCTTTATCTGAGCTGAATTTGAAAGCATTTCTTTTATTTTTCTTTAAATTTAGTAATTTTTCGTTGGTTTTCCTTCTTCTTCTTCTTTCTTTTTTATGCATCATTTTTACATTGTTGAAGTAATTTTTAAAGTGGCAAATATTTGACATTAAATGACAAAATTTATTGATATTTTTTGTTTATAATTTCTTAGTTTTTATCTTTCTTTTGTATTTCAGAAAAACATTTTTCGCTAAAAAAATTTTTTTCTGTAGTAAAAATAAATAATAAAAATTTGTCAACCTTTAGTGACATTCATTGGCTTAACAACATTGCATCGCTGCTTGTCCCCGCCTCAACCATTGTTAGTAGGCTGGTTTTGATGACGTTGATGTTGACGTTGACGTTGACGTTGTCGTTGATGTTGAATGCGGAACTGCGGCAACGTATTGTATCGATAATGGTCGAAGTTCAATCAACTTTTGAACTCGAAGTTGGTGTCGATGGTTTGATGATGGTGCTTGTCTTCTACTTATTTCTCCTGTCTTTTCATTGTCGTCGCCACCTCGTTTATATTGTTTTCTCTTTCCTTCTCTTTTCTTTTACTTTTCAGAGTTTCCAAGGCAGATCATTCGTTGCGTTGCGATAAATCTTCATCATCGTGTTTTTTTATAAATAAATAAACAAAAGCAAAATCAGCAAAATGACATTTTCACTCTCACTTTTACTGTCACTGTTTTCGTGCAACTGTTTGCGGAATTGTCATCTCTTTCGTTGAGCAATTGTTGTCGCTGTTGGAAAATGTGTCCGAATGTGTCCGAATCCGTTCGAAAGGGCATTCGAAAAAACAAATTGCTCTGTGTCCGTTTTTTGAAAAATGACGATTTTATTTTGATTTTAATTTTTATTTTAGCCATTATCATTCTTTGTATAACGTTTTTTTTTGTTACAATTTCTTGTGATTTATTTTCGTATGGATGGAACTTTCTTATACGAATTACAAAATCTGTCATTTTCTCAGATTAATTTACGGAATGCAGGCGTGTCGCTTAAGCGAGAAAAAAGCCTCTGAAAGTGCGGAAAATCGTTAAAGATTATTTAATTTATTTCTTTTCTGCGATTGAAAATTGTCAACCAGATGGACGAATGGATCTGAATGATTGTGTGGAGGTGGCTTGGGGAGAAAGGTGGTCGGTGGGGTGTGCCGTTCGAGGCAAAACGCCTGCACGTTTTTACGGTTTTCTTTTTAAAATCGTTTTCCTTAATATTCTTCTATAAAGTTATTTTATTGCTTTTCCCAATGATATTCTTGTAAAAATACAAGGTCGAATGGACCACACCAGATGATCATTCCATTGCAATTTCTCGTGCCTCGTCAAAGTTTTGTGATACGTTGTGGCAGATTTATTGAATAAATTATAAATCGTCACAACGGCGGACAATTCGTCGGTTGAAGGTTTTGTTCTCGCATCGCTGTGACATTTTTAATGTTATTCTTTTTTTCTTTCGGCAGATTCTTCATTTTTTTGCCGTTTTTCTTTTCTTATAATTTTGACGGGCAAAAAACTGTTCTTGTTGCAAAATGATTAATTTTGATTTTCATGCGTAATTTTTTATTTATTTAGCGCAAAAATGATCATCCGGTGGATGTTCCGAGCGCATCTTTGGTGCCTTAAATCAGATGTTTTTTCAACAATTAAATTAATTAAAATTAATGTCATGAAAAGCAATTCTGTGGCAAATGTTATTGCGTTGAAGGATGTTCTAAAATAAATTTTTGCCAATGTTTAAGTAAATGTTTATTCATCGTTAAAAAAGAATCACAATTTAGAATTGTGCATCAAAAGTATCCTTAATATTCTAAACTAAAATTACAAGAAATTTAACAAATTTTATGAAAACATTTTTATTTAATTTTAATCAAAAAATAAACATTTTAATAAAAAATTAAAATTTAGAGAAAAATAATTAATTATACTAATTCAACTAAATTATTATTTAATTTTATATATATTCTTCTTCTTCCTCTTTTTAATATAAGCATGAATAGTGGATGGTGCTTTTGTTTCATAATACGTTTCTATAGATGTCAAAATCATCATGATGACGAAATGTTGACGAAAGACTCATTATCGTACAGTGGATTATATTTATTTCAATTAAATAGTATATGCGCCGTAATTTAAGAATTTTATTATTAAATGCTTTTGAAAAACATTAACGTTAAATTGTGCAAAGTTTCCTTTCTTATTCCTCTTTGTACCAAATATATTTTTTAAAAGCGAGAGTGATTCCAATTGGATTCTGTCTTCCGAATTGCTTCGAATACAACAACAACAACAACAACACCAATACGGGAATAGTAATTGTCAATTTAACCTCCGCAAACACGCAGGCACGCACGCACGAAATGTCAGCTATCATTTTAACAATTGGTGATAGAACGAAGCGAACAATTTCTAATGGCGTGAATGGTCTTACTTAATAAAGAATTAGAATGAAGAAGTACCGAAGATGGAAAAAGACTAATGAGAATATAAAGATGAAGAAGAAGACTTGACTTAGTAATAATATTAAAGAATTTTTTGAAAAATGAAAAATTGCTTTCGTGTGTCATTTAAGGCGGCAAAGTTGAAAGACAATGGGCGGATTTTCAACGCTAGCACACAAGTAAAGTAAATTGGTTAAAAAAAATTGGGATTTAAAAACAAAAAAATGTTCAAAAACCACAAATAATTTGACTGAAATGGAAAGCAATTAAGATTAATTATATTTAAATGAAATAGATCTAAACGAAAACGAAAATGTCAAATGAAAAGAACGGGAATGAGCGTAATGACAACTATTTCAACGTTAATATCATCATTGTTATTATGATTATTACAATTTATACTAAAGACAGCATTAATAATAATTACAATCCCAATACGTTTTTCTGTAGTTAATTAAGGTCAATTATTTATCTTTTATGGAAGAAAATGAGAAAAGGATTTTATCGCGATAAGAACTCGAAAAACGAGAAGGAAAACTTGCGAAGGCTGAATTGAATGCGATTAGGCTAGAATTCGAAATGAGGTGAATTTTATTAGATTTATTAGATGTTTTTAAGAAAATCTTCAATCATGGATAAAATAAATTGGGATAAAATAAAGTGATAAAAAGTGCGAGGCGGTTATCAATGGTAATGATAATGATTAAGATTAATCAATAATACTAATTGGCGACTCTATAGGAGCAGTTGTAATTACAAGACAATTAGTCTACTGATTTTGCAATTTTTTCTGAGACTTGTATGATTTCCTTCCGAAAAACTTCTCCCTCGATTAATGAAGTCTTTCTCGATTTCTAATTCTTCTCTCGGCCTATGAGATGGTCTAAAGATTGGATAAAAAATGTACGAGACTGATAAAACCACATAACGAATTATACCATAAAATATATAATAAAATTGTATAATCAAAAATCCGTAACACGAAAATTGTGAAGCGATCGATATGGCATAAAAAATGGATTATTTATGTAAATGTGATGATGGCCATGGTGAGAATGGTGATAATGTTAATGTTGATGTAGAAGGTGTGGTTTATATACATTCATAATAATTATCAAGGGCATGTGATTCTTTAAAGTCAATTAAAAAAATTGGACGGATTCGAAATCTGGTATTGTTGATTTACCTCCAACGGAAATTATTTTTATAACAGAAGAAAACGTAGAAGAAGAAGAAGAAAAGGAGGAAGAAGAAAAAGAAGAGATATGGAGGAAGTACTTGAATTCAAAAAACCAAGACGAAAAACTGCCACCAAAATGCAACATAAATTTATATAAATCAAGTCAATTACCCCACAAGCTATTTTTGGAGTAACTTCAAGAATAAAAGTCTCGAAATCCTTGAAGACTCGGGAGTTGAGAATATAATGAAATTGAATGCTTGGGTTTGTGCTTAACTTGAAATCGGTCAAGGCCGTTTGCAGTCAAGGTTTGGCAAAAAGAATAAAAAACATGCAAAAATGCGAAAAAGGGAAGATTGAAAAGGAATCCTTTTCTCCGGCTTCAATTCAGTGGTTTCGTTATTTTTCTTCTTCTACTTATATGTCTTCATCTCATACATCTTGCCCCGTCTTGTCAACTAATTGGGTTATATTGGCCAAAGTAAAAACTTTGCGCGCAGCAGACAATCCCTTCCTTATTGTTCCGCTTCTTCTCTTACTACTTCTTTCCCTCGCTTCCTTTTCAATTCTTCCACTTAGTAGTCACTAAGTTTTGGCTGCGTTGAATAAATTTTTTTCGCTAAGAACAAGTTTTGTTAAGTCATCAGGAAGAAGAAGAAGAAGCAGCAGCAGTAGCAGTAGCAGTAGCTATCTTTTAGCATGTAATATGATTGACGGCAAATTGTGACGGTGTTGAGGAGGCGTGTCGTGGCACGACATTGAGGGCCAATAATGCTGAGAAAAAATGTTGTAAAAGTCATTGAAGAAGATGCACTTGAGTGATTTTTCTTGGCAGAATCAAGAGGCTGACTTTGAAAGCATTCATTGAACGAACGTTCGCTTGTTCGTTCCTTCATTTGTTCGTTTCTTTTTTCTTTCGCTCGTTGATGACATTGAATAATGTTTGATCGGTGGAACGGATGGACTGGGAAGGTATTAATAGCATCGATAGGCCTTGGTTTGTCGGTTTGTTGGCTCGCATCGTTAGCTCTGGTCGGCTTGGTCTCTGGGTTGGATGAATGGATGGATGAATGGATAGTTGCTTGTGTAATTGATTGAATGCTCGAATGCCATTTTCCATCGACGATGATGCGCGTTCGTTTGTTGCCGTTTAATCAATGCTTCATCAAATAATTATCAGATGAAGGTGTTGGTGATTTTTAAAAAAAAAATTGTTTGCTAATCTTTTAAATGAAATCTGAGATTATGCAAAATACTTCGAAACGGGAAGGGGAGGGTAAGTAGGTGGATATGGGTGATTGAGAGGGAAGATACAAAGTGTGTGAGTGTGTGTGTGAAAGAGGAAGGCAAACAATGCAAAGCAATCGTAAAGAGGGTCTACTAAGGAGAAACAATTGAAACTAAAGTTAAAGAGTTAGATAATAATTAATTTCTTTCATCAGCTCTTAATGGGTTATGATTCCCAACAATCGATTTTGAATATAAATTCGGCTTTGCCTCAGAGAAATGCTACTACTCTTAGAAGTATTCCACTAAATGTTCGTAAATGTATTTTCTGCGTATTCGTTGGTGAATCACATTGTCGCAATGTATTGAATGTATGAATCATCCCTTAGAATTTATTAACTTTTTGTGAGTAATTGTCCGGCTTTGCTCAATTAGAGAACTCTTTTGGGACACGTTACAGCTCATTATGCGAATATACTTTCAAGGATAAAAAATTATGACCTGGGGCTCTAATTAGGGATAGATGAGAGAGAGAGAGAGGAAACAATCATTATCACGCACAGTAATGGCAATTACGTGTATCTCGTGTAGCGATACTCCCAACATGGATTACTTGATTACAGACATATTTTGAATTGAATTTTCATTTGAATTTTAATCCGAATTTGGCGTTTCTTAAAAAAATTTCATTTGGGTTTTTGTTTGAATGTTCATTTACTTTTTGTAGTTATTAATTTCAAGTTTTTGAAAAAAAATTAAAAATGTATTAATTAATAAAAAATAATAAATTTAAATTTTTATAAATTTTCGATAACAAATAAATATACATAACGTTTGCAAAGTGTTAGATATAAAAGATATATTTGAGCCTACATTTTCTTTAATCATCGAAGCAATTCAAAACATTATTTCTAGTAATTTTGTTCAGCATATTATTCAATGTAATATTTGTTACCTCAATCGATGCGTAACGTCATCCTTTCAACATAATTTTCAATTTCGTGGACGAAAAACAGTCAAAAGGGGCCACATCTGTGGAATTCGAAGGCTGAATCATAACCATTTTTTTGCTTTTGGTCAATAATTCGCACACAAAGAACGATGTGTGACCAGAGGCTTCATCACGATGCAAAAGCCAATTTTTCTTCTTCCACATATCGTATATACATATCGTATATTAATTGATGCTTTGATATGTGATAATTGAGAGCAGTAAACATTTCATTCCCACTACGCTCGCGTCAACCTACTACGTACGATAAGCGCAATAATGAAACACACAATGAATGATTAAGAAGATAAAAGCTTAATGAGCTCGTTAAGGACACGATAATATGATATGGATCTGTGGATATTTTTAAAAATATTGACATTAAATACCAGAATCATAAATTAACAAATTATGCCTGGTACTACTTAAAATTAACGAAGTTTAGTTTTACTAATCAAGTTTTTATGTTTAAAACTTTTATCACGTAACCGATATGTTGGGACTGGGTTTTTGCATAAGCATTCCTCTAGCATGTTTTACTCTCTATCTCTTTCATTCGTTCTGCCTTTTTCACCTCTGTCTTTGTCTCCTTCTTCCTTTCTCTCTTCACCCTTCGTTTCTTTATTACTACCCTCCGGATAAGTTGAGAAATTTAACTTCGTTTGTTTAGAAGCTTAAGCTGGAGCTGGAGCTTAAAGAAGCTTAAGCTGGAGCTACTGTTGGTTACGATTAACAACGTTGTTTGTTGTTGCTATCGCAACCGAAATTCTATTTGAGTAGTAGAATTATGCAGAATTAAGCATGAAATTATTAAACATTTTCAAAAGGCGCGTAAATATGATTCATTAATTCAATTTATGGCGATTATTCGCGAAAACAAAAGCAACATAAATAACAACAACGAAACCATACTATTGGAATACCAAAAACTTTAAATAATATTGTTCTTGTTTTCTTTTTAAGTTCATTTATTCTTGTAGTAGTAGTAGTTGTTGTTTTTTTTTTAAATAAATTACGAGCGTAAAATTTAAATCGGGGCGTAACGCGGGGTTTTGTAGTCTATCAACAACAAAGAACAACAACAGCAACTATGGATGTGAAGCCTTCAAAAATATTATGAACAATAATAAAAACAACAACAACAAAGAAAGCGTAAGTATTCATAAAATGTTATTTAGATTATGTTTACGGAAATTATGACGAGGATGATTACAGGTCGCGTCGTGTATCCGATTGAAGGAGTGTTCGAGTGGGATTGTTTTGGAATGGAGCGTCATCGTATGTATTAATGAGATTCTCTTAGGCAACTTTATCTTCCTCAACCCTTAAGCAGAAACGATGCCAAGCGATACAAGCGATACCTTACACATTTCTTAAAATATTTGGTCAAATTTTGATTAAATGACTATTTTGACTATTAAATGATTATTCCTTCAAAACCGAAATGATCTATAACGAAATTTTAATAATTTTTAACTCCATAGACGTCAAACATATCGGCAATAATTTCAGAAACTTATAGCAAAAAGCTTTCAATAGGTGTTAGACAGACAAGAAGGAATCATTGGAAGAATTTGGAGAAGAGGAAGAGCTCTTAAAACACCGCCATGTCCTTGCATACGATATTTTGCTTGGACACTCTCAAAAATTTAGAAATGAATCTCTTTGGCTCCGAGAAATCCTGCTGACGATCAACAGTTACCATTTGCTCTTTTTATACAATTATGATAATTGTGATTATTACGATGACGTTCATTGGATCGGAGATGTCAAACGATAACAGTTCACACCGATAATGAAAGCAAACGATGGCCATGACGATTAAGCCACTCAAATGATCTTGAATTTTTTTAACTCGAGTAAATTGTATTCTATTACTTGTTGTTGTTGTTGTTGTTTCTAGTGAGAATTGTTTTTAATAAATATTTGTTATTCGTCTTTATTAGTCAATAGTTGTTATTCATTGTCTCATCGCTTGAAAAACAAAACGAACTAACAATTGCGCAGTTTTTTTGCGTAGAGTAATCAGTGTTCACCAATCGGTGTTTCGCGCGATTTAAGTTTTGGATATTAATTTTCAAATTTAGTTAAAAATCGAGATTGATAACTTAATATTGTTTTTAATGAAATTGTCTAAAGATATAGGAAAAATGTTGTTAAATGAATATTTGAGAGGATTTGACTTGTATAAAAAACTCGATCATATGATTTCTCGTTGTTTTTAAAAAGAAACGATGTATGTAATTATGGATAGTTGATGACTATTAATGGCGAGAAAGAAATCAAAATCATACGAGGAAAAAATAAACCGGTGGTTAGTATTTATCAAGCACACTTAAGTAGACTGCAGAGTCTGAAAGCGTCTAGATGAAAAATAGTTAATTTTTTCCTTGCTTGGTTAAATCATTCCAGTCGTTTGTTTTTCAATGCATTGATGAATCGAATGCAACGTCTGAAGTCGATTATTTGCCAAGAAAATCAATAATTGAAATCAATTTATAGGAAAACAATGGATATATTTCAAAAAAATTTGTTAACAGTTATTTATAATGCATTCTAAATTTTACGAGAAAAAGTTAGGGAACCACTGTTTGGATAATTAGTAGTGACTAGCTCAACAAAAAAACTAGTTACATCATTGCAATATATTATAATTCTGCGCCTTATTCTTCTTCGTCTTATCCTCTCCTTCTTCCGCTATTTCTGTTTCTTCTTCTTCTTTTAAAAGTGTTAATGATGATGTCGCTCTTTAAAGTAAAGCAAATAGCTTCGCTTCGTATGAAAACGTTAAAGTTAATTTAATTCCTTTTTTGTATTGGAAGACATTCCAGTGATTCCGCCCACTTGATTAATTTTGCACTTGACTATTTCCTAACGTCGATCGCTATCGCATCAGATGCACTGCAAGTGTACTCACACGATAATCGGACACGACGTATTTTAATTAATCGATCATTTCACGTTGGCTCGACAACGAAATTGAATGCTTTTGTTTGTGGTTTTATATTGTTGGTCATTGGAGTGGGTGTGAGATGCGGTGTGTATGTGTGTAAGTGTATTTTACTTTGTCATCTTAACCGCTAACGCCTCGTGTGGGAATTTCTAGAGGAATGGTGTCAACTGTGAGTCCATATAGACTTATGATTTCATGAAGTAACCGATGAGCCACTTAATTATGCAAGTGTTTTATTTATTAAATACGTAGATATTGACGATATTGGGAGGGGCTGGTTAGGGAATCGAAACGTAATTAAATATTATATTGATGACACTTCTTTTTCTTTCTCCTTCATTATATTTTTACTTCCAAAATTTGTTTGTGAATTTGTTTTTAATTTTTTCTGCTTCTTTTTTGTTTTTCTTTTCAACAATTTTTCGCACCTTCGGTTATTAATTGCTATCTTCTCGTCATTCTTCATGGGTAGCGCTTTCCCTAATCGGTTTTCGGAGTAAATCCTTATAAGTCAATCAGTCTCTACTCGTCATTTTTTCCATTTGTTGGTCATTATCTTTTGGCATAATTCTATTGGCACAGTCGCAGGCATAGTCATTCTCCACTCCCAGCTTTGCTGACTTTTTACTAATAATTATTTACTAGTTATTTTTTGTGTGTGATTCATTCAGTAAGCTCTATTTCTTCCTGTAATCAGAACTCTCTTGCCGGCTTTTATTACTAATTCTTAGTGGTTATTTTCGACATCGTTATGACACATAAGTTAATTTGCATTATTAAATTGATACCAATTATCAGTTATCAGACTAGTTTTAATATTTTAGTAATAGTCAGTTCTTGTTTATAATCATCTTATATATGTTTTAATAGTCAGTTAATGTGAGTTAGTTCCACTCGGTTTTAAACTCGCCAGATTCATAAACCTGGCTTTCTACTAGTATTGTATTCATGCATTTTGCTAGTTATTCTCTAATAGTCTTGGATGAATCAGCTTCTACTAGTCATCGTCTACTGATCATATTCTTTTATTCTGTTTCCACTAGTTTATTCTTCCACTATATAATATTATATTATATTATCTGTTTCCACACTAGTAGTCAGTTTCTCTCATTTGGTAGTAGGAGTAGTAGAGTAGTAGTCAAACTCTGTTGAACGGTTTGTATTTCCCAATTTCTACTGGTTAGTTTATATGTTTTTTGGTTGATGTTGATAATTTTTTTTTGATGTCAGTTTCTTCTAGTTTGTTTTAATAACTTCAATTTCAAATTGCCAAAATTGCACTCTGTATCTCGGTTGATTTAAAACCCGCTAGCCTCTAGTAGTCAGTTTTATAAGTTTCCAGGACTTACAAGTGTTTTTTATTTCGTCATTTTATATTTGTTAGTTTATACTCGCCAGTTTCTAGTTAGCAATTTCAACTCGTTAGTTTATAATGATTAGTCTTAATATTGATCTATGCTATTTTAACAAGTTTAAATAGTTAATTTTTAATCGTTTATTTATGGTTTCCATTATTAAATCGCTGTAGACATTCTTCATAGTCCCTCCAGATAAATCCTCTTGATTTAGTTTCGAGAATTATTATTTGAACTTCTTTAAAATGAATAGATATCCGTACAATTTGAAATTATTATAAATTCGTGGAAACGTTCAGTAAACATAATAATCATTTTTCAAAGCATATCTTTTTAAAATTCTGCACATTTTATCGTTAGACGCGGGCGATTGTATAAAGAAAAGTGAAACCAGATAAAAACTCTATCAATAATTATGGTGGGGAGGAAAGGGGTGGAAGTAAGGCCGAATAGAGGAGTTGGATGGATTATATGTCAAGTGTTGAAAATGTATATTTTTTCTATTTTTTTATTACTGGAAGAATATCGGGTTCAAGAAGTAGTGTAAGGAAAGAGTTGTAAAAAAGAAAAACAGATAGAATTCTGAAAAAAATTAAAACAAAGAAGAAATTAATTGGTGAGTTCAAATAACAGTTGGCGGAAAATTCAATAGAAATTGAAGAAAATGAGACGTAATAGTATAATATCGTTTACCAATTCGAAATAGATTAAAGAATATAACACTTTTCGTAAATAAAGATTGAGAATTCTTACAGACTTTTGACCATAATAATATTATTATTATTTAAGCATTTTTAGAATTTTTACAGCCTTTAAAAATAATGATATTATTTTAATAATAATAAAATACAATAAAGTTTTTGGGGCGACAAAATAAGCTTTAAACTTAACTTAAACACTAAATAACTTGAAACGACGGTTTACCCCAGACCAGAACCATATTAACTGTTTTAAAGAATGCACAAAAATTGTTTTTTTTGGAAAAGAATATTTAATAAATGTATGGACTTTTTCGATTTTACCCTAATTCGAAGTCCATTGCTAAATTTGAAGAATTTAAATTGTTTTATTGTTGTTGTTGTGCCCACATTAAATTATATAAAATATTATAAAATTTATGGGGTTATTTGTGTGCGATTGTATGGAGCAAAGTGGATTAAATCCAATACATGAACCGAAATGTTGTCAAAATTTTGGTCAGTTTCTTTAACCGCAATAGCTATACAAAATAAAACACAATTAAAAAAAACAACAACGGCAGCTTCATAAGTGAAACATAAAGTGAGGCCTCAGTTACATATTTTTGTCATAAACTTACAAAATGACAAGATGACTGGTGACCATCGGTCGGTTTCTTTTTTAATTTCGATAAAGCAAATTTTCGAAATAGTCTACTATTAAAATAATTTTGCAAATGTTGACCACATACAACAACAACAACAATGCCTTAAAAAGAAAGAAAAAAAGAAGGATTTTTTGATAAACTAAGGAATTATGTGATAGGTCTTTATCGCGTAATTGCAAAATAGAAAAGTAAAAACTGACCGTTATCTGACATTATTTAAAATGTATGCTATTACGTCTACGTCTGTAAAGACATATTCCCTATTTATTCGCTATTTTTGAATAAATTTTTCCTTCAATAATTTGTAATAATCCAACGGATAAATAAATGGAAAAGGAAAAATATCCATACGGCATTTTTTTGAGATTATGTTGATTCATTTTCTTAAGTAGAGTTATGATACCAATATGAGGTTTTGTGACGTCCTGTCATAGAGGTCACGCCAGAAAACAAAAACGTGTAAACATTTCAATTCTTGAAATGAAAAATTAAGAATCATATAAAATAATTCATAAATCCTCTCGAAAATGTTTTAGACTTTTTTAGTCAAATCTTAAATCATTATTTATGATATTTGTCACGCTTTCGCAAAGCGACGACAATCATCATTATCACTATCACCATCATGGACATCAGATCTTTGAATGATTAATAAATCTAAGATCTTTTATCTTTTTTACGACGCCAATTCTCAAAAAACTTTATCACAATTTTCTTAGAAGCAAAATCATCAACATAAATATTGCGACGTGCGTCAGGTTATTACTTTTTAATTCCTTCGTAATTAATTCCGAATACTCTGAAAAAATTGCAAAAAGAAGACCTGACAATTAAAAATTGTTTTCACCCTTCATGTGTTTTCCCCACGATTATCGCGTGGTAGTGGAATATTTTGGTTGAATCTATTAATATTGATGCGGTAATGAAGATATTTAGAATGGAATAATGATAAAGAAAAGAAAAATATAGAAAGAGAAGAAGAAGAATAGAGTGAGGAAGAAAAATAAGAAGGAAAGAACGAAGGGGTGCAATTCATTTGAAAATTGTTGCAATTAATTGCCGTGGCAAAATCTATCTGTAAAAAATTTTTTAAGCGAAAAAATCCATCAAAATCGAATTGTTGAGATGCTATAAAGGAGCATTTTTGTTGTATTTGTACTCTTTTTATTGTATGTAAATTTTAATTTTTTAAGATTTTGTGAATAAATTTCGAATAGAAGGAAATATTCGAAGCAAGAGTAAAAAGTCGAAATGACTAAAATCGATTAAATGCAGACACGTGTAATTTTTATTATAAATATTAATGGAAAAACGACAACAAGTTAAACGTGTTTTTATGAGCAAATTTTTTTATGTCTGAGATAATAAAAATTATGAAATTAATACAGCCACGCCCCTAATAAGGTTAGGTAAAACTTTTATCGTAACAAAGATATTTTCCAAAAATTGCATTCGTCAATTTTTTGTCTTAAAAAACTTATTTATTGCCGTATTGTTGTCTTTTTCACTCCCTATTATTTCTGTTCTTTGCTTGTCATTGCTTTAATTTTTTGAAGTTTAAGGAAAATTAGCGATATCTTTCTTTTCCTTTCACGTCATACCTGATTTTTCTTTTTTCTTTATATTTTCATTTTTTCTTATGATTAAAATTCTTTTTCAGCTTCAGAGACTTTGTTGCGTAAAACAATATAAAACTTTAAAAAAATTTCCAATTAAAAAACCAAACCAAAAACCAAAGAAATTCATTAAAAACTTAATTTTATTTCTATTATAAAAAGCATAAAAAATAAATGGTTGCATTAACTTTTCGTATAAAGCTAAATTTCCTCTAAATGCCATTTCTCAAGAGACAACAACAATAATAACAGCAATTAAAACAACAACAATCACACTCCACTAAATAACATCATTAATTTAATAGTCATAAAAATACGAAAAGAACGACCAGCGAACGATGTCGAAGGCGTGAAGCATTTTGTCCACGATTGACTTGAATGAGTCGCTAATCACTCTCGTCATCATCATCATCATCATCAACATAATTATCGCTATTAATATCATTATAATTGGAGCTTCATGGAATATCAGAATTTTGGCGTTTTGAGTAAATGAGCGCATCGCTTTGGTTTTGGCCAAGTTAATTGGATAGATAAACAGGCAAACCGACCCGAATTGTCGACAACTAACTGATCGACAAATCGACAAACTCAGTGATCATCAATCGGCAAACAAGTAAAGTCTTCACTTTTTTGGCGAATCTCCGTTGTTTAGCGTCGTTTTGAAAACAATTTTTCTCTCTTTCTCTCCTTCTATATCTATCAGTCTTCTCTAAGCCCCCCCTTCACTTACATCATCACCACGTTGTCTGTTGCGGCTTTACGTTTTTGTGTGATTGCATTTTTCAAGTTTTTTTTCTAATTTAAAAACAACAACCAATTGTTTGCTTCGTTGACCTTGAACTTGGTATTAGATATTGAAAACTGGTTCCAAATCGAGCTCACAAGCAGCTACCACTCGTGTGATGGCTTAATGATCATGGTTAGTGTTGTTGTTGTTGTTGTTGCCGTTTCTGCCGGGGCTTTTATTGTTGGCGCGTTTGTGTTTAAATTGTTTTTTTACTGTTGTTGCAAATCGTTTGTCCAAAGCTTTTGTTGTTTGAAAAATTAATTCGTATTAGTTATTTTGCACATTGAGTGTAACGAGAATAACAACAACAAAAATAATAAGAACAATAGTAATAATAATAATAATAATAATAATTATAACAATAATAATAATAACGAACGATAAAAACAAGAACTATGATATAATTTAATCAATGTAATTATCATTTTATGGGCTGCTTTACGTAAATAACCGAGTGACCGAGTTAGGTTTCGGTCATTCGTAGTTTCGTTACGTTTCGTTGAATGAAAAACGAGCTAGATTTCAATTAATACTATTGCCGTTTTTATTGTTCTGTTGTTGTTGTTGTTGTTGTCGTTTTCGTTATTGTCGTTCCAACCAATTTTATAGTTTTAACAATAACAATTAATTTAATTGGCAACAGTGATTATCTGATTACTCTGATAATCACTTGACGTTGGTCAGAAAAATGTTTTCTATTTCAATTGTTATTGTTATTGTTTGATTTTTGTTGTTGTTATTGGTATTCATAGTTGTTTTTGTTTATGTTATAATTGCTGTCATTTTCGAATTGTTGTGAACAAATTGCATACCTTGAATGAATTCGCAAGAATGCAGTATCGGCGAATGAAATTTGAATTCTTAGTGATATAGGTTTTTTTCATATTCTCCGCCTGAGCGGATTTGGGCGTAGTAACTTCGTTCTTCCGTTTGTAATGCAATAGAGTATGCGTTGCAGATTTAAAGAAATATATAGGGGAAAAAACACAATTATCATTATTATATTTTCAAAGAATATTGTCCATCATCGCAAACTATGCGGTATTGAAAATGAGACAATTCATATCAGCCCTACGCCTACTTTTCATATCACAAAATGTTTAGAATTGAACATTTCTGTAACATCTCGAGGCGCTATTAAAAAAATTGTAAAAATACCCGCATTCGGTCCAGTATTACAGAATTTAGCGATATCTCGTAAACGGTTGGAGATATTTAAATGAAATATTATACGAGTGGCCATGATGTCATTCTGGAAATTGTTGGACACATCTCTGTTAATGTTAAAAAATTGTCAGGCAAAGTCAAATAAAAGTTTATAAGTCCAATAGTATTCAATAATGTTTGAAATAAAGAGCTTATTTATACCCAATATTTCTTATTTATTATTTAGAATTCTCTGATAAAAAGGTATGAATTTAAAATGTATTATGGGTGTGTAGGGTGTCCGAGTTTCTGCCAGGTCTCAGACAACACTCACTTATTTAATTGGCAAAGTATATTTTTATGATATTTACATATTCGTATATTTCTATCAATAATCAAACATGATTCAATTTCAGGGAAAATTCTTGAAGATTAAATAACGAAATAAACTAGTAGGAATTATGTTGGTGGGAATTTTGAATAATTATTGAAAACTTCGTTTTCTATTCGTTGATTGATCATTCATTATGATCATCATCATTGCTCGTCAATACCAAAATGTTGAATGCGGTTGACGTCATTACATTGCCAAACAGTTAAGGCTTCATTAACTTTATATAAAATAATATATTTTTTTGTTAAAAAAAGGGAATAAATAGTTTGGTTAGTTTACAGTCGATTCTTCAATACTGGAAATATTTTCTGCTCCGGAATTGTAAAGTCTTCTCAGAGGCTAAGAAGTCAAGACTAATCAACAGCCCTTAATTTACTTCTACTTATTTAAACGAGATGACGATGATGATGTTTTTGCGCTTACAATAAACATTTTTCCATATTCTCGCCTCTTCCTGTTGTTTTGTTGCAACTCGATTTCTTTCCTCCACTGCAATGCTTTTACTTCTGCTGCTACGGCTATTGCTGCGTGTGCAATAATTTCATGGCAATCTCAGCGCAAGACTGACGCGACCATCTTTTTGAGGAGCCTCTACATTAACTACTTCTTCTACTGATTTTTCTTCTTTTTATTTCTATTTGTTTTTCTTTTGGTTCCTTTAGTTTCCATGGAAGCAAACTAAAGAATAACAAAAAAAGAATTACAGCGACGAATGAATGATTAAAGAACTTTAAGTGAAACCAATGAAAAGAAAAGAAAAACTACTACAAAAAATTTCCGTCCTTTACTCGTTCGTTCGTTCCTTTATTCGTTTCGTGGTTCTTTTCTAAACCATTGTGATTGTAGTGTGCTTGCGGTAACCTAAGGCTAATGCCCTTTACTGGATGCCACTCACTTTTTCCGTCAATCTCTCTCTCGCTCTTTCGATTTTATTGTATTTTTCTCACTCCTGTACACTCCTCTTTAAACATCAATTCTTCGATTCAGTCGTTGGTTTAGCCGTTGAATCGCCGTTTGGTCGGTGAGTCTGGGTGTCGTTCCAATCAGTCGTCCATTCGTGTGTGTGGCTGCCTGATCACTTTCTTTCATTCCAACGGTATTCGTTGTGCCCCATTTGGTATGCATGGTGAACGTGCTGCCTGCCGCATCGCATTGCATAGTAATCTTTGTTGCAAAGTGCCAAGCCGTCGTAATTGTTGTCTGGAGGAAGAAGTATCGTTATTTCAGTTTTATTCTGGTTCATTTTGTCTGCTTTCATTTTGTCTTGTTCGCAGTCTTCTGACGTGGAGATGTCGGCTCTTGTGACGTCTTCATTGACGCACAGTTCTTCCCTTTCCTTTTTTCCTTCTTTTCATTTATTTAGTTTGCTTGCGGAGCGAGTGGTCGTCTGAAGTGGTCTGGTGTCTCTGTTTTTCAACATTTTTGTTTCCTTTGCCTTTGCCTATGTGTGGTTATGTGCTTACATGGTTTGCATTTTTTCAAATTATTCAGGGATTTCACTATTTCCAGCGTCTCTGCATTTGCCACAGTTTTGACTTCAGCAAATTCTCGCTTTCATTAGTTTTGCAATCTTTTGTTTGCTTCGGAATCTGTTGATGTTAATGATTTGCAAGAAGCAGAAGCAGATGAAGTAGACAAATCGTACGAAGATGAAAAATGTCTGCGTAGCTTCTTGAAGGAAGTTGAAATAATTGTTTTTTACCCAAAGTCAATATTAATCAAAAATGGAATTTTTTAGAGGCGACGTTAAAGAATAGTGTCTTCATTAATAGAGAACTTTTGTCTTTTCTTATTTTCTCTTTATATCTTCAAAATCTTGTTTTTTGGCAACGCATTTTGTTCATTATCAGCTTAAGATATGTCCCCATTTTTATATTATTTTCCTAAATTTCGGCTCAGTACATAAATAAGCACTCATATAATCGTGAATAATGAAGAGTGTTAATAATTCAACGCCATAAGGAGTTCCCTCAAATTGGATTTTGTTAAATTGGCCGTAGTTACGCGCAGATTTCTTATAGAAGCATACGTGCTTTTTTCGCGTTCGTTTCTTAAGTCTCTTATAAATTTCCGTTGGAGTAATCGCGATGATAAAGTATAAACCATTTTGCCATGTTTTTATTTCATTGTGTTTAATTTCATACAACAGGTCTATTGTTGTTTTGCTGTTGGTGGCTTCTTGTTTTTGTTGCGGGTACATTTATTTTATGTTTCCTTCTTGTGTAGCCGTTTTGGTCGGTTATATAGTCGGTCGGTTTCATAGTACTCGGTTGAATAATGTTAATATTAATTATGCTGAATTATTACAATTTAATTTTTTTTTTGTTATTTTTTTACTTCCTTGTACGAAGTAAAGAATATATTGTAATGGCTAACAATTTCGAAATTTCAATGACAACGGACTTTTTGTTCATCTCTGAATTTACTTTGACCAAATTTCTTGTGACGTCCGCACGTATGTGTGTGCAAATATGTACGTACGTTTGTTGTACGTTTGAATGAACTTGAATAACTTAACAACGCCTACATAAAGGAGGTCGAAATCTTTTATTTTGTTAAGGTCTTTATCTCTCCCTTTGGTTGTAATCAGTTGTGCCAATGGATATTTATGTTGCAGAGTTTTGTAGGACCTTGCTTATAACTCCAAAACGTCTAGGCTCATAGAGATTGATATTTTGTATTTCCAGGCGCTTTGCGTACAACTATTTTGCTTTGACTTTGTTTGTAATCGATTGAGCTCACTTTTCCCAAGGAGTTTTTTAGGATTGTACAGATAACTCAAAAACCTTGTACTAATATCTTCTATTCTGAACCCATCGTTTTGATTGTAATCGGTTCGTCGAGCCAGAAAGTTATTTGCTGCACGCATCAGATTTTTTATTTTTATTTCATTTTTATTTTTTTTTTTTTGAAATTGGTTTCGATTTTTGTTTAAAAAATAAAGAAAATATTTTCCAACTCAGTCTTTTCAGTTCTTTTCATTTCTTCTTATTTTTGATACTAATTCAACATTTTATTGAAGGGTAAAAACAGGCTTGCCTTCTTATTTCCAGACTTAAGGGGTCCTTGTTTTTTGACATATAACTTTTTACGTAATTATTCGTATTATCATCATCATCCTTTGTACAATAATTCTGCATATGGATTGATAATGATAGTCATAATGATGGTCACCCTGTTTAAAGAGAAGTGCATTTTTTTATTGCTCGTGAAAGATTTATCCTGTGTTTCATTGAATATTACTTCAAATTTTTATTTTTGTATTTTAGGAATTTTTTAAAATTTCAATTCTTTAGAATAAGACAATATTTATAAGTATTTTTTATAATAATTAAATATATATTTTCCTGTTATTTATCTCATATAATTTTTTTAAGTTTTCATAAAATTTTTCTTGTGATGTCATGTGATCGTTCTCCTTGTATCAATCTTCTTTACGGACGGAATGAAGGAAGTTTTATATTGCTCGTAGTTTTTTGTTTGTTTGCTTTTCAGAATCATCAAACCAATAACGTTGCTGAAGAACGATTGCAATGCCTTTCGCAACCAGAGTGATTTGATATGCAAAAAATTCCTAAGACTTTGATTTCTTTGGTTGGAATCATCGCGATTGATTGCTTTGATTGAATTTTTGTTCGTAATACGAGTGGTCTTCAATACCATTTGGACACCTTTTTGGTGAACCACCACATGTTTAAATTAATTTAATAGTCTCCGAATATTGCTCTCCCTCTCTCTTTCCCCCTCTCCCTCTCTTTCCCTATCATTGATTTTGTGTGATTCCTTTCTTGTGTGTCTGAATGCTTGCATGTGTTCATTGTTTGGTGTCTTATTGCAATGCTTTCATCAAGTTTATTGTTTATCGATGAAGAAAGCAATTGTTTATAAAAGTACTGTAATTTGAGTGTCCAAGCAGAAATTGTTGTCGGTGTAGTTCTTATTGCCGTCATTGCAGCTTGATTTGTATCTTGAGTTGTTATTGCCATTAGTTATTGTTCATTGTTATTGTCTCTTTTGAAATAACTTTGAAATTTAATAAAACTCACGTTTGAACTGATTGACCTCTTTTCAATCCGATTATCATGGCGACGATGTTAATGAAGACGATCCTAAATAAATTTCAAAGTGGTCTTACTTTCTTCTTCTTATTTCATAAATGGTTTATTGAACAATCGATATTTAATCCACTTGATATCAATGCGCTTAGAAGTACGAATGATTCATTGCGATTAATCGCAATCATTCGTCATCATCACTATCTCTACCATAATCATCATAATAATCATCATGTCGTACACATGATGGTGACGATGATTGCGTTGTAAAGGAAAAAGAAACAATTCGAAGTTTTCAATTTGAATATTTTATTATTCAGTGTCCGTTCTTGGAATAATTTATATTTAAAAAATATTTTTATGGTGCGTCAGAGCTGAAGTCGTTTTCAACGGGCGGGCCTCAAACCTTTTATGGATGACTTTCTGGGTAATTTGAATGGTTTATGAGAATGAGTACACTTTTTAAAAGATATTTCAACAAGAGGTGTTAGTTCAATTATAGAAAAACGTACACACTATTTGAAAAAATTAATTTCGTTTCGATTTTTATCCGAAGCATTACGTCTGGTTTCGTTCCAGGAATACGTTGTCCACGGTTCATCGTGGAATATATTACAGGAATACAAGCATGGTTCAAATGCGATTTTAGAAGTTCTATCAGTTTAACAATAGATAAATAACAAAATAAATGAGAAAAAATTAAATAAAGGAATTTTTAATTTTAATTAAAAATTACAATGAATTATTTTTTGCAACATATTTGGAATAAATAAAAAACTATTCTAATAAAATTTAAAAAAATATTTGAAAAATATTAGAAATTGCTTCAATGCATTGAAAGAAAATAATTTGCGTTCGTGACAAATCAATGCGTTGGTTTTAAAGAGTTTCGATTGAGAGATCCAAAGATCTTTACTGCTAATAAAATATAATCGTTATTGTCTTGACCCTTTGGTCAATGCTATTAAATAAAATTATTAAAATAATTTATTTATTTGCATGTACGATAATTTTTCTTAAACTTTAGCCAGTGCATATTTTTTTTGTTGAAAATATAAAAATTAATCTCTTAATAATTCGATAATTAATATATACCGATAAAATCAAACAAGAAACTAAATCGAATAGAAAAACAAGAATCGAGAAACTGATTTCAATTCTAACAGAAATCGCTTTTAATAGGAAAAATAGGCGGGAGGAGGTACGATAAATCGAAAATGTCGTTTTGAAGAAATCCTATAAATAAATTCATTTGTCGTTATGAAATCTATAGATTTTATATGCATGCAAGATATTGTGTGGTCTTTTCTGTGTAATTTTTTTCCTATATGCGTTTTCACACGCCTAAAAAATGAATACAAAAGATTAAATTTGCCCACACTTTTGAAATTTTTATAATAAAAAAAAATATGCAACATCTAGAAACATTAAAGAGAAAAATGCAATAAATTTCCCAGCGAAAAAAATTTACTCTCAAAATTTAAAAATAATTTATTAACTCGCTTCAGATTGCCGTTGCCGCAATTCATCCGCTGATTAAAAACCAGTCGGTCACTTCGAAATTTATATTGGCGCAGATATATTTCAATAGCTACCGAAAATATATATTTGGTAATTGTACGCACACACACATACACACACAGGCGGACGCACACACCCTCACGTAAACTTACCAGGATGAAAAATTGACAATTCGTATGCGTTTTTATTTTTGTTTTCTTGTCTTCTGCTTGACAAGTTGTTTAACTTGAATTCTTTTTCAAAAAAAAGTAAACTTATCCAAAAAATTATTTTTCGAAAGATTGTTCGATCGAAGTCTTAACGCAAACCACCATTCCTTTGGTATTGTTAGTGTTTTAGTTGTTGTTGTTACCGCCGTTGTTAGTGCCTTTGTTGTCGTTGATGGTGTTTCTGTTCGTGAAATGCGTTGAATGGACAGATATGGTACAGTTTACCAAAGAAAAAATGCACAACCCAACGATGCAACTTTTCTCCATCTCTTCTCTCTCTCTTTTCTTCCTTTGTAATTCATCCTTTTATTAAAATCTGTCTTGTACATTTAATTTCAGATAAAATCATTCGGAAATTGAAGAGCCGTTGTTTTGAAGGTCATCGTTAAAGATGTGAAGAGTGTGTAAAGTGGAAAAGGAGGTAAAGCAGAAGACTGCCCATGCCTACAAGGCCACTGTTTTGGTTACGATTTAAAAAAACATCCGGGTTGTTATGGATCTCGATGCCATCGTTGCATCGCCGATGGTAATGATGATGTAGTTGTTGGTGTTAAGTTGAAATATTATAAATGCTTTCATAGTTTGTGTTTTTGCTGCAAAGATGATCGTCAAGGTTATTTCTGACGTCGCGATCGCTTTGCAATCTTTGTTTATCGTGGATTATTTTAAGAAGATGACCACAGGGATGTTGACTGGTTCTGGTTGATGTTTTGATAGGCATAACGAAAAACAGCTACACGTCTTTTGATTGTCAACGCTTTAATCATAATTATACAAATCAACAAACTTCAACATATTCTGATGTGTCATCATAATTGTCAATTTACGCTTTATCATCTTCATTCATCATCGACTGAACTGACACAACACCGTTGCCTGGAATGGAGTTATGGAATCGAAATAATTTAAAGTGAAATTGAAACCGACAGCATGAAGGGTGACTGGTTGAGTTGTAATATCGTAGTTGAGTTCGAGTGAAGTTCGCATATTCTACAATTTAATCTAGTGGAGTAATAATGGGGAGAGAGAGGGAGGGGAAGAAGGCTAATTAATAAACGGGTAATTTTAATCAGTTTATTAATTGACAACATCATGAGATTTTCAACATAATTCTTCCTATGCGATATAATGATTTAGTAGGAAGAGAAAATTGGTGTTACCTTCCTTTGAAAGACCTCTATGCCGACCCCTCCCTATCAGATGATCTTCATCAAAATGTTTGTTAAATGACTTCGGAATTGAAGCCTGAGAAATTCAGATCTCGAAGCCAAAGTCAAGGTTATTTGTTTCATAGGCTAATGTAGCAATATACAGGTTGTTCTTATGTTTTCCGGTGATCGGCATTGAAGGAGGGCTGTTTTTCTGGGACTTTTTAGTGACCGAAATCCATCTATACGAGGGTAGACGATGGAAGTTCAGTTCTTAGATGGAGTGACTAATTGTGGTCTATGAAACGTGAAACGAAGGTGTCCCCTTTATCGGTATATGAGACACAAAAACAAGAATGCAGCCGTGGGGTAGAGCAATGATCGATTATTGGCAACCATGATAAAACTGCTAAATGAGAGACATGAATACCAACATAATGACAGGGTATCGCTACGGTCAGTTATACATACGGTTAAGGATATAGAAGGATCTGTTATTGAAGTTTAAAGCTTTGAAGGCGCTACACGGACATCTGAACATCCTACTGGATTTGTTTATGAAGAAAATACTGAGGTGCGCTGCGCATGAAATACTGTTATGCTTAACGTTGGAGTGGGCTACCAACCATCGGGCATGGACGTGTGCTGGCGAAGGGTGGAGGAGACCGTTCGTTCTGGTGGACTCCACTAATTGGTCACTGTAGGGGATGAAAAGGCACCTGCTTATTCTGATTGTGAAGAATATGGAAAAGTAAAGAAAACATTGAAGATGTTATCAATGTTGAAAATGGGCGAAAATTCAACTGATTCATCACCCAAAATTAGTCTGGAAAATTCTAACTAATTAATAAAATTATATTTTGCGGTTTCGTCTGAAAATTATGCTTTGCGGTATTGTCTGAAATTAGTACACAATATAATTTTTTTTTGTTTTAAAATTCTTAAAAATAGCTTGGTCGTATAAGCGATGATATATTTGATATTATTTATTTTGCATATAAATTACATACAATATCCTAGGGAAAGAGGGTTGTCCGAGAGAAATAGAGAGAGAGAGAGGAAGAGAGAAAGAGACAGAGACAGAATTGCAAATGCTATGAAAAAGTTGCTTTCGGAAATGTTTTGATAAGATAATGGTGATGATGATGATGGTTGTGAGAGTCATTATTATTAGAACAAATTTTTATTTGAAATTTTAATTTTATTTCCTTCTTATTCCCAGTTCGTTTTAATTTTCCTTTTCATAAATTCATAATTATTAAGATTATTTTAAATTCTTTGAATTTTTTTTTAGAAATTGTTTAAGATAATTTGCTAAGTTAAATTTTCACGTTTAATAAATTATCTTAATAATAAAACAACAGAAAAAAGCATTAACAGTAGTCAGAATAACAACAACAAAAACCAAACAACAGCAACAATAACAACAACGACTGAAAAAAGCTAGAACTGACATTATATGATTCGAACAGCTCGTGAATATTAAATAATCATCTTTCTCTTCAAATTATTTTTCAAAAATATGCAATTTATTTCTCCGCAAAAGTTTCAATGAACAAACAACAGGCAATGACAAACCGTTTGCTGTCGTTGTTGTAGCAGTAGCAGTAGTTATTTTTGTTGTTTCAACTAGAAATTCATGATTTTCCGAGTGTCATTCAAAATTCTTAGACTTGAATTGCACAAAAAAAAGCACAACAACAATCCCATTAAGCCGGCTGTCCTTGTTGTGTCATTTTTGTTGGTGTTTTTTTTGTATTATAATTGTTAATGTTTATTTATATTTACTAGTGGTAACCTTAACCTTAGGCGCAAAAGCAAAGATTAAAATCGTCCAAGTCATAACATTTCATTTGCTACCTCTTGCTCCTCCTCTCGTCGGGCACTTTGACGACGCATCGTGTCGCTTTTTATTACAGTAATTTCAATATTAAATCATGATTTTTATTAGCCATTGGCTTAAACGATTTATAACAAAAAAGATTATCATAAAAAATAAACAGAATCCGTTGAAAGAAATTTAACTGCTAGAAGATTGATTTTATGATTTATTTGCAAAAAGTGTTGAAAAGAGAGAAGGCGTTGAAGAAGATATCTTTCAATAATTATTATAATCGATTAATCTAAAAAAATAATTATGTATTTAAAAAAAATATCAAAAAAATTATTTTCAACAGAGACTAAAACGTAAAGGTGACAAATATGTCAAAGGAAGAGAGCGGTGGTAAGTGATCGGAAAAGTTTGTAAATGTGATAATTATGGCTGATTTATATATTTATTTCTTCAAAAAAAATATGTGTTTTGTAGGATTTTTATGAGCTGATCTTCTAAACCCAATTGGGATTGAAAACAACCACGATCTCAAGAATCTCTCGTTTTTTAAACGTGCTTATTCGTGACGTTATGAGTATTAAATTCTGGTCCTAAGTAGTAAGGACCAGAATTTAATACTCATAACGTCACGAATAAGCACGTTTGAACAATTCGGCGTTTGAACAATGATATGATCGTTCAATAAGGAGTGTTATTTTAAGTCAATTATAAAATGGAAAACTATTTGAAATAGCTTTCATCTCTTTCTTCTTAGCGGAAATACCAGACAAAAGTTATTCATATCAATTCTCGAAAACTGTTATATTTTTTCATGATAACTTTGTCACTAAAATTCTACCCAACACGATCCTTAGTGCCTAACACGGTTCAATTGTGGGTCGTTCCTTGAATTGTGGGTCTTCATATTTCGTCTCAGTTTCTTCAAAGAATATCACAATTATGCAAATTTCGCGAATATTGAAGCGATTTAATGATCAATTTGATCCTAATTAAATGTGAACATTTTCCAAAAGCTTCAGTGGATCCTTTGTCGTTGTTTTCCGTTTCTTTTGTTGTTGCGAGATGTCGTTCTCGTTGTTTTTGATGCAGCAGTTGTTAGTGTATGTAATAGTAGTTGTAGCAGCAGTTGTAGCAGTTGTTGTTTTGGTGTATTTCCCTGTTGTTTCCTCATGTTTTGCATTGAAACCGCAACTAAACAACTATTCCCAATAGCATCGCGACAACAACAATAACAATAGGAATTATAATTTAGCCCGCAACGATGAGAAATAACTAAATCACTACCTGTTATTCAATTCAAATGCTATTTTCAAGAATATCGTTTGTCAGTCACCTCCTCCTTCTCTTCTTCTTCTTCTCCTTCTTTTTCGTCTTCTGCTACAATTTGCCGTTTTTATTAGTCTTTATAGCTAGCATCAATTTAATGTTAAATTTGCGAGATTCTCTTTTGAGATTTTTTTTGCACAAATGTAATTATTATAGTCTTCATAAAAATAACACCAGTAACAATGATAATCACGATAACGATAATAACAATTATTGAAATTGTTATTACTCGAACTTCGGTAGACTTAGATTTGTCGTTTTGATAAACATTTAATTTGCATTCGATTCGCATTGAATGAATTGTTTGTGATGTCGAGGAAGGTTGGGTTTGGTTGGGTAATATAAATGCGGATATTATTACACAGAGGCTTAATGTATGTTTTAATATATATATATATATATATATATATATATATATATATATATATATATATATATATATATATATATATATATATATATATATATATATATATATATATATATATATATATATATATATATATATATATATATATATATATATATATATATATATATATATATATATATATATATATATATATATATATATATATATATATATATATATATATATATATATATATATATATATATATATATATATATATATATATATATATATATATATATATATATATATATATATATATATATATATATATATATATATATATATATATATATATATATATATATATATATATATATATATATATATATATATATATATATATATATATATATATATATATATATATATATATATATATATATATATATATATATATATATATATATATATATATATATATATATATATATATATATATATATATATATATATATATATATATATATATATATATATATATATATATATATATATATATATATATATATATATATATATATATATATATATATATATATATATATATATATATATATATATATATATATATATATATATATATATATATTGTAACGAAGCTTTTTTGCTTAATAATTTCTATTCGGGTTCGCTCGTCGGTCGCCAGGGTTCGTTACAGACAAATTCCTTTGTTTCTTTAACTTATTAACTTTATTAATTCAATTAATAGTAGTGTGGTGGTAACATGGATAACAATCTGATATAATATGAGTCGATGGATAACAATGAATAATAATAATAATAATCTGATATAATATGAGTCGGTATGTGGTGTAATTGTTATGGTTTCAATCTCCGAAGTCTCAAATATCCCAATAATCGTATATTTAAATCTATGGTTATAAATATATCGAAACGAGCGACCGATCCGAAGATACGTGTCGACTACTAATACAGACACCCGGGCCGAACCTGATATGGACCTGATATGGAACCTGTAGCATTCGCATACTTAGATGACATCATAGTAACGGGCGATACTCTCGAATCACACATGAAGAATCTTAAAGAAGTATTCTGTCGACTACGAGCCGCTAAATTACGCTTGAATATCGACAAATGCGAATTCTTTAAGAATAAAACAAAATACCTTGGTCATGTAATCAGTGAACAAGGTATCCATACCGATCCAGATAAAGTTGCAGCCATTAAAGAGCTAAAACCGATAATACAAAACTGAGAACTGCAATCGACAAGGAAAGAACGGACGACACTTCTGATAGATTCAGCGACCGACGAGCGAACCCGAATAGAAATTATTAAGCAAAAAAGCTTCGTTACATTTGTGACTCGTACGAGTCGTAACGAAGCTTTTTTGCTTAATAATTTCTATTCGGGTTCGCTCGTCGGTCGCCAGGGTTCGTTACAGACAAATTCCTTTGTTTCTTTAACTTATTAACTTTATTAATTCAATTAATAGTAGTGTGGTGGTAACATGGATAACAATCTGATACAATATGAGTCGATGGATAACAATGAATAATAATAATAATAATCTGATATAATATGAGTCGGTATGTGGTGTAATTGTTATGGTTTCAATCTCCGAAGTCTCAAATGTCCCAATAATCGTATATTTAAATCTATGGTTATAATTATATCGAAACGAGCGACCGATCCGAAGATACGTGTCGACTACTAATACAGACACCCGGCCGAAGATGCGTGATGTCTGATTAGTCGTTACGATATGAATTATTCAGATTTTTAAAGCGTCTGTTCTGTTCGTCAGTAGGTCGGAGATTGAGACTTTTTTTCTAATTTTTAATTTTCTAATTTTTGTTTTCACAAAAATTATTGATTCA
>OZ016502.1:23860322-23872451 GCA_963966595.1 Physocephala rufipes
TCTGAACATAATATGCAGATTGGCGGGACCGTAGGTGTTAGGCGTTAACCCGGAAAAGACTGAACTCGTCTTATTCACCGATAAGCATCGCATCCCTGCATAGGTCCCACTGATGACCAAGATCCTAGGACAAGTCCCGGATCGCAAGCTAATTTGGAGGCAAAATGTCAATAAAAGAGCACGGAAGGCTCTAGTGGCGCTATACTCCTGTAGGCCATTAGGAAAAATTGCGGATTGCAAGATCTCTTATTGGCTCTATGTTGTGGTTGTTATACCGATATTTTTCTATGGCATGACTGCTCGCATTAAATAAATTGACAAATTACAAGCTTTAGGAGAAGGTTCAAAGGTATGCATGTATACGCATCGGGGGTGCGCTGAGGACTACGCCCACAGCGGCACTAGAAGTGATCATACATCTTCTCCCGGTAGACATTATGGGAAAAATTATGGCTAGGATTTCGGGCCCCCGGTTAAATGCAATCTGCAGGTGGACCGAAAGAAGATCTTGGCATCATAGTATTATGGAGTCAATATCCTCCTTGGAGAACATTGATTACACCTAGCCCATAGTACTCCCAATCCGGAACTTTGGCACAAAAGTGTCAAGCAGGTTGGAATGGGACGAAATGGCGCTGCCTTCCATCGAAGGCATACATTTGTATACTGACGGTTCGAAGGTGGATGACAGAGTGGGCGGGAGTATCTTCTCGAATTTCTGCAATTCAGCGGAAAGTCTTCGTCTGCCAGACTACTGTAGTGTATTTCAGATGGAGGTCATTGCCGTTCGTGAGGCACTGTAATGGTTGAAGGTGAATAAGATAGTGCATAAGACTATCTATATTTTTACCGGGCAGCGATAAGGTCCGTGGAATCATTTTCCACAACGTCGTTGGTGGTTGAAAGCTGTCACCGTTCTCATAGGGGCATAGAATTGCTCGCCAAGGCACTAACTCAAAACTTACTGATAGACTGAAGCATGTGGGATTCCCCTTGGCAACCTGCAGGTTGGAAATTATCAGCAGTGATTTTGATTTATTCTGTTATGAAGCTAACAGAAGATGGGATGGAAGGCCAACTTGCTATCTAGCACGGCAATTGTGGCACAGTAACCTATGTGAAATTCCACCCCTGAATATCCGGGGTTTGAGTAGCTTTATTAAAAGCTACTCGCGGTTAGAGTAAAGGGTTTGAGATTCAAATGCGGTATCACAATGGACCTGTCTGAGGTCTAAGTGAGCCTAAATGCCTGCCATACCTACCCACCTACCTAAACCCCAATTAATAAGTGGACCCCCTTCGCTTCGTCCCTCGTCCTTCGTCCTTGCTCCAAATGTAACTTAAGGTTTCTAATACGAAGTCGTTTTACGCGAATATTGAAACTTCTTTAGATCGACTCCCTGTGGGAATTCTATTTAGACGTATACGTTCGAAAGATAATCTTTTAAAATTGTGTTTATTATGTTTATTATAAAATAAAAAGAATTCCTCTTATTAATTTAAAAAATGTTTTTATTCTCATTAAAAACAAGATTTTTATAATTAAACGATATAAACAATTCATTATGTATTCGAATGCCTCACACCCATTCCTTGCGGTTACGTCACGTTTTTATCCCAAAGATTTAATACTGCCCCAAAGAGATTTTATACCACCCCAGGCTTGAGTAAAAATATTTTCATCTTTTTCCACAACTTTTGTAGTTTTCTCCAATCCACTTGATGCCTTTTCTAGGCCAGCGGAAACTTTTTCGAGCTCATCAGAGACCAATTGTAAACGATCTGAAACATCTATTACACCTTTTACAAGTCTGCGGCGTCCGGTTTTAGCTTCATTCTGTGTCATGGCGCTACAAAGGACGCCGAAGAAAGCAACCCACAAAAGCAGTAAGAATCTCGTTGACATCCTATAAAAAATCATAAAGAAAGAGGAACTTAGAACGAGCTCTTTTTAATAATAATAAATTCTAAAAAAATTTAATTTTAGAATCTGACAAGCCTTTCCAAACCAGTACTAACTTTCCAGGCTCTATTACGCTTTAACGCTCTTTTAATTTGAAGGTGTCTGCAATATCTAGCTGCCGCCCTTTAAATACATTCCTAGCCCACGAAAAATAATAACAAAATACTCTGCAATAATTATATTTATACAAATGATTTTGAAATTTTTATTAATTTATTTCATCACTTTATTATATCCGATAACTTTGTTTATTCAGGTTTCAAAATTCCGACTATAGTCAAAATCGAAATCGATTTTGTCTATTTTCCCAACTATTTTTCATTTATTTTTTTAATTATTTGCTCTTCTACTTATTTGTATAGCTAACATTTCTGACTCCACCCTTTCAGGAGATATCATAAAATTCAAATTGAAGCCTCAATATTTCGAGGTGCTGCCGTCTTTTGCTGCGAAAAAGTTGGTTAAAAAGTATTTAAGGCTGACTAAAAAGTTTCGGCAGCTCTCCCGGTGCCTTTAGTCGACTTCAAAGGAATCAAGACGTCGTGAAAAGTGAGCACCATATTTTTTGAGATATGTAATATTTTTCGAAATATCAGAACAAAAATATTTCGCCTTTATAAATCTCAAATTATAATTTGTTTTCTAATCTATTTAATTTTATTTATTTTATTTTTAAAGAATGTCTTTAAAAGTTCTATTTTTGCTTGTTGGTGTGCTCGTTATCTCTTGTAATGCCATGCCACACGGCGGGGCTGAACTTAGTCCTGGAAATATTGCTGAAGCTACAGAAAATACTTCAGAACAGCTGGATAGAATCTTAATAGAACTTAAAAAAGTTTCGCAAGGGCTGGAGAAAACATCCAATGCAATTGTCAAAGCTTTTGTGGACGTTGCAAAATCAGAAGAAGCTGATTTCTCAATTCTCATAGATGTAGTTGAAATGCTTCTACCATGTTATGTTACAATACCCTTGAAGATTCTGGGCAGTTTTCAATGAATCTTCATAACTTTGTGTAAACTAAAAAATAATGAATAAAATTTTTAGAAAATATATAAATGCATTTTTCTTCCTCTTACTAGAAAATAAGAATATTTAGCTACTCTTCTCCTTCATTTTATCTGTATTAACATAAACTATATTCTCGAATATCGGCCAAATGCAGAAAAGTGGGCGTGAATATACTGGTATCGGTCGATAGCGTAATCCTTCCTAACCATTTAGTGTATGATATATGGTCTACTTCTGTTGTATTATAAGTCTTCGTTTTATTTGAACATAAAATGCCCCTAATCGGTAGCATGTGGGACGAGATGATGAAGTTGGATGTAGAAGTTTGGATTCAGAACTACTCCGGAAGATGTGAATTTGATTTATGCATGCATACGAATAAGCTGATAATAGTTTTTAAAAGGCAGGTCATAATAGTTTTTCATCTCTTTAACTCGTTCTGTAATCATGATTTCAATGGACGGACAGACAAACGGTAAACAGACGAATAAACAGGGCTAAATTGAAGAACTAATTTTGTGTTAATGTAGGTGGAATAAAATAGTATTGTGCTTATTCGGGCCAACCAACAGTCCGTCTAAAAAACTTTGTATAAAAAAGCAAGAAAAAAATAGTTCAAATATTTCCCTCGGATACGAAAAACTATATGAAACGATTGTCTGGTTTGAGAATTTTGGGTATATTTTACATATTTGGAACGTCCTTGAACCTGTAGTGCAAACAGGGAGAACTGTTTACCGCATGAATAGCACGCGCGTAAAAAACAAATGGTAGTAACTTTCAAAACTATTTGAATTTTAATTTCTAACAAATACCTTTTATTTATTCAGGTTTAGTAACATTAATCAGCTGGCAAATATAATAAATATATCATAAAATATTTCACTTAATTAAATTCGTGTGAAGCAATTGCGCAAATATATCACAACACAAAACGAATGCCATACAGCGTCCATTTGAGGGTGAGAAAAGTATTTAAGATGGAGTAAAAGGTTCTGAAGTCTATCCAAGTACCTCCAGTCCATTTAAAAGAAACCAGCTTAATCACATTTTGGAAAGGGAGCAACGGTTTTTAATCACAGCAATAAAGTATGTATTGTTTAAAAATGTAATCCTATTTATTTTACTTCTATTATTTCTTCATAGAATGCCTTCGAAATGTCTTTCGTTTCTTCTATTTGGTCTTCTTGTCATCATCTCCTGTAACGCCATGTCCGAGAATGAGGCCAAATTTAGAACTGGTAAACTTGCCGAATCTGAGAAAAAGATTTCCAATCAACTAAATAGAATTTCAAAAGAGCTAGAGAAGGTTTCGCGTGGTCTGGAGAGAACGACAAAAGGAATACTTAAAGCTTTTGTAGATGTTGCAAAAACAGAGGAAAATGGTTTAAATTTTATATTAGATGCTGCAGAAACAGTTGCATCATGTTTCGTCAAAATACCAAAGTTTCTTGGTTGATAACTTAGTGCTATAAAAATACAAACAGGAACGAAAGGAACGAGCTTTTTCAAATAAATTTTTGATTTTATTAAAGTAATACAAATATTTTTTTCTTCCCTTTTTCCAAAAAAGGAATGATAAGAACTTTACTCCCCCTTTATCTCTATCTCATTACGACAAGTCAAGATAGTCTGCAAATTATCAAAGATAGACACGAATTGAAAATTGAATTGATTCAATACTCCTATTTCAGAATGTTTTATACCCTTATTCATAAAGTCACCTGGTGAGTTAAGACGATGTCGTCTTAAAAATCACTTTTTAAGAGACGTCGTATTCACAAAGTCAGTTTTTGAGCGAGTGACCCGCTTTTACGTTGTTCTCACTGCTTAACGTAGTGTTTTTGTTGTTATTTAAAGATGGTGGACTTTTCAGTGTTGATACACGAAATTTTACTCTATGTGCCAACACTGAACACATTGAGGTGTGCTCAGTAACAAATTTCTTTATAAAAATTTCACCACATTCAAAAATTTTTGATTTTTTGAGCATTATTAGACTAATAACCGCCAAAAAAATAAATAATAGTTGAAAGAAATGTCATAACAACATTTCGTTTGTTTTTTTATAATATTTTTTAATTTTTGTTGCAAGAATAAAGATAAGCATTATTTTCAACGTTGAAAGTTAAGCAACCGTGCAAATTTGTAGCACTGTAAAAATTTAATAGAAATATCTCAATATATTCATATGGAAGTAATTACGAATGAACTAAAATACGAAAATTCATTATAGTATCAATACGTTACACACAAAAATGTTAGTGGTTTTATATTTCCTTTATGTGCGTCTTATCGATATCTTGACTGAATTTTCGTATTTTAATTCACTCGTAGTTCCTTCTGTATAAATATGTTTATGTAAAGCGTAGGAAGGACAAGATCTTATCTTCCGTCGGTAATGAACATAATAAAGTGATAAGGGGCTCAAAAATTTCAAATATTTGTGGTGCTTCACAACTAGTTTGCTCGGTCTGTGCACAGTGTGGACCATCGGTAGTTCCCATGTGTTCCTAATTTTCAAAGAAAATGTTAACTTTAAAGTGAAAACCAAAGAAGGGATTTGATGACAATATACAATGTAAAAAATAGCGAAGCAAACAAGCACCGCCCAGAGCAATAAACTGTTATCGAGCTCGCCGAACATATAAATAACAAATTGTAATGTGTGGAACGAGTTTAGGGGATTTATAGTTTATCTTCGAAAAATCGCCACATTGCCCGCATCAATAGAATAATAGTGAAATACAATAATGGTGAAAACTATTAAAATTTCATTTGTGTTTTTCATTTGGTTGCATATAACAAATATATTACAAATACAAGGACAGAATTATTGTTTCTGAAAGCGAGAATTCATTTTTAAAAAGGAAAACAGTACATTTTTGTTGAGAAACGTTACCTAATTTGGTGTCGTCTTATTTGAGACGACGCGTCGTCAATTATTGGCTTTGTGAATACCGATTTCTTACGTTATTGACGACGACGTTAACAGCTGATACATTTACTCATAATTGAGAGACGGCGTCGACTTTATGAATACCATTTGTCTTCTAAAGACGACGACGACGCATAGACTTGACTTTGTGAATAAGGGTATTCTGATACCGTGGAGTCAGGAAAAATATTATATCCAAATTCTTTATTAGCTAAAAAAACCCAATATATTCGCTGTAAGAAATAGGCGTGTCAATGGCTTGATATTGCCTAGTTTTAATACGTCTTCGATACTGTAGCCCATTTTTAATGTACCACAAATGAGAAAGATATAAAAAGCAAATACAAAACATGCCCAAAAAATGAATGCATCCTTCTTCGACTAAAGGGTACGAAAAAACACTACCGAATATACTAGAGAGTTTTGTGAAAAACGAGCTATTAACTGATAATGAATAAGTATGTGTGTGTGGATGTGTTTGCGTGTATTCAGATGGTTTATACTTTTCATGCATTATATATTTACAGCGTTTATGCCTGACCTAATTGATGGAAGGGCTTTCTATGCTTCTCCTTTTCCCTTCTCGCCCTCTTTTGCCCTTTCCTTCCAGCACTTCGGTTATATCCTGCATCACTCCCCCACCCCGCGCAATTTTAATAAATCTGAAGGAATGCTACCGGTTCTCTTACTGCGTTCTCTTCATAATTCGTGTTGGTTTCTACCTAATTAATCGTTCGTAGTTCAAAATAATAAATAGAATCATTAAAAATATTCTGTGCAGCCTCTTTCTTTATTTCCTTCTCTCTAAATATATTTTCACGAATTTTATCTGTTTACAAAATGAAGGCCGGATATATCGTTGCAGTTGTTGTTGTTGGTGTTGCTTACGTAAACAGCCGATCAACGCTGATGACCTTCCGCTGACATCTCATATCCTATGCCAAAAAAATTATCAATATATATCGAACAGCATTTGCAGACAACATTTACAACATTTTTTTCGAATGCTCTTATCGTGACCTACTCATACTGTTACCCGCACGGTGATGGATAGTGAGGTGCCGGAGAGGAGTAAATGCTAAGGAAGTCCATGCCAGAGATTATCTACCATTTTTAGTTTTTTTTCTCTCACATCTTTTTCCTCTATCACTTCCCCAACCATATCCCACCCCTCACCAACCAACCAACTAACTATTTCATTGCCCATCTTTCCCAATCTTTCCCTTTGCGTGTTTGTTGCTAGTCTGGCAGTATAAATTGCTAAAACGAAAATGTTCTAATTTATTTCATGGTCGAAATTTTAATAATTAGGTAGACAACACTTAATTATGAAGTCTGCTGCGATATTTTGGAATAGCAATCTTAAAGCGTACGTATAGACATACATATTTTCGCTACCGCTGTTGTTGTCACTGGTGAATGTAAACAAACAAAAAAACAAACACACTCGCACACGCACATGCACTCGGACACATGTAAAATAGCACATCCAACCACCAGGGGCAAATCAGAGACGAATGTGTTAACACTTTAAGGTAACAAAATTACACGCAAAAACCTGTCGCCACGGCCGTACTAGCGCAATTGCAATTTTCGTTTACGACAGACGCTCATCAATTTCCCCGACAGTGAGAAAGAGAGAGTGTGTGTATGCGTGTGTGTATGAATGAGAGAGAAATCGTCATGATATTACGCTCGGTTACGACTTCAAGGTCGAGAAATTCATGCGATGAGCACTGAAAGAAAAACAAATGCGTCTATTTTAGTGAAAATATTTTAAATAAATAAATAAAACTCATATAAATTCGTTCGTCACTCATAAAAAATCACGAATGAATGCAACGGTTTACGTGACTTACTTCCTGACTTCGTTGGAATCAAAGTCCATGACACGCCCCCTGGCCCCCTCACCTACACAGACCCCAGAACATTACATGTCTATCATACACAAATATTTTCGGCCGTCTTTCTTTAGGCGTAACCCTCATTACCAAGAAAACAAATCGAACTTCTTCGAACTTATTTTTATTCGTCTGCTTCCAATTCCTCCTCTTTTTCGCATCCACACAAATTATTGATATGTAGATTCCTATAGAATATCTTAATTAATTATATTTGATTAAGATCGTTAGTCGGCAAGCTTTCACAATAAACTTCATTAGTGTTTGTCTATCCCAGAAAAGGTAAAACCTAAAATCGAAAATCGCATTTTGTTTCCCTAAGATTTAATAACAAAAACGCTCCAAAAATCCTTCAAAACCATCAATTTTTCCGACTACGTAATACTCCAATGATCAATCCAAAACCAATCAAAACATTTACGAACAATCAAAATTTCACTAGATTAATTTTAATGGTCCCAAAAAGTCCGGTCGAACAATAAAAGGCTAGACTATTAGATAAAATCTATATATATAAAATCTAAATCTATAATCTAAATCTTTAAAAAATCAATTCTCTCATTCCATGCGTCAATAATTGCGGTGAGAGAACCCATCAATATCTTCAACGCGTTATAGATAATTTCGTTATTGTTGCAACGCCCACATTTTGTCAGTAGAGTTTCCAACAATTCCACTCCTAAAAGTAGGCGTAATCCTCAAGTAGCTCCAAATAAATAGGCGCAAAAATATCGCGATTAGCTGATCATTAATACGATCGATATCAGTCTGGGAATAAATTTAAGCCTATCTATCAAATTATTCTGAAAGATTAAGATAAATACATCTTAATTATCTCTATAGATCGAAATCATTGAAAATTATCATTGAAAATTAATCAGCGGTGGTTTCAATTTTTAGATTAAAATTAAACTGCCAATCAAGAAATTCTTAATGATCAATAACGAAATATAATTATCAATATTAGTTCGTAGATCAAGAACTATCTATGGATTACGAGCATTCTTTGAAACATGCTGCATCGTTTTTCTTTTGAAATAAAAAATATTTTAAGCGTTAACATTATTGTATGTTGGTGAATTAGTTTGAGAACCGGGGTGGCTCTGAAGTCAGAGAAAAACCTGTTTCATAATAATAACAATTTTTAAATACCAAATAAAATAAGCTTAAAATTAGTTTGTTATTGAAACAGAAGTAAGCGATTTTATAAGTTATTATTTCTTTATTCCAGATTCCAATATCGTTCCCTAAATCCAAACGCCCAAAGAGAATCAATTTTGGAATAAATCACTAATTTTCAAACTGATTTAAAAGAAATTGAAAGAAAAAGGACTAATGTTTACGCAAAGAACAAAGCCTTGAGTTGGATACGCTTTGTTCTTTGCGTAAACATTAGTCCTTTAAATTATACTAAATCAAAAATATTGATGAAAATAAAAATTAAGATGAAGGAGTGCATACATATAATATTATTCACGAATTAATTTGTTTCAATTAATTAAGAAAAAACATATTTTTCAGTAAAATTTAGTTCGATATGTATTTAAACTAACGAATGTCTAGTAAACTTTTCCTTTTCTAATCGCGGTTTTCATAATCCGGAAGAGTAAAAACATATTGTGAGTGTTATTGAGTGTGAAAACAATTTTGAATGTGAAAACAATTTTTGCCAATTATATTTATTCATTTCAATTGTATCAATTAAAGTATTTTCTTAAATTATCAAAGTTTTTGAACAGTCTATTTTTTAATCAATACCCTGAAACGTATCGAACGGAAACGACGTTTAGTTACAAGCAGTAGATTTTCCCATCAGGTTAGTTCAAGTTCATTTCGTTTGTTGCCACAATCGGCACGTGTTAACTTAATTAGAGATTATTATTGCTAGCACCGGAGCTGCCACTCAAGATTATTAAGTTTCAATTTAATTGCATTTCTAAGAAACAAATCAAATAATGAAAGACACGTCCGTCAAGACAGGGTTTTGAAAAGATATCGGTAGTGGAGAATTGAATAGATAGAGATGCGTTTTCTGACTGAGATCTGAATTGCCGATTTGTGATATCGATAATCATCGAGATCTCAATGACGACCATTAAATGCAATTAATACATCAATTAATTAATTAACTTTAAGGTAAACCCATTGCCATCGTCTTCGTTTCTCAAACATTTTTATTAGATTGTTTTCAATCCCGCTCGGGTCAAATTTTGAAACTGTTTTTAAACGAGCTTCCCGACAAGCTAGAGACTTGTTATTTTAACCATGACACAGAAATTAATGACATGGCAACACTTAACATCTCGCTCCTTAAATTTAAGACGGACAATTTGAGACGGACAATTTATCGGTTTAAGACGAACACTTTGTGCCCGCTTTCGAGAAAATATAAAAATATTGTTCGTCTTTGGTACAAAATTTTAAAATTACTTTTTAAACTAATTTCTTAATGTATCATTAACCAATCCGCCACGCCCGCACTGAAGAAGGATGTTTGGTTTCTTTCTTTTTCTTTCTTTTATTTTCTACAAATTTCGAAATTCATTTCAGACTTTCTTCCCGATGTGGTAGAGAGTCGAAATTTTAACCATAGTCCAGAAAGGGATACGATTTGAAATTATTTTTAAACCAGCCTCGCCGTGAGTTGAGGCTCGCTATTTAGACCATAGTTGAGGAATGGGTAACAACCTAAATTAAAGCATAACCTAAATATACACCTCCTATCTGTGAAATTTTCCATATATTGTCGTTTGACACTTCTCAGCATGGAAAGGCTTTCCGGTAACAACTTATACAAATCTTCATAAATTCGTATCGTTTTAGAAACACATAAAATTTTTATCGATTAGCTTATTTTTGTCTAAATAGTCATAAAAATTACAGTCATAAAATAATTTCAGATACTTTATTACGGTAATTAAATAAACCAATAAAGCAATATTAATAGTCATATGTATATATATATATATATATATATATATATATATATATATATATATATATATATATATATATATATATATATATATATATATATATATATATATATATATATATATATATATATATATATATATATATATATATATATATATATATATATATATATATATATATATATATATATATATATATATATATATATATATATATATATATATATATATATATATATATATATATATATATATATATATATATATATATATATATATATATATATATATATATATATATATATATATATATATATATATATATATATATTATATATATATATATATATATATATATATATATATATATATATATATATATATATATATATATATATATATATATATATATATATATATATATATATATATATATATATATATATATATATATATATATATATATATATATATATATATATATATATATATATATATATATATATATATATATATATATATATATATATATATATATATATATATATATATATATATATATATATATATATATATATATATATATATATATATATATATATATATATATATATATATATATATATATATATATATATATATATATATATATATATATATATATATATATATATATATATATATATATATATATATATATATATATATATATATATATATATATATATATATATATATATATATATATATATATATATATATATATATATATATATATATATATATATATATATATATATATATATATATATATATATATATATATATATATATAATATATATATATATATATATATATATATATATATATATATATATATATATATATATATATATATATATATATATATATATATATATATATATATATATATATATATATATATATATATATATATATATATATATATATATATATATATATATATATATATATATATATATATATATATATATATATATATATATATATATATATATATATATATATATATATATATATATATATATATATATATATATATATATATATATATATATATATATATATATATATATATATATATATATATATATATATATATATATATATATATATATATATATATATATATATATATATATATATATATATATATATATATATATATATATATATATATATATATATATATATATATATATATATATATATATATATATATATATATATATATATATATATATATATATATATATATATATATATATTATATATATATATATATATATATATATATATATATATATATATATATATATATATATATATATATATATAT
>OZ016502.1:23872651-23887651 GCA_963966595.1 Physocephala rufipes
ATATATATATATATATATATATATATATATATATATATATATATATATATATATATATATATATATATATATATATATATATATATATATATATATATATATATATATATATATATATATATATATATATATATATATATATATATATATATATATATATATATATATATATATATATATATATATATATATATATATATATATATATATATATATATATATATATATATATATATATATATAATATATATATATATATATATATATATATATATATATATATATATATATATATATATATATATATATATATATATATATATATATATATATATATATATATATATATATATATATATATATATATATATATATATATTATATATATATATATATATATATATATATATATATATATATATATATATATATATATATATATATATATATATATATATATATATATATATATATATATATATATATATATATATATATATATATATATATATATATATATATATATATATATATATTATATATATATATATATATATATATATATATATATATATATATATATATATATATATATATATATATATATATATATATATATATATATATATATATATATATATATATATATATATATATATATATATATATATATATATATATATATATATATATATATATATATATATATATATATATATATATATATATATATATATATATATATATATATATATATATATATATATATATATATATATATATATATATATATATATATATATATATATATATATATATATATATATATATATATATATATATATATATATATATATATATATATATATATATATATATATATATATATATATATATATATATATATATATATATATATATATATATATATATATATATATATATATATATATATATATATATATATATATATATATATATATATATATATATATATATATATATATATATATATATATATATATATATATATATATATATATATATATATATATATATATATATATATATATATATATATATATATATATATATATATATATATATATATATATATATATATATATATATATATATATATATATATATATATATATATATATATATATATATATATATATATATATATATATATATATATATATATATATATATATATATATATATATATATATATATATATATATATATATATATATATATATATATATATATATATATATATATATATATATATATATATATATATATATATATATATATATATATATATATATATATATATATATATATATATATATATATATATATATATATATATATATATATATATATATATATATATATATATATATATATATATATATATATATATATATATATATATATATATATATATATATATATATATATATATATATATATATATATATATACAAATTGTGTGGTGTGCATTGGCATCGCACCCAATCACCAGACCTGCACTATATTTGTCCGCCCCCGACACCAGAGCTTTCGTGGCAGTTGCTGGAGGATCAACACCTTCTGACGCCACACAAATGAAGGCCAGCCACTCACGTCCGTTTCTGGCCTACAAGCAACCGCCCGGATGTCACTGCAGCTTTATGCAAATTATGTAGAAGGAAATCGTTAAGCTTGATCTTCATTAAGATACAGGATCTTGGCCTAATTTCACCCCTCCTGTAGTACAAAGTGTAGCCGGGAACCGTTAGTCCATAGACCTGGCCGTTTATGACCAAAGGTTCCTGGATGATGGCAAAATCATCCTTTGAGAGACGCAGAACAATTGCAGCCGACGCGGCTTTACAGTGATGGAGATTAATCTGAATCAGCCGCAGCAGTCTTTCTGATTCTTGTGATTACCTCCACCACCGTATCGTTCAGCTCCGACCCAAAACCTAGAGGATCGTGCTCATTTAGTGATGGTAGTCAGCTTTTATACGGCGCTGGTGCAAACCTGCATCCCTATATATAGGTACAGGGGCTGGGAATTCCTACATCATTCGAAGAAAGTTTACAGTCATGTTGACCTCCACCTTCCTTCGGGTGCCAGTCCCGTCGTGGTGTGGGCGACAAAATGGCAGTGACCAGAGTGCAAGCTGGTTCACTAGCCAAGAGCTAAAGCTGCACCCTGGTTCCGAGGCCTCACCGAAGGCTTAAAAGCGGTACCACGGGTGATGCACGATGTATAGGGGTCTTTCCAACCCCGCTAATATAAAGCCCACGCAGATAGTGCATCGTGGGTAGGCCCCCTAGTGGGAGCTTCGTGGTGGCTGTGGTTACCACCCAAAGAAACGCGGGTAGAGACCTTGAGTCTCCGCGAGAGTTGCGCGAGGAGGCCGCCTCCGTCAACTCAAGTGCCGGTGAGGGTCCCCACCGGCACAAGGCCTTAGATAGTGCCGAAATAGTAACCTGCGAGGAATGTCCTGCCACACACAGGCTTCCACAGGTACATGACAAAGCTACGGTTGGCTACCGTAAGCGAAATGGGTGCGGTTGCCGCCATATAATCATAAAAAGTACGTTCACAGAGTTCGTACTTGCAACCCCGTGCGGGACGGCCCGCCGTGCACTTAAGCCATCATGGCAGGTGTGCACGTTAAGCACAAGGCAGAAATCTCCACCTTCCTCCTAGGGTGCCAGTCCCGTGGTGTAAGGGCCCAAAAGTGACTATTGGTTACAGATGGTCATTTGCCATGATTGGGTAACCATAGTTCCGAAGCCTACCAAAGGCCCTAAACTGGTACCACGGGTGACAGGCAAATTATATTTTATACAAAAAGAAATCCCAAGCCATATGCTTGTCATTGGGTAGGTCCTTCGGGATCTTCGTGGTGGCTATTGGTTGCACCCAAAGTCACGCGGGTACGAGTTTGGATGAGCTCGGGGGTATAATGCACTAATACATTCCGGGTGCCAAGACCACCCCGGTCCGGGGGGTTCTGAGCAAGAAGGCTGGTCGTCCGTCTTGTTAGTCACTTGTGCCTTTCCCTGGCTTTGCTCGGGATTTTACACCACTCACGCTGCTTTCCTTGCCACTGACGCCAGACCTCGAGTTCAAAGCACAAGTTTGGTTTTGTTTTTTATTTGTTCATCCATATAGGTCCCACGAGTTGCGGAGAAAGGGTGGTCCGTCTGTGCAGAGATCCGCAATACACAGGTAAGACTAGGTGATCCGGAGGACGACAGGTATTCGAATACACTGTTTGCGACTGATCTATTTTTTATACTTGGCCCCCAGCTAGGCTGACCATCGGCACGGTTCGTATGATACCTTGATCCAGCCCAGTTTGGTGGTTACTTGTTCGTCTCCTAACCCTGTAGCCCCACTGGCACGGGAGGCACCACCAGGGTAACGGCAAAAACCGACTACTCAGTCAGTTTAGTACACAGAGTCGGGGACTTCAGCTCCTACACCACGACAAGGTCCCCACCGAGTAGGGAAAATTGGGGTTTAATAAACCAATTTATTTTAAATAAATCTTATAAAGGCGATAAATCATCTATGATTTTACTGCTGCAGGATATAAGAATTTGACGTCTGCCTTCGAGATATTTTAATAAACAATTAAGGTTTAACATACTGTTAATTAAGGTTTTAACATCACTTTCGGGCAAATGTTTCTTTCTAGAATTCCTAACCAACTATTCAATCACCTTCTATACGAAGAAGAAGAACCTTAATCCTCAATAACCCGAAATCCGAAATCCGAACGGGGATAGCGCGATCCGTAATCTTCTTTGTTAACGTCGTTGTTAAAGTCGTAAAGAATTAACTTCCAAACAAATGATCGTAATTACGTGTAATGTATATCTGGTACACCCACTGGTAATAGCACTAGTAAAGTAATTAGTTAAATTACCGGCACTATTAATAAATCGTCAGGATACCGAGCATTTATGAGAGAGCCTTCGTGTATTAATTAAGACACTCCCTGAATTTTTATTGTCTCAAATCAAAGTCGTAATAGGTATGGAAATTTATATTGATTTAGATACGCCCATATGTCTATCTGCTTGTCTGCGGCATCAAATCATAGCCTCACTAGGATGAAAAGAGCTCCTGTTAAAGGAGTTCCTAGAGCGAATATAAAGTAGAAATTTTACATTAATTTAATGTCGAGCTCACTATGAGATATAAAAAATTATATTTTTGCTACGAAAAAGTGAAGTTTTTACGAAGAAGTACATTGGTTTGTATTAATTATTCACAATTTGTTTTTAAAAAGTGGATTGAGCTCCATTGGGTGTTGGGTGCGCGACCTTACATGTGGTGGAAATTAAAATTTTTAATTTTAATTAATTTAGTTGCTCTTTTTTGAGCTCGAGTTCAAAGATAAATTCATTCACCTTGCGGTAATAAAATGATGGATGATTTATTTATTAGTTAGGCTTTATACGATTTCTTTAAAAAATTGAAATTATTGTCTGAATACATTTCTTAGGATTACGATTAAGAATTAATTTTTATTGTCGAATTGTCATTGTCGAATTGTTCTGTCTCGTTCACTCGGTTGTGGTAACCCATTTCAGATCCCAGAGCTTTCAGCTCCCAGAGACCCAGTTCTTCTCTTATGCTTTCAGAATGAATTTCCGGCATCATAAGTTTGAAGAGGTTTTCAAAAAGTCGTTGGACTTTTATAAAATTAGATAATTTCTTTCTGGAAAGGCCTTTAGCTTCGGTGGAGTGTATACTATTACAAAAGGTGAGGAATGAATGACGCTCAAGGAATTAGTCAGCGGAGAAGAAGAGTCACATTGGAGACAGTTTGTAAAACATTAAAAGAAAAGGAAATCTAAATAATGTTGTATTCAATAATTTCTTCAAATGAGTTCTAGATTTTAAGGAAAATGTTTGCCTCTATTTCATTTTTGGCAACGACTTCCTTACTTTATCTTCAATTTTGCTACCCTTTTTGACTTTTTGAATGCGTTTAAACATATTTTATACTCTTGATATTTGTTGATTTTTCCGACAGGGTTGGATGTTGATAAAATTTGGAACGATTTTCCGTCATCCCTAGTCAACTTTGGTTTGTAGACAAACCGGTTTCGGCGATGTGCCATCTTCAGTGTCCGTTTTCGTTTCTTCGTTAGAGAACGAAAACGGACACTGAAGATGGCACATCGCCGAAACCGGTTTGTCTACAAACCAAAGTTGACTAGGGATGACGGAAAATCGTTCCAAATTTTATCAATATTTTATACTGTTTAAACCGACTATAAGTAATTTTATCCGAATTTTAAGGATAACAACAAGGTATTCAGTATGAATAATGAAAATTCAAACATGTTTAGACAAAAATGCTAAAACATGTTTAGACAAATGTTTAGTAACATTTTAGCCAAAATTTTTATATCTTGATTATATATGCTAATACTTATGATTACTTAGCCTGCGCGTATAAGTGGTTTTTTTATTTGTAGACGAGAATTCCATCCAGTCCAAACTATAATTTCAAAAAATTAAAATGAAAATTCCAAAATTTCTTTAATTAAATGCAAAAGATACAATAGATATTTGTTAACGACAAAAGAAGTAAATATTTGAAATACGTCGGTGCTTTCCAGTATTAAGATTTTTTTGGGCTGTTGCTAAGTTCGAGTAAATATAAAAGAAAAAAGAAATTAGTTCGACTATTTTTTAAAGTAAGTTGGTTTTTTTTCATGCCCTTTCTGTGCTCTATTATGAAATCTTACTCGTTAACAAAAATTAAAAAATAAAATAATCAAGCTGCTCAGAAATGTCTAAAGGTATTAAATTTGGTGATTCCTAATCTCAAAATAGATTTTGAGATTATACATTGGTCAGTTTTGTTTAATGCTTCCATCGCATTTTTTGCTACTTCGAAAATTTCTTGATTACATGGCGAGTGACCCAGCAACTCTTTAAACTATCCCTTCCATGCTAACCCTTCCAATAATAACTATCCTTCAAGTTATCCTCTCACATGCTCTTTCACTTTTTAGTAAACAATTATTTTCAATTTTGTTTTTCGGTTCGAATGAAGAGTTGTTTACAAATTCTTTACCACTCGAAGGTATTCTACTATTAAACCGAATTTTTAGCAAATGTTAAAACCTTTTTTTAGACAATGCTTAATCCATATCGTCCCTCTTGATTTCCAATTCCATGCAATCTAATTCAATTGGTATTTATGCTTATTTCAGGATTTACTAGTTGAATTTTTATTTTTTTAGGTGAGGATAAATTGGCAAAGGCAAAAGGGAATAGGCAAAGACTATAAGATCCTAAAATATTGTCGCGATGTTAGTTTGGAACAATAACGTTTAGCATGACGTGTTTTTGATTGGATTGTTATGTAATTCCATAGGCGTTAATAGAACGATTTCAAATATTTGCTTCATATTTCAAGACTGAACTTTTTCTTTTAGTTTGGCTTAAGGAATTTCATTAGCTAGGTTTCTTTATGGATGCATTGGATATATTGTTTATAGTGAAGTAAAAATTTTTAGTACAAATAAAGAATAAGATCTGTCGCTTACAATTGAAACATACGAATGGGCGATTAAATTTATATTTTTTGTTGGATTTCTTGGAAACTGATCAAATAAAATATTTTGTTAATATTTCGAAAACATTTGTATAAACATATTACTATATAATTTAGAGAATTTGTTGTTATCCTATAATTTCCAACAATCGTATCATGAACGTATATAAAGCCGGGCAGAAATAGCTAAAATCATAGAGTTCTAATCAATCGCGTTCAGCGGCGTCAACGTATAATCCAAGAGCAAAAGGTAAGTGAGAAGATTAATAAAAGGATTTATATCCTTGAAATCTACAATGTAATTTTTAAGTCCTTTTCTTTTCGATTATTGCTTTAATTAATTCAATTTTTTTATTATTATAGAATGTCTCCTAAATTTTTCTTAATCGCGCTTGTTCTCTTCATTTCCGTCTTTTGCAATGTTATGCAAGAGAGTGAGGCGTTAGGAGGCTTATTTAAAACGGCGGTGAAAGTTGGTGCCAAAAGTGCCGATGTTGTTAAAAGTGGAATGAAAAAAGCTGTAAAAGTGGGTAGAAAAGCGACAAAGGGGGCGGATAAAATCACAGAGGCTGCTGATAAAATTAAAGACTTTATTGTATCGCATCCTGATATTGAATTGCTAGCAGAAGAAGAACCAAGCATATGGGAAAATGTTTTAAACTTTTTCCATCCTGCCAATATTATTAGTTTCTTGGGATAATTACGGTTTGCGAAAATATTCATATTTTACTCCATCCAGTGTTGTTTAAAAATTTGAACGATGAACGATTTTATTAAAAAAAATATATATATTTTAGCATACAATAGCATATATTTTATTCTTTTCCATAATATCAATAAAATTTGAAAAATTAAGTCTCTTTTCTCAATTTATAGCTGCGTCATGTTTTATTGAAGCGTGAAAGCGTGATATTCAGTGACAGTGACAGCTGTCAATATTTAATGTTTGTTAGAAATTACGAACCAACATTTTGTTTTCTGCGCCAGTTTTTATGTAAATGTGTTGGTGTGTTAAGTCTAAAATGATAGTCGTTAAAAGGTAGAGTATTATTTAGAGTTTCCTGTACTAGAATTTATATTACAAGAGTGCAGTCTGTGTAACTGATTGCCTATATGTTCTGAGACGTCTGCTTGTACTTCGTTTTATGAGGAAATACTAGAGACGAGCTGTCATATTTGTCTGTTCACTATGCGAATGTGTGTCGCTACTGCTGGGAAATCATATCAGGTGGAAGCGAGATGGAAGAGATAAGAAATAAAACAAGAGATGCACGATGCTCAAACTAAAAATCTTTTAATGTTCTTTAGTTTGGAGTTCCGTCAGGATTTTGGCAGCCGAAATGTAAGATGTCTTGATCTTCTAAAACCAATCTCTTTACGCGGTCAATTTGGCCGAAAGGCAGCGGAGAGGCGCCCGCGCCATGTAGAATGAGAAGCCGAGAAGCCGATCTCGCCGAAAGGCGGCTCGGGCCAATTCTTGCTTGTATTATAACTTAAGATATGTTTAACCAATTTAAGGATCAAATTTTTGTTAATATTTTAACGTGTAATTCTTATATTTTATTGCCATCCTATGCTTTTCAAGACGCGAATCATGAATGTCTTTAAAATCGAGGCGATGCACGAAAAGTCGTAAAGACATCATTAACCCATTTTAGAAGCATCACCGCGTAATCCAAGCCTGAGAAGTGAATATGAATTGAAAAGGAATCAAATGGACAAAGTAATAATTTTTAAAAAAATCCAAAACCTTTTAAATAAACAATTCTTTTGAATACTATCAAATTCTTTTCTAGTTTTAATCCATCTCATCTGTTTATCTTAATTCTGATGAAGATTTTATCTTAATTCTGTTTATCTTAATTCTGAAGAAGACGACGCTCCTCGTCGTGCCGCTCGGTTTCCTTTGCATTCTTTGTAATGGCATGTGAGAAAGTCTGTCTAAGTTTCGAATTCTCGGTATCGAACTTGAAGGAGTAAAAAATGGCTTAAAATATGGTTTAAAAATTGGTCTAAAAATTCAACTGTTGTAAAAGAAAGAATCACCATATTAATCGATAGTTTGGTTTCGATGGACCGATATAAATCGAATCAGCGGATAACTCTGAGCAAAAGGTGGAAAAACCGCTACGGGATGGAGAAAGCAGTTTTTAACTTTTTTTAATAGATTTCCTGAAATTTCATCGATTCAAATGTTTCACTAAAATGTCAAAGATTTTTGTATAAATATATTAATGCATAATTTGAATGTTTTGTTGTTATCTATTAATTTTTTATAAGCGGACCATGAGAGTACTTCAACTCGAGCAGATGGAGTAAAGTCATACAATTACCATTACTCCCATAAAGAGACGTCAACGCTTAATCCAAGGCCTAGAAGTGAGTGAGAGAATCCATACAAATATTTATATTCTTTAAATCAATAATTTGATTATTTTTAATATAATGTTCATTTTAATTGTTGGTTTGATTTTTTAATGTTTCTTTTAATCGGGCTTGTTCCTTTCCCCTCTGTCTTCTGCGATATTATGCAAGAGAGTGAGGTTTTGGCCTTCTATATGATTAGATCATCGCCGGTATACACAACGTATGCTAAAAGCTGGCGTAATTTTGTAAAATTATCGAGGAAGCCCATAAAAATGACAGAGAATATCGAAGATGCAGTAGGAATTGTTAAAGGCTTTGTGGAGTCGTACCGAAATATTACAAAGGCTACAGAGAAAGAACCAAGCGCCGAAGGAAAGAAATTGAGAAGGCGTTTCTTATGAAATTATTAGTCATCCAGAAAGGAATAGAATTGATTGATTTGAGTGTGAAAACGGTAGATTGCGAAAATATTCATGTATTACTTTATATAATAAATACTTTATATAATTAATTTATGAAAAATAAACATATATTTGATAGCATATATTCCGTGCGTTTTCATATTAATAATAAAATTGAAAGAAACTAATGGTATTTGGTAAAGTTATAAATATTACGAAAACTTCCAACAAACCATAATAGACGAGCATTGAAGGTACGGGTTCCCATCCCGTAATGCTATTTTGGTTTTCTTTAAAGTTATTCATACTGAGTACATAACTGCTTTTATTTCAATTTAGTGTGAATATATTTGTAGGGACCATTTATTGATTAGGGTTTAATAAACCAATTTCTTTTAAATAAATCTTATAAAGGCAATAAATCATCTATAATTTCAATGTTGCAAGATATAAGAATTGGACGTCTGCATTCGAGCTCATTTTAATAAACAATTAAGGTTTAACATACTGTTAATTAAGGTTTTAACATCACTTTCGGGCAAATGTTTCTTTCTAGAATTCCTAACCAACTATTCAATCACCTTCTATACGAAGAAGAAGAACCTTAATCCTCAATAACCCTGAAATCCGAACGGGGATAGCGCGATCCGTAATCTTCTTTGTTAACGTCGTTGTTAAAGTCGTAAAGAATTAACTTCCAAACAAATGATCGTAATTACGTGTAATGTATATCTGGTACACCCACTGGTAATAGCACTAGTAAAGTAATTAGTTAAATTACCGGCACTATTAATAAATCGTCAGGATACCGAGCATTTATGAGAGAGCCTTCGTGTATTAATTAAGACACTCCCTGAATTTTTATTGTCTCAAATCAAAGTCGTAATAGGTATGGAAATTTATATTGATTTAGATACGCCCATATGTCTATCTGCTTGTCTGCGGCATCAAATCATAGCCTCACTAGGATGAAAAGAGCTCCTGTTAAAGGAGTTCCTAGAACGAATATAAAGTAGAAATTTTACATTAATTTAATGTCGAGCTCACTATGAGATATAAAAAATTATATTTTTGCTACGAAAAAGTGAAGTTTTTACGAAGAAGTACATTGGTTTGTATTAATTATTCACAATTTGTTTTTAAAAAGTGGATTGAGCTCCATTGGGTGTTGGGTGCGCGACCTTACATGTGGTGGAAATTAAAATTTTTAATTTTAATTAATTTAGTTGCTCTTTTTTGAGCTCGAGTTCAAAGATAAATTCATTCACCTTGCGGTAATAAAATGATGGATGATTTATTTATTAGTTAGGCTTTATACGATTTCTTTAAAAAATTGAAATTATTGTCTGAATACATTTCTTAGGATTACGATTAAGAATTAATTTTTATTGTCGAATTGTCATTGTCGAATTGTTCTGTCTCGTTCACTCGGTTGTGGTAACCCATTTCAGATCCCAGAGCTTTCAGCTCCCAGAGACCCAGTTCTTCCCTTATGCTTTCAGAATGAATTTCCGGCATCATAAGTTTGAAGAGGTTTTCAAAAAGTCGTTGGACTTTTATAAAATTAGATAATTTCTTTCTGGAAAGCCTTTAGCTTCGGTGGACTGTATAATATTACAAAAGTTGAAGAATGAATGACGCTCAAGGAATCAGTCCGCGGAGAGGAAAAGACACTTTGGAGATATTTTGTAAAAAATTAAAAGAAAAGGAAATCTAAATAATTTCGTATTCAATAATTTCTTCAAATGGATTCTAGATTTTAGGAAAAAGGTTTGTCTCTATTTCATTTTTGGCAACGAATTCTTGACTTTTTGAATGTATTTAAACAGATTTTAAATCGTTTAAATCGACTTTAAATAATTTTATGACACGTCTCCCCGAATCTTTAGGATAACAACAAAATATTCAGTACATGCTAAAACATGTTTAGACAAATGTTTAGTAAAATTTAAGTCAAACGTTTTATATCTTGATTATATATGCTAATACTTATGATTACTTAGCCTGCGCGTATAAGTGGTTTTTTTATTTGTAGACGAGAATTCCATCCAGTCCAAACTATAATTTCAAAAAATTAAAATGAAAATTCCAAAATTTCTTTAATTAAATGCAAAAGATACAATAGATATTTGTTAACGACAAAAGAAGTAAATATTTGAAATACGTCGGTGCTTTCCAGTATTAAGATTTTTTTGGGCTGTTGCTAAGTTCGAGTAAATATAAAAGAAAAAAGAAATTAGTTCGACTATTTTTTAAAGTAAGTTGGTTTTTTTCATGCCCTTTCTGTGCTCTATTATGAAATCTTACTCGTTAACAAAAATTAAAAAATAAAATAATCAAGCTGCTCAGAAATGTCTAAAGGTATTAAATTTGGTGATTCCTAATCTCAAAATAGATTTTGAGATTATACATTGGTCAGTTTTGTTTAATGCTTCCATCGCATTTTTTGCTACTTCGAAAATTTCTTGATTACATGGCGAGTGACCCAGCAACTCTTTAAACTATCCCTTCCATGCTAACCCTTCCAATAATAACTATCCTTCAAGTTATCTTCTCACATGCTCTTTCACTTTTTAGTAAACAATTATTTTCAATTTTGTTTTTTCGGTTCGAACGAAGAGTTGTTTACAAATTCTTTACCACTCGAAGGTATTCTACTATTAAACCGAATTTTTAGCAAATGTTAAAACCTTTTTTTAGACAATGCTTAATCCATATCGTCCCTCTTGATTTCCAATTCCATGCAATCTAATTCAATTGGTATTTATGCTTATTTCAGGATTTACTAGTTGAATTTTTATTTTTTTAGGTGAGGATAAATTGTTTAATCAATCAATTGTATCCAATATACTTTTAATTCGATTATGTCCTTTGTTTCGTACGTCATCTATTTATTTTATGGTAAGATCAAAGGCAAAAGGGAATAGGCAAAGACTATAAGATCCTAAAATATTGTCGCGATGTTAGTTTGGAACAATAACGTTTAGCATGACGTGTTTTTGATTGGATTGTTATGTAATTCCATAGGCGTTAATAGAACGATTTCAAATATTTGCTTCATATTTCAAGACTGAACTTTTTCTTTTAGTTTGGCTTAAGGAATTTTCATTAGCTAGGTTTCTTTATGGATGCATTGGATATATTGTTTATAGTGAAGTAAAAATTTTTAGTACAAATAAAGAATAAGATCTGTCGCTTACAATTAAAACATACGAATGGGCGATTAAATTTATATTTTTTGTTGGATTTCTTGGAAACTGATCAAATAAAATATTTTGTTAATATTTCGAAAACATTTGTATAAACATATTACTATATAATTTAGAGAATTTGTTGTTATCCTATAATTTCCAACAATCGTATCATGAACGTATATAAAGCCGGGCAGAAATAGCTAAAATCATAGAGTTCTAATCAATCGCGTTCAGCGGCGTCAACGTATAATCCAAGAGCAAAAGGTAAGTGAGAAGATTAATAAAAGGATTTATATCCTTGAAATCTACAATGTAATTTTTAAGTCCTTTTCTTTTCGATTATTGCTTTAATTAATTCAATTTTTTTATTATTATAGAATGTCTCCTAAATTTTTCTTAATCGCGCTTGTTCTCTTCATTTCCGTCTTTTGCAATGTTATGCAAGAGAGTGAGGCGTTAGGAGGCTTATTTAAAACGGCGGTGAAAGTTGGTGCCAAAAGTGCCGATGTTGTTAAAAGTGGAATGAAAAAAGCTGTAAAAGTGGGTAGAAAAGCGACAAAGGGGGCGGATAAAATCACAGAGGCTGCTGATAAAATTAAAGACTTTATTGTATCGCATCCTGATATTGAATTGCTAGCAGAAGAAGAACCAAGCATATGGGAAAATGTTTTAAACTTTTTCCATCCTGCCAATATTATTAGTTTCTTGGGATAATTACGGTTTGCGAAAATATTCATATTTTACTCCATCCAGTGTTGTTTAAAAATATGAACGATGAACGAATTTATTAAAAAAATATATATATTTTAGCATACAATAGCATATATTTTATTCTTTTCCATAATATCAATAAAATTTGAAAAATTAAGTCTCTTTTCTCAATTTATAGCTGCGTCATGTTTTATTGAAGCGTGAAAGCGTGATATTCAGTGACAGTGACAGCTGTCAATATTTAATGTTTGTTAGAAATTACGAACCAACATTTTGTTTTCTGCGCCAGTTTTTATGTAAATGTGTTGGTGTGTTAAGTCTAAAATGATAGTCGTTAAAAGGTAGAGTATTATTTAGAGTTTCCTGTACTAGAATTTATATTACAAGAGTGCAGTCTGTGTAACTGATTGCCTATATGTTCTGAGACGTCTGCTTGTACTTCGTTTTATGAGGAAATACTAGAGACGAGCTGTCATATTTGTCTGTTCACTATGCGAATGTGTGTCGCTACTGCTGGGAAATCATATCAGGTGGAAGCGAGATGGAAGAGATAAGAAATAAAACAAGAGATGCACGATGCTCAAACTAAAAATCTTTTAATGTTCTTTAGTTTGGAGTTCCGTCAGGATTTTGGCAGCCGAAATGTAAGATGTCTTGATCTTCTAAAACCAATCTCTTTACGCGGTCAATTTGGCCGAAAGTCAGCGGAGAGGCGCCCGCGCCATGTAGAATGAGAAGCCGAGAAGCCGATCTCGCCGAAAGGCGGCTCGGGCCAATTCTTGCTTGTATTATAACTTAAGATATGTTTAACCAATTTAAGGATCAAATTTTTGTTAATATTTTAACGTGTAATTCTTATATTTTATTGCCATCCTATGCTTTTCAAGACGCGAATCATGAATGTCTTTAAAATCGAGGCGATGCACGAAAAGTCGTAAAGACATCATTAACCCATTTTAGAAGCATCACCGCGTAATCCAAGCCTGAGAAGTGAATATGAATTGAAAAGGAATCAAATGGACAAAGTAATAATTTTTAAAAAAATCCAAAACCTTTTAAATAGACAATTCTTTTGAATACTATCAAATTCGTTTCTAGTTTTAATCCATCTCATCTGTTTATCTTAAATTGATATTGTAAATTTGTTCGCAGAAGACTTTTGAGATTTATTCGTGAGCGTTTTTTTACACATTGACCTGCGCGATATCCACATTGCAACAGCCCTAGAGTGCTCTGTGTACAGTACCAAGAGAGGGAGAGAGATGATCTCTGATCCTGATAGAATTATCACTCGCTAATTACCCACTACATGATTCCCGATCGTTTTCGGGTTTTATGTGTGAGATTCGTTGTATGTAGGGTGAACTAATAGGGTATTAGGTCGATGTTAATATTCCTAATTGTTAAATTGCAAATACTAATTCGAATCTTTTGTAGTTACAATAAATTTAATTATATTTAATAATTATTTTATTTTATCAATAAATTTTATGTTTATATTTAAAATAAATTTAATTTAATTTTTCAGCTTGAGTTCGGTCGTCAAAGTTTTACATCCCACTGCGAGGAAACGAGAAACAATGTATTTTTTATATTTATATGACTTTATATGGTCAAGATGCTACAAATAAACATCGGTGTGTAGGAGAAAATATGGATGTCATTACGAGTGCAGCGTTTCGTGGCCGAGTCCAATAGACGCCTAAAGAACGCTTTGAAATCCTTTCAACA
>OZ016502.1:23891788-23912919 GCA_963966595.1 Physocephala rufipes
ATATATATAATATATATATATATATATATATATATATATATATATATATATATATATATATATATATATATATATATATATATATATATATATATATATATATATATATATATATATATATATATATATATATATATATATATATATATATATATATATATATATATATATATATATATATATATATATATATATATATATATATATATATATATATATATATATATATATATATATATATATATATATATATATATATATATATATATATATATATATATATATATATATATATATATATATATATATATATATATATATATATATATATATATATATATATATATATATATATATATATATATATATATATATATATATATATATATATATATATATATATATATATATATATATATATATATATATAATATATATATATATATATATATATATATATATATATATATATATATATATATATATATATATATATATATATATATATATATATATATATATATATATATATATATATATATATATATATATATATATATATATATATATATATATATATATATATATATATATATATATATATATATATATATATATATATATATATATATATATATATATATATATATATATATATATATATATATATATATATATATATATATATATATATATATATATATATATATATATATATATATATATATATATATATATATATATATATATATATATATATATATATATATATATATATATTATATATATATATATATATATATATATATATATATATATATATTATATATATTATATATATATATATATATATATATATATATATATATATATATATATATATATATATATATATATATATATATATATATATATATATATATATATATATATATATATATATATATATATATATATATATATATATATATATATATATATATATATATATATATATATATATATATATATATATATATATATATATATATATATATATATATATATATATATATATATATATATATATATATATATATATATATATATATATATATATATATATATATATATATATATATATATATATATATATATATATATATATATATATATATATATATATATATATATATATATATATATATATATATATATATATATATATATATATATATATATATATATATATATATATATATATATATATATATATATATATATATATATATATATATATATATATATATATATATATATATATATATATATATATATATATATATATATATATATATATATATATATATATATATATATATATATATATTATATATATATATATATATATATATATATATATATATATATATATATATATATATATATATATATATATATATATATATATATATATATATATATATATATATATATATATATATATATATATATATATATATATATATATATATATATATATATATATATATATATATATATATATATATATATATATATATATATATATATATATATATATATATATATATATATATATATATATATATATATATATATATATATGAGATACCTCCGTTCGGCTGAAATCTCGATTTTGTCAACCACACAGACACACAGACACAAAGGTAGACAGACACACAAGACACACGGACGGACATCGCTAAATCAAGAACATAAACCCTTTTCTCTACCCACCACGCCTCCTTTATTGTGTTATAAATGAAAGTGCGGAGTGATTGAACCCTATTCATTTGGGGGTAGGTTGTAAAACAAATTAAACAAATAGATAATTTAATGATTTAGGGAATTACTTTTATATCTTTGACACCACAAGTCAATATTTTTATCGAACTGTTTACTTAAACATAATCATTAAGCACAATTCCTTCTCTTTCTTAATTAATATTTAATAAATTAATATAATTAATAATCAATTAAAAAAATTGTAGGAAACCAATGTGAAAGAAGCATAGTAAATTTTCGCGCCCATATAGCCCATCCAGCAATTAAATAAACTCCCATATTAATAAGTTAATAATTTAAACAAAAATATATTCAAAAATTCTTTCAGCGCAAACTTTAATTTCAAGAGTCAGGTGGTAACCATAAAATAACAATAACAATAACAACAAACAAGCAAACAATACCTGAGAAAACCTTGAACTAAACTAATTTTGACTTTGATTCTATCGCTCTACCCACAAAATCATCTCAGACTCATAAACAAATTTTGAAAAAAAAAACCATTTTAAAAAGATTTACTCGCCACAGCTGCATTAAATAGAGCTAACACTTGCAATATTGGCTGGCCCCTCCGCTCCGCCCCCGTTATCATCCCAATCATCATCATGATCACCGCCATACTCTTGTGAGGTTCGTTTTCAATTCGGAAAGAAGTCAAGCATCGATTGTTTGTCAAATAATATTAAATCCAGCTCACCGCAAAAAATTCCGCAATAACTCAAACAGTTCAAATTTAATTAGCGAGGAGGTAGCAAAAATGCTAATGCAAAAGCCAAAGAACAAAACAATATCCACCACGAAACATGTTTCTTTCACCTATACATCTTGTTGTTGCTTCTGGTAGTTGCTGCTTGTTTATTGTTTTGTTTTCAAGAACTTTGGCAAAATTATTTCACAGAGAAACAAAAAAATAAAACGAATTTGAAATAATGGAAGGCCATTCAAAAGAGAACAAAATGCCAGAAGCCGACTGAGAAAAAAGAGAAAAATACTTTAGATTTAAAAAAAATTATAAGGAATGAACACCAAATCGAAAAAAGAATCATTCCTAATAAGAAATCATTAAAACAGAAATCAATTTGGGAAAACAGACCACCAAAATGATGGAAAGAATGAGTACTTGTGCATTTACGTGAGTAAATGTATAAACAATATCTCCAAAACAGTTTTCTAATTTACATCGGCCCCCAAACCAAATTACATACTGTTAACTTTTCCTTAATTTCCTTAAAAAGTTTCCCTTTCTTTTCAGCCAGAGAACTTTCTCCATGATTTATTTCTTATTTTTCAGTTTTTGTGTTTATAATATAAATTCATTTTATTTGTTGCCATTTCAGTCTTCCTCGTATCCACTCGTAATCATGCAAGTATCATAACTTATAACTTCTAAAATTTTCAAATCGATTCACAAAGCACTTCGAGTGCTTCTTTATCCCGTAAACTCGTTAACTCCTGTAAATATTCAAACAGTGGTTGAATCTTATGAGAAATTCACCACTAGATATAGGGGGGTCAGTTAGTTAAAACCGGCGAGTAGAATTTTTTATAGAGCCGACACCGTCGCGTGATTTAAATATGAATTCATATGAGTCTAAAGAAGGTGTTAAGATCATACATGTTCGTAATGTTCAAAAAAATTTTAGGAGAAATATATATTGTTTTATTGGAGGCATATAAATATATTTATTTATTTAGGAATGGAAAGATTTATTTAGATTTATTTAAAAATTTAAAAATATATTTTTTTTTGGAATTAAAAAGGAAATTAAAATGACGAGAGACGTTTGGTGGTAAACCGCTGCGTAGTCGTTCATCATCCCGTAAACAATTTATTACAGAAATTTATAACAGAAAAGAATTATCGGCAAACTATATGTAATAATATAACAAACAACAACAATAACATCTGCGACTGCGACTTGCCGAAAATTCTGCAAGGAATGAGTTTCTTTTTCGTACATTTTATCATTTTATATCATTATTTTTATTATTTTGTTGTTGTTGTTGGTTTAGCGTTATTATTGTTGATGCTATTGTTATTGTATTGTCATTGCTGTTTCGGAGTACATTCTAAACTAATCAACCCGCCAGACTGACATTAACCTTATGCCGCCGCCTTGTACTTCTTCTTCTTCTTCCTCCTCCTTTTCGATCGACGAACCACAAGCTTGTTGTTTCTGTTATTGTTGTTTATCTGACGCGGTTGACATTACTTCACGGTACTACCATACCATCTCTTCCTTTCCGTCTTCACCGTTCCGTGTTCCGTTTCCTCTCCTCAACCCAGCTCTCTCCTTCTCCCTTTCAATCTTCGTCATTTCGCTCAGTTCTCTGTCCTTCTTTCTTTCTTCTTTCCTTACCTCCTACCTTCCTTCCTTACTTCCCTCTCCCTCCCTCCCCCTCTCCACACTATCTCTCACTCTTCTTCTCTTCCCTAAATTTTTATAATTCGACCATTACTGCAATTGAAATAAATATTTGAAAAAAATAATATTCCAAAAAAACAACCGGACTAAATAAATGAAGGCAAGCAGCAACAGTGGAAGAAGAAGAAGAATATGACAAAGATTAAAAAACAGCGATGGCTAAAGATACAACAACAAATCCATAACAAAGAAGCAATGCCTTTCTTCGACGACCTTGATTTTGAAGGTTTTCAACATTTTTTGGTAAAAAGCAAGAAGTGTTTTTTTATTGTCGACTTCTTTTGTTATTAACTTGTTAAAATTTTTTGATATTTTCTTCAGTTTGTTCTTATTTTTTCCTTTGTTATTCATCTCACCTCACCCCCTCACCCTCCCCCGGCTTCTTCGACGTGGTATTTGTGCTAAGATATTCCTCAAACAACGCACGAAAGAATACAAACAATATTAATGTATTCTTTATTAACCTGCTTTTTTTCTTTCCGCGCTCTTTTTAGTACGAACTCTTTAATGCAAATTTTTTTTAAATTATTTATTTATCTCTTTTTTCTGTATCGTTTGAATATCTTAACTTTTTTTATCGAAAAAAATCTTCGGGGAGAAAAAATTAAAAGCGAAAAAATTATTTCCTTTTTAAATATTAATTACTTTAACTAATGAATAAATTTATTTCAAAACAATTAAAATTAAAAACTTTAATAAATTCAAAAATGTTTTGAATTGTTTTTGTATATTTTTGTATCATCTGAAATTACCGTATTTTGTGGTCATTTGTGGTCAGTTTCTTCGCAGCTTTTTCGAGAGATTTCGAATGAAAGATCAGTTTTTCAATAAAAGGTTTAAGAAATCTTATGATTTTTCGATTTTTTTCATTTCAGAAATGCATGACTGTAATCAATATTTTTTATATCGATCATTTCTGTTTTGTTTGGATTTTATTGAGACCTTGTTTTTTGTGTTCTCATACCCTACACCCAAGGAGATAGATGCTTCCGTTTGTAACGCGTCAATGGAGGCGTGGTAGCCATAGAAAATTATATTTATTCTTGCTAAGAATCTCCTACTGAGTCGATTTAGTGATGTCCGTCAGTTTGTTCGTCTGCCTATGCGTCTTTGCGTGAGTGTGGTTGTGTGTTGTGTGTGAGTGTGTATGTGTGGGTGTGTGGTGTGTATATGTGCGCGTGTGTGTCTGTATAAATCATGATGTCTGTATAAATCGAATATTAGCATATCACAAATAATGGGCGTGCACTGCCCACTGATTATTACAATCGGCCTATGACTTTATTACGAGTGTAAGTTGTACAAGCTTCGGTCAAGCCGAATTTAACGATCTTACTCGTTTAAATTTTTTATCAATAAATTCATTGATTTTTAAATATTTTAAATATTTCAAACCTTCCTTTCTTACCTTTTTAATTGGTAAAATTCTTCGCCTCTCAAAATATTTTCATCAATTATTTATATTTTATTTAACTGTTTATTTACAGTTTTTTTATAATTAAATATTTATCCACTTGTATATATTTAAGAGTTTTTATAATTGTATAGAAATAATAATTTAATAGACAAAAAAGAATTAATTTAAATAGAAAATCATAAATAGCTGCTAAAAGATATAAAAAATTGGTTTTTTAATTTTTAAATTTATGGTGTTCCTAAAGTTATTTTGTATTTTTTCCAATTTTTTATGTGAGTTCACTTGATTTTATTCTTCTATTGTTTTGAAATCCTTACATAACTTTGTTTTTATTTATTATTCAGTTATGCTTCTACCTTTTTTATTACTCGTTATCTTTTTTAATATTCTATCTTAATTATCATTACATGTACAAAAATATTACGATTTTTAAAACGTGATTATTGTTCAATGCATTAAATTTTTCCACTTATTTTCAAAAAGTCGTTTCTTTTGTTGTTTTTTAAAATTTTTCAAAAGTTCTTTAAAATTTTCCTACTTCATGTCTTTTATTATAATGCGTATATATTTATATATTTTGTAATTTTATTTTATTGTTTCATTTTTATCAATCTCTCAATTAATGTAATAATCACTTAATTCATTTAATATAACGTGTCAAATGACGCAATTAATTACTTAATCCGTTTACTTTAAACAATTTACATATATTTACATATATTTACATATATATAATTTTATATAAATTTACAAAAATTCTTAACATTTTAAATTATAAGAAAAAGGACAAATAGTTATGAAAATAAAATTAATATAAAAATAATAAATTAAAAATAAATTAAACTAAAAATAATAAAAAAAATAAATAAAAAATCAGGAAATCATAATAAATTCTACAAAAAGTAATAATAAATAAATGAAAATAAATTTAGAAAATTTTTTAATAAATCAATTTAAATGTTTTAATTGCGAAAATAGTTTAAGAATTAAAGAAGTACATAACTAGATATTCAGCAAAGATGTGATCACACCTTAAAAATTCAATAATTAAGTAATAACTCATTGTCAATAAATTTAGAAAAGGTATTAACTACGTTAACAACACCAACAACAAAAATGAGAATAAGAAAGATGTTCAGCGCATTTTAATTAAAGCTCAATTCACGTCAGAAAATTAAAAATATTATAATGGCTACGAAGTAATAGATAATTCTTATTTAAGTCTTTTTGTTAATTTTAAAAAATTTTCTTCTTTCAGTGAAAAATAATACCGAAGAAACTGTGATTGAATAAAAAATTTTAATTTCTAGTTTACAAATACTTTAATTTCCCTTAATCTTGTTATTTTTTATTATAATATTTTATTATTTTTATTAATTTTCTATTTTAATTTATTTTCATTTATATATTTTTATACACTTTTAAAGGTTATGGAGTTATCTACATTTTTCAGAAAAAAATGAATGAAAAAAATTATGATTATGTAACCAAATCATGATTTTGAAATGAAATTTTTTAATTTTCTGTTTCTTTGTTATCTTCATTTAATTTTATAATATATTTTTCTTTAATTTATGCATTTTCTTGTGCTTTTCAATATTATCAACTTAATTTATTTAAAAAAGAAGTTACATAATAATTGTGATGAAAGAATAAATTTGCGACTTCTTAATTTCAAAACTATTTTTATTTTGTTATTATTTTTTCATTTCAGTTTTTTGTGTATTATTTTTTCACGTTTTTATTATCTTTTTTTCTAATAATTTATTTTAATGATTTTTAAATTTTAAGAGTGTATTAATTTGCATTATTTTATATATTAATATTTTTGTTTTTAGCCGTAATTCTGATTCCAATTCCAAAAATCGTAATACTCCAAGTTTTATTTTAAAATGTCTAAAAAAGCTCAGCCAGCCTTTGTTGATATCTCTGAAACTGAAACTATTTAGTACATTGCCTCCTCTCATAAATTTTTAAAACATTTGAAACAAAGAATTAAAAACAATTACTTTATGTTTTAAATAAATTTTCTTTTTTATTTTTTCTTTGTCTGGATAAGATTTTCTTCAATTTCAATATCATTTCTTTGCAGCTTTAATTTGGTTAGGTTGTCAACTTCGTAAGAGTTGTCAACTTTAGTTCCATTGCCAGTAAACAGCTGGGTTGATTTCCTTCAATTGACCGGCGGTAGCCAAATAGACGGCACCATTCTTAGACAATTCAATAGCCTTGACCACATTGACGGCAACCTCTTGTGGTGTTTGCTTCTTGGCCTTAGCAATGGCGTCCAAGAACTCTTCGTTGTGCTGTTCAAGAATGATATTTTCACGGAGATGCATGATGGTCTCGTTGGCGATCAGACCAGGATTGACAGTAATGAAAGCAACACCGGTTTTGGAGTGGATGCGTTGATCCTACGGATGCAAGAAACAACAACATTTAAAGTCTGTTAAAATGTTTCCAAGAAGAAATTGTTTTCTCGAATGTATCGAAATCATTCTTTCCGTTTTGTTTGTTCGTTTGTTTGTTTGTTTATTTGTTTGTTTGTTTATTTGTTTGTTTGTTTATTTGCTTATTTTTTTGTTTGTGTATTTGCTTATTTGTTTGATTTATTTGTTCATACTCACAGCCAAAGAACGAGTGAATCCCACAATACCGTGTTTGGCAGCAGCAAAAACGGGCACACCAGCAGCTGGTTCCAAACCGAAGACTGACGAGATGTTCATCACAATACCACCATTACCAGCCTGGGTCTTGTCCATCAAAGGCAACAAAGCCAAGATGATTTGAATTGGACCAGTCTACGAAAATCAGTAGAACCAAAATAAATCCTGCTTCCGGACACCTTCTCCACCATCTCCATCACAACCACTTACCAAGTTAACATCGATGGTAGTCTCAACATCCTTTTCGCTCAGAATGGCAGCAGTATTGATGAGGACATCAATATGTTTGACCACTCCAGCAATTTGTCTAACGGCATGTTCGATGCTGGCACGATCGGTAAGATCGGTATGTACAGAGACCACTTTAGTGGTGCCAGCTTCAGCCTGGAGCTGTTTCAACATTTCACTGTTCTCCAAACGATCAGCAATAATCAAGGTCTAATTTTTTTTCAAAAAAAATTTAAAAAATATTTTTAAATAAACAAAATGTTTTCTTTCAATAATTTCACGACGCGTTCAGAATTGAATTCTTACGTTAATATTCTTCTGAGCAAGAATGCGGCATATCTGGTGACCCAAGGTACCGAATCCACCGACAACAACAACATTTTTACCATTGAAATCGAACATTTTTGGAAGATGTTTGTTTGTTTTTTTGAAGAAGAAAGTTTTGAAATAGCTAACTGTTTATTGCCACAAGTGAAACTAGGCTGATGCTGCTGATGCTTCTGCAATGCAACTGACAATTTTGTCTCAGTTCGTCACGTCTTTTATACCTAAAATCGAGCCTAAACAAATCATTTCGAATTATTTTCGCCACGGCTGCAATACCGAAAGATAAGCATACTTTTGATTTTTCTACGGTTTTGAACTCTAAGGTCAATCGGGTCGAGACCATTGCTAGAGATTATGGCATGCTTGCATCGAAAATAATGTCTCATTCTTAGTTTTCAATTAATTTTCTAATCGTTCGACGAGACATTGTATCACCAATAATATTTTTGTATTTCGTCTAGAAAAAAATTATCATATTTCGAGTCAACAATATTGACTCAAATATTGAAAATTTGAAGGAAGTCCTTAGCAACAATGATAAAATTGAAAATAATTGCACAATAAAAAATAACAAGAAGACTATCATAGAAATTATAACTCCTACGAATTTGTTTTATTTTTCGAAAATCAATCAATTATTGTTCAATACATTGAAGATGTTTTCAGTTTTAATGAAGTAGTTTTACTCAAAGAATATATTAAATTAATAAAATGTTGGAAAATCCTAATACTGAGATCAATTTTAGTACAACCAACAAATACTGTGCAATATATTCCACAATGTTGCACTCTAGTAAAATATATTGGTCTTTGTTAAAAATTTTAGAAAATATTAGCCTCGTTAATAAATTTGCTATCGTTATTTAGGATCCATAAATTATTGGGCAAAATAACTGAGGCAACTGAGGAAAGAGCAGTTTTAAAGATTAACAAATTATTGCGCAGTATATTGAAGACAATAGAATTGTGTAAATACTATATTTGAAGTTATTACGACTACTACTGACCAATTTGATCATTGTAATATCATTCAACCCAAATGACTGTGCAATATATTGCAGAATTTTTAAGTTCAATGAAAATTGTATTCAAAAACATTGCGTCTATAAAGAATTTTAATTGTTAAAGGTAATATCAGTATGATATTGGAAAATACGTTGGAGTAAATTAAAGTTTCGTGACAAAAATATTTCAAAATGTTTACAATAATAGATAATTTCATAATTACCATTAAATGTCAATAAATAATTGTAAAATTTATCCTGGCCACTTCAATCAATACCCGAAGACATTGTAATTATGAATAACTTTCGAAAGTATCGCTTCAATAAATAGATCTAACTATTGTGCAATATATTGAAGAAACATAAAATAGAACACTTTTATGTTCAGTGTTTGTCACATACCAAAAAGGTATTTTTACTTCACTGTACAGTCCTTAAAAAGGTCGCCATTACTATCTTTTCTTCATACAATACTGTCATAACTAAATCGCAATGTATTGAAGAAAATAATTGGATATTTGATTCAAGCCATAGATAATCTATAAAACTAAACAGCGTAACAAATCACCGTCTTCGACCCAATACGATATGTTTAAAATGCAAAACTGATAAGTGTCCTAACAAACATTTATCTAATTAATTCACACAAACGTGCGCTGGAAATGATTTGTTACAAAAGATGACCGCAACGAAACAGCGGTAACAAGCGTATCAGAAGATAATTGCAATAGAAAAACAATTAAAAAGTAATTATCATCATCATTATTGCCATCATTACCGTAATTGTTATCATCATTATTGTATTACATTATCATTGTAAAGTATTCTTGGTGCGAACTGCACTAATACACGAAGAGAACTAATACAGTACACGAAATGCACCGCAATTCTATCATCTGCGAGCGTTATTCTACAGGTGTGGGTCGTCGGATAGTACAAAATCAAATGTTTTCTCGATGTAATTTGATACCATTTCTGGAGTAACATTGAAAGGTTTGGAATGAAGTTGTATCGACATTGCTGAAATGATTGCGACTCATTCGAAAATAGCTAAAGCCATCACGAAAGACTTCCACGGAATTTCGTTAATAGTATCCGCTATTTCGGGCTGTGTCGGGGCGAGATCATTTGCATAAAGCTATATCGATTCATAATGAATCGGAAAATTAATCTTAATTAAATACTATCCAGTTCTAAACAAAAAATGCAAAGATGCAACATTTCTTAATTATGTCTACGAAGTATATAATTTATAAATTATATAAAAGCTTTCGCATTAATTGTATATAACAGCACACATGCACACGAACACACACACACAGACACACACAGCCACACACACAGACACACTCATACTCATGCCAACAAAATTGTTCTATTGAAAAATGAAGACTGGAATAAAAGATCTTGAAATTAGTTATCGCATCGATCTCTGTGGCAAATCGTATCATTAGCAAAACTCAACTACGCCACCCACCAACAACAACCATCGAATTGTGATACAATTACGTGTGCATGCATACACACACATGCATTCATAAAAACTACTTATAATATTTTACCGATGCGCAATTTGAGCACCGAAGCGATGAAATAATGGCTCGTTCGCCAAAATGGAAAAGTTCTAAATAGTTTTTGTTGGTTCGAACCGCAAATGCAGTATCGACAACAGTTGCGACAACGCCGACGCCAACGTCGACGCCAACATCAACTACTAGCACGGACTGCGCCAATAAAAATACAGACGCTACGCTAAGACGGCAAACACATCGCTGACGCCACCCAACCCCGTCCGCCCCTGAAAAACCAATTGATCCATTAATAATATAAAATGCAACTGCTCGAAGTTAGTTGTGTGTATGTATGTGAGTATGTATGTATGTGTGTGTATGTTTGTAGAAGTGCTTGCGCGGGTGATGAAAGCGAGGAAGGCGAAGAAGAAGAATGCTTTCCTTTATTCAAGTTATTAGTTCTTGGTACTCGGTACTTGATGGTACCCTCTATTTTGTTTTAAGTCTCCTCCTCCTCAAATGCGATTTTTTTTCTCGAATGATGCCAACAATACGTTAGACGAATACTTACATACACACATACATTAATTGTGTATTATTATGCAACACTTAAACACACGCACACGCACAAACACACATTCTCAAAAATAAGCAATTCCATTCAATTTCATGCATTTTCTCTGAAGTGAAGTAAAAATTATTTAATTGGAAAATGTATTCTCGTAAAAGAAATGTGTCTGCATCTGCATCTGCGTCTGTTACTTAGAAGCAAAAAGAACAAAAATTTAGTTAGAAACTAGGTCGAAATTTACTACAAAGCGATCTCTCAACAGCCGAGAATCGGTCAGTCCGTCGGTTAGTCGTTAAATGGTTTCGCAATAACCACAAGCACATTCATGATAAGACGCAACACAATTCGACGACTAGTAGACTGCTAAAAAAAATAAGTCTAACCAAAATCAATTTTTTTCGAAATTTTTAAGAAATATTTGAAGATCTTCTAGATATGTTTTGCTTTCGAAGTTACAGAAATTTTCAAAAAAACGCAAATTATCGAATTTGTACGACAGTAATACAGTTAGGATCATATATAGTTATGCTATTTACGATATTATATTTATTTATAATGACAAAGTCGAGATAAAATAGTTATCTTTCTTCACGATCGAATCGGTGCATCATGAGTCGACCGACCTTCAAATTAATTTGTAAGACATCATTTAAAAATTTTACTTAATTTATTTGTTCTTAATTAATGTATTAAAAGAACAACCTGTTTTAGTTAGTTGGGAGTTAACCCAAAAGAACGAATGGCCTTTAACCTCGTCATTACAATTAAAATCTTTTAACTGAAGATTTCAAAATGAATTAATATTTATTATAAATCCTACATCCATTCCTACTGTATGGTATATATGTGGTATATATACACATATATATACCTGACTATCTTTGTGTTAACATGACAATTGTCATCACGATGGGTTTCTTCCATACCGTAATGCGCTGACAAGGACCAACTGAATGATATTGATCATTAACTCAATCAAATGATTCATTTGAGTTCTCTTCCATTAGCCAGTATCGCTCTTCATCATTTGTGCTACCGGTAACCGCTAATTGCGGGTTCTAAAACTGGCAGATAATCTGACTGATTTCGTGTCTGGTGGTGCGTACTTTACAAATTATATTTGTCATTAATTTTTTTGTTTTTAATTAAACAATTAATTCCCTCACTTAAACTCGACAAATTATTTTTGGGCAAAAAAAATCGGTGACGACTGCATGTAAGGCTGCTTGTTTGCCTTACGGTCTGTCGGGATTTGTCTGTCTCCCTGAAAGCATACAATTGAAAGAGGAAAGAAAGAGACCGAAAACAACGGCCCAGAACAACGGACAGACGATCCAGAGATGCAACAACATTGATAATCGCTCTTGGAATGTAATAATTAATTCACTTTTCGTTTATGACATGCAAGCCATTAATCCCAACAACAACAACAGCAACTACTACTACTACTACGGTAACAGCAACAACAACAACTGACATCAACATTGATAACAACAGCTCCATCACCACCGTCATCAACCGCAACAAGAACAGCAGCAACATCAACAACAACAACAAGAACGGCAAGAACGGCGACAAGAATTACGGCGGCTATAACTCCTATAAATTCCAGAAAATTCTACAAGATCTGTCAACAAAAAACTCTAAATAAAAGCGGCAAAAAAACAAAAAAAAATAAAAAAAAATTTTAAATCGGAAACACGGTAAATAAATAAAACCACTGCAGATCAGAAGATCAAATACAAAAATTTAAAACAATCATATTTTAATAATATGTTTGTGAAAATTAACATGAATGGAAAGGAAAAAGAAAGAGAGAACAAAAAAAGCGTCAAGGAGAGTGAGAAAGACAGAAATAAGAACCGAATCAACCGCCTTAAAATCATTTTATCGAAATTTTGTCCAGTACAAAATATTGTAATGCGTTTATACATGCATGCGCATATATGTGTGTGCATGTGCGAGTGTGTGTGTATGTGTTTAGTGCGCATACACTTCAATACCATTCGTAGATCAAAATAATAAAATAAGATCAAGAATGTTTATTAAAAATTATAAATAAAAACAAGGTTGAGAGGTCTTCTGTAGCCTGGCCTCGACTCTCTTAGAACTGGAAGTGACGATAATCATCATCATCACCATCATCATCATAATCATCATCATTGACATCAGCCTTGAGCTTAACAAAGCCTTAACCTTGCAATGAATGGATGTCGTGCAATTTTTTTGCACCTTCCGCCAAAAGCACTTAGTTCTCTTTCAACTGTTGTTGTTGTTGCTGCTGCTCATGTTGACGCTGCTGTTATTGTTATTGTTGCCGTTATTGTTGAAGTTGTTGTTGATGATGCTATAAACACTAATCGCAAAGAGTAACAACAACAACAATTACCAAGAGACCGGTTACGGATGTTAACTGAATATTCACGTTTTTCGGTTATTGGTTTTATATATGAACACATACAAGCATGCACACACACATATAGAAACATATCTTTTTGTTATAATTTAATCTAATAATTATATAAACCGTTTATTTCGAAAGTGCCCCAAGTCCATTTTTTCCATTTCTTGGAAATTTTAGATCGTTCAACCTAATGTCAAATAATCTCCCGTTTGTTTTAAAAACTAGAATAATTCAATCGAACGTCAGCAAAGTGGGTTATTGTTTAAATTTCAGACAATTGTTCTCTGTGGATTATACTTTTCTCCTTTCCTGCGGCTTTCGAACAAAAAAGGTATGTATAATATGTATAAAGATTAAAAAATATATGATAAGATTTTCTCCATGCACGAATTTAGTTAAATCTCGTTAATAACTATTGAAACTTTCCTAACGATTCCAGAGCGCGATCAGTGTTCGTTGTTAAAATTCTTCTATTCCGAAGGAAAGTGAGAGTTCGGTAACATTATCGATTATCGTTTATGATTTTAAAAAAATGTAATGTATAATATTGAAGCGAAGTGCTTTGTCCGTGCTTGGCCCTATCAAACTTTTAAGCCTAAGTTAAGACTTAAGTCTGGCTTTTGAGTTTAAAAGATAACTTAATCTATAGTAGATTATTATAATATATAAAAAATTGTGAACGATATAATTTCGCAAATGTTTGAAGGATAGTGAAGAGTATAAACAAACAAAAGGCTGTTTTACCTTTTTTTATTTTAGTTATTTACTGTTTCTTAAGAAATGTTTTTGTTGTTATTTTTGTTGTTGTCGCATTTATTATCTTTTACCACCATTATTTTTCTTATCCATATTTTAATCATAATCGCAATCGTAATATACAACCTTGTGTTGCTTGCCACATTTCTTGGTGCGCCCTTAGACTCAATCATTTTATCAATCAATCAGTCAAACAATCAATTAGACAATGAATCAACCTATCAATCACCCATTCAATCTATTACTCAGTCATTCAATCAATCAGTCAGTTATTAAATTTACCAATTAGTCCTTTAATCAATCAATAATTGAATCAATCAGTAAGTCCTTCAATCGATTAAACAGTTATTGAATCTACCAATTTGTCCTTAAATAAATCAACCAGCCGCTCAGTATTTCAATCTATCACCCCCTAAATCACCAGTAATTTAATCAAGCAACCAGTCATTTGATCAATCAATAAATAATTCAATCAACCAAAAAGTATTCAAACGATCAATCAGTGATCAAATCAAACGCTCAATCACTGAAACCCTCATTCACTCATTTAACCCACCGATCAGTTATTTAAATAACCAATTAGTCATTCAGCCAATCAAACAGTCGTTCAGTCAACCAGTCAGCCATTCAATCGATCAGTCAGTTATTAAACCAATCAATCAGTCAGTCAATCCCTCACTAACTCATTCAACCCGTCAATCAGTCATTCAAACAATCAATTAGTCATTCAATCAATCAAACTGGCACTCAACGAGTCAATCAATCATTGAATCAATCAATCAGACATTGAATCGTTCAGTCAGTCATTTGTTGTTTGTTGTCTCAATTAATTTAAGGATATTCTTCTTCTTCTTTGATAAGCTTTGAATATGTGGATCGAATGGACGCGTGATAGAACGAAAAATAGAAAATTTATTGATGTACAACACCATCCACATACGTTCCATCATTTTTGCATATGCTTCCGAATTTTAGGATCTCCCGACAATACTATATATCGCACAATAATAAGTTATCATCATAACGATTCTGTCGACGATAATGATAATTATAGAGTTAATTTACAATTCAGTCTCAACAAAGAAAAAAGTTGAGACTGTATAAAAACTGAAAGTGAAATGTGACGAATTTATAGTAAAAAACAATCAGTATCTAAATATTATATAATTTAACATGAAAACACAACATTATTATGCTTTAATATTTGTGAATTTTTATGCTTACAATACTTTTACAAAATGTTCAGATCATCGTATTTTTGCAATTAAAGTCTATAAAAATCTTCGGCAGTAAACTTTAAATTGAAGAACGTAGTGGATATTTGTTTAATAATATTTACTTTTAAATTAATTATAAATCAAAAGTTTAAGAAGAATTTACTAAATAAAGTACGAAAATGGGTAAGAAACGATCTGAACGCAAAAAACGTATATCTAAATTATAGCGCATTTTATAGGTCGTAAAGCGTATATTTATTCATTAAGAAAATAACACATAATTGAGTTAATTATTCAAAAACAGTTTCTTTTAAAACCTTCACGCATCACTTTTGGTGAGTCATTAATACAAAGTTAGTAGCAAAAAGTAGTAGAAGGGGAAAACTGTAGCAGAAAGAGGAAGTAGGAAAAAAATAGTAGCAACCGATAATAGAAAAAATGTATAAAATTAGAACCCAAATTAAACAAATCAAATAATGTTAATTTTTATCGTGGAAAATTTCAAATAAATATCGAGTGTCAAAAATTATAACGAATTCTAAGAACGAGCAATTTATAACAGAACGAATTGCAACAAATACAAATTGCAACAAATACGAACTACAACACATAAAAATTACAAAAAACATGAATTACAACAATACTAATTACAACAAAATTAATTAAAACAAAAACAATTAAACAACAAAACGCAACAAAACGAATTTTTTACAATTAAAATAAAGAAAGTAAAGAAAACTGAAAGGCTATTCAGAAACTAAAAGCGCTCTTGTAAATTAGAAAACGTTTTGTTTTTCAAAAATGGAAAAAGGCTACAACAAAACGCTGCCATGCACAAGAAGCATATGCAAATAAACACCTACACATTCACACACACACACACTTTTTAAATGTTTACATTGCCGGCAAAAGCATAAGAGGACAATCTTCTGTCGACACAGCCTGCGAGAAAGGGAGAAGAGTACGGTTCAACAAGTGCAAATGCAAAAAATGATTTTGCAATAAAATCAGAAAACAGAAAGCTGAAAACTGAAAATATAAAAGTGAAAACAAAAGAAGTCCACTAACCCAGTTTCTCGACTTTTTCCACGGAGCAGAACACTAAACAAAACGAACAAAAACAACAACAATAGGCGACAAAAATAGCAACATCATCATGACGGTAACAACAAAAACGCAACAGAAACAACTGAATAACTACAACAACAACAACATCAGCCGCAGCAACAACAACAACAGCAGCGGCAGCAATGCCGTTGCACGAAAGGACTAAACGAAACTGAAAACCATAAACGAACTATAAACCCGTATAGAACAACAACAATATCAGCAACAATAACATGTGATGTTAAGAATAAGAACAAAAACAAGCATCAATGCATATATGTTTCGCTGCGAAATATTGGCAGTGGACACATACACACGCGCCCACACACAAACGACATCACCGATTTCCAAATTAAATCCGATATTCGTTACACCAGGCGCAATAATTAAGAAGTATATTTTTATGAAAATTTTATCAATAATTTTCTCAAAAAATAATTAAAAATATTAAGTCATTTTCTAGCAAATTTGAAATGAAATTTTAAAAACGATTTCATGCATGCACGCTCGATAAAAGGTTGGGAAGCACTGCCCAAAAGGACGAAATGAGGCGAGCTGAGACCGCAAATACTGAATCGAAACGAAACAAACGACAAACACAGATACAAATGGTTGTCCTACCGGAGTTATTGTCTCAAAAACAAAAAACAACCGCAAGAACAAACATTTTATGTGATGGAGTGCGTGTGCGTATGCCTGTATGCGTTGTGGTTCTTGATGTGCGTTTGGCTGTTAAGCGCAGTGGCGAAACTTGGAATGCACCGCACCATACGACGTGGTTGAATGGTACGTTAAATTAATAACAACAACAACAATAACAGCAGCAATCACAGTTAAAGGGCATCCGCTCATGACCGAAAATAATCTCTTGAACACTGCCAACAATAGTAGTGAGAAAAAGAAGGGACAGACAGACATGTATGCACGTGTGCGTGCGGGCGTATAGGATACGCTTACGCTTGTCATTGCGCGCGTCATTACGATTACCGCAATAAAATCGAACGATATAAAAGCAAAGATCGTGTACACTCAAAAAAAAAGTTAAGAAAATGTTGACAAACATTTCAAAAACGCTTTCAACGGAAGGGCGAAAACGAATAGGAAGTAAAAGAAAATGTTGATCGAAAAGTCCGACATGGTTTTCGATGTGTTAAAAGATAAATTTCCGATTGATATCCCGTGTCAAATCCTTGTCAATTAATCGCTCGATCAATCGTCAGACATGCCCGACAGAATTGCCAGCATGACAAAATAAATATTCTATTGCTTGAGAACTGCATCAAATCATTCTAGCCCACACGCGCAGACTGAAGGTTCCAGCGCATACGCGACACACTGGTCACGCTTATAAGCGAACAATTTTATAATTCAAATTAATCTTTAAGATATTTCTTATTCAAATTTAGTCAAAACCCATTTTCGAATTTATTTCAATAAATGAAAAACGAAAAAAAATTGTCAATTGTTTGCTGGGAGAATAAAGTGCAATAAAATTTTGCACATTAGCACGATCGGTGCTAAATCGATTTTAGGAGTGTGAAGTTTTTATAAAAATTGTTAATAAGCCTCAAAAGAAGAAAGAATTCTTTTCAACCATTTTAACAATCACGAAATATTTATGGAAAATTCAACGATTAACGATCGAAAAAATGATATAATGAAGATTATATCCCGAAAAAAGCGACATAATAATTTGAAGACCGTACAACCGTAGTCGCAGAATCGTGTGGCAATCATTTCTAACAACCCTCCACGGCCCAGACCATTACTTTTCCTCCTCGTTCTCTTCTTTTTTATTTGACCAATTATATTAAAGCTGCAGCGCTTTATTTCAATACGAATATTACGTTCATCGCCTCGTTTTGACAATTGTGGTCGCTGTCACGGCGGCCATCAAATGCGATCATAGCGTAAGATCGAATTTACAATCGATCGATCAATTGATCCATCGATTTATATAAAGGTATGATCATTCGTACAGCATTGCGAACATTCTAAAGGCATTCATCATATTTTCGTTCAAGAAAAGTAAGCTGACAATGATGAGTCGTTGTCGCTGTCATCGCTCTTTATTATTATTATTGTTTTTGCAATTGTTCATTTTGATGGCGATGACATTGATTGTTATTTGGTTGTCATAAAAAAATGTCAACATTTTAGGACTGACTGACTTTTGTGTTCAAATCAAATCGAAGCCACAACCGAAAAGAAGAAAAGCAATTATAATAAATTTAAATAACTTTCGCACGTACAAACGCTTTTTAGTATTTCTTCCTTTTTGTTTGCTTTCATTGTTGTTTTTTTCTATTCTTATTTTATCTCTCTTTAATTAATCCTTATTTTTCCATTTTTTGTGATTCACCCGCAAGACGTTCGTGTTGAGTCTTAAAGGTTTGTGCCGTACTTGTTTTTAATTTTGCTTTTAAATTTCTAGGTTTTAACAATTTTCAAGAGCCTTAAACAATCCTTTTAAATTAATTCGCTCGAAGCTTTCAATTTTGTCTGTATTTCATGTACTTTATCGTATCGGATTATTTTTGCCATAATTAAATTTATTTGCTCTTTTAATTACGCTCAAATGCATTTTAACACTAAAAACGGCAATTCAATTACGTTCATTAAAAGTAATACCGAAGATTTAATATAAAGATAACAAATGACCAGGACGGAGCATTATCATACTTTATATAATCTAGAGCTGTTAGAAACGTATCTAAAATTCATTTCTCAACGCTTTTAAAAAGTCATTTATGCAATTTAAAACGATTTTAAAGTAATTTGGGCTAAACCGTTTCCTTTTGAATAAATTATATATTGATTTTTTTATATGCCATTTCCTATCGCTTCAGTGGTTCACCGATTTTATATTACTGATCAATGAATTATCTTCAATATTTTATATTAATGAAACAAAAATTATTAGTTTGTATTTCATTGATTTTTTGATAATTTACAATTGTTGTACGTGATCAAAACGTTTTTTTAGACAAACCAAAAACCACATCATATCGCTCGTCTCCGCCCTTTCCATAACACAATTCTATCCATATAAGTCTAAGAAATTACAGTTTAAATTAAATTAAACTTTCGTAATAAAATTGTCCTTTACGTATACAAACGTATATTGAATTCAAAATTGTTTTCAATAATCGCGATTTTAAAAGCAATTCCCGCCAAAAAAACATCAAATGTTTCCTTTGCTTATAACATAAAATTTTCTTTATTTAGATCGTAATATATATCCTAAGTGGTTTATAGATTTATTCACTTTCCTTACATAACCACTACAGCTTAGCTTGTTTTTTTCTCTAGCATTAATTGTCTGACAATTATTTTATTGCAGTATCTATTTTTATATATATGACATAGCCCCATATACATATAAATATATATATATATATATATATATATATATATATATATATATATATATATATATATATATATATATATATATATATATATATATATATATATATATATATATATATATATATATATATATATATATATATATATATATATATATATATATATATATATATATATATATATATATATATATATATATATATATATATATATATATATATATATATATATATATATATATATATATATATATATATATATATATATATATATATATATATATATATATATATATATATATATATATATATATATATAT
>OZ016502.1:23913119-24103583 GCA_963966595.1 Physocephala rufipes
ATATATATATATATATATATATATATATATATATATATATATATATATATATATATATATATATATATATATATATATAATATATATATATATATATATATATATATATATATATATATATATATAATATATATATATATATATATATATATATATATATATATATATATATATATATATTATATATATATATATATATATATATATATATATATATATATATATATATATATATATATATATATATATATATATATATATATATATATATATATTATATATATATATATATTATATATATATATATATATATATATATATATATATATATATATATATATATATATATATATATATATAATATATATATATATATATATATATATATATATATATATATATATATATATATATATATATATATATAATATATATATATATATATATATATATATATATATATATATATATATATATATATATACTATATATATATATATATATATATATATATATATATATATATATATTATATATATATATATATATATATATATATATATATAACTATATATATATATATATATATATATATATATATATATATATATATATATATATATATATATATATATATATATATATATATATATATATATATATATATATATATATATATATATATATATATATATATATATATATATATATATATATATATATAATATATATATATATATATTATATAATATATATATATATATATATATATATATATATATATATATATATATATATATATAATATATATATATACTATATTATATATATATATATATATATATATATATATATATATATATAATATATATATATATATATTATATATATATATATATATATATATATATATATATATATATATATATAATATATATATATATAATATATATATATATATATATATAATATATATATATATATATATATATATATATATATATATATATATATATATTATATATATATATATATATATATTAATATATATATATATATATATATATATATATATATATATAATATATATATATATATATATATATATATATATATATATATATATATATATATATATATATATATATATATATATATATATATATATATATATATATATATATATATATATATATATATATATATATATATATATATATATATATATATATATATATATATATATATATATATATATATATATATATATATATATATATATATATATATATATATATATATATATATATATATATATATATATATATATATATATATATATATATATATATATATATATATATATATATATATATATATATATATATATATATATATATCGACTGAGACTGAGATCGTTCGAACCTTGATTAACCTCGAGCGTGTTGCTTGTTGTGACTGAGATCGTTCGAACCTTGATTAACTTCGAACGCGTTGCTGTTTGTTGTGACTGAGATCGTCCGAACCTTGATTAATTTCGAACGTGTTGCTGGTTGTGACTAAGCTCGTTCGAACGTGTTGCTGGCTGTAACCAAGCTCGTTCGAACCTTGATTAATTTCGAACGTGTTGCTGGTTGTAACTAAGCTCGTTCGAACCTTGATTAACTTCGAACGTGTTGCTTGTTGTAACTGAGAACGTTCGAACCTTGATTAACTTCGAACGCGTTGCTGGTTGTGACTAAGTTCGTCAACGTCAGTTTGGCATACACGTTGGCTTAGCAGCACTAATGGGTTGGATGGTTGGTTGCCTGTTTAAACAGCGCGGTATTCGGGGAATAGTATCACCATCGCCAACCGACCAATTACAGGAGGGGGGAAAGCTTGTTCGACCACGACTCTTAGTTCGTACTTTTGAGAGAGGTAGCACCACTAATCAACCGCACAATTTACACTACTCTTACTAGTGAAGCTCCGGGGTAGCACCACCAGGCACCAGTAAAAGCAAGTACAGCGCCGAGAGAGGAGAAGGATAGTTCGACAACGACTCTTAGTTCGTACTCTTGAGAGGGGTAGCACCACCAATCAACCGCACAAACTACACTACTTTTACTAGCGAAGCCCCGGGGTAGCACCACCAGGCACCAGTAAAAGCAAGTACAGCGCCAAGAGAGGAGAAGGATAGGGGGAAGCTACTATACCAACTTACCAACTTATCTGTGACGAGGGCTCCCAGTTGCCTGTGAAGGTCTTGCCTGTCCGCTGTCCACGGAGGAACTGCCTTGTTCGAACTTGTGCTGCGTCTTTTATAGCAGTGATCTTATTCTTCTTACGACATCAAACATCTTTGTTGCTCGCGTACAGCTTGTTTGTTGTATTAAGTTCGGGTGCGATGTTGGATGACTTTCGTGTTGGATGACGTTCGAACCTTTGCGTCGAACCTTGTTTTAGTTTGATGGAGTTGCCAACTTAAATCTACCTAATTATACTTACTCTTAATTCTAACTAATACTAATAATTCATTTTTACATTTCAATGTCTTATTTCTATTTTATTTAATATAAACAAAGAAAAGAAATCACTAATTCAGACTTTAATTTCATTAAATTAACTCCATTAAATTAACTTCATTAAATTAACTTCGATTGGAATTTTCTTTGATTTATTTGTGACGTACCGTACAGGTTCGTTACATCCTCCCCTCACTTCGGTCAATGATAAAAGACGTTAATTTCACCGGATCGGTTGATACGAACTTTGAATGTTACTTCGTCGACATCTACCATGAACCTCATCCTCTTTCCTTGGGAATTTTGAATGCTCGTAGTGATGATTTGGCCTAGCTTTTCCGACCATTTCGATTGAGGGATGGCATGTTTCTCGTCCTCTGCTTGTAGTTCGAGTTCTAGTGTTTCTTCCGCTGCTGTGGTCTAATCACTCGAGATCGACTGTTGTCTAATATCTTATATTTATGGCTCATCACTTGTGCTCCCTTTGCGACAAATTCTTCCCATTGTGCTCCATATTTCTCCATTTTAGATACAAATTTCATACGATGGCGTACGTCTGACCACTTAGAGTCTCTCGCGTATACTCGCGTATACTCCTGTCCAGTTTTCTCTAAGAAGTAGGTCTGCCCCTCGTATTGGAAGTGAGTTTATTCCTGATTGGTTCTGTATTATTACAATAGGCTTACTCCCAATTGGTTGTGTATTACAGTAGGCTTGCTCCTAATTGATTCTGTATTACAAGACATAGTGAATAAATTAAAATTACATAATTTTTAGGTCATTGATTCTGAAAGCGGGATCTTGGGTTGACTTGGCTGATGGAATTCCTTTAAATCGCTTAAATATGCCCTTTTTGACTTTGAGTCGCCCTCCTTTCGTACTTCTACAATTGTTGGAGAAATAAAATTAATGATGCTGTAAGGGCCGTCATATTTTGGAGCAAATTTTGCGGCAAATCCCTCAATGTCTTTGGACAATGGATGTTCTTTTACCAAAACCTCTTGTCCAATTACAGGCTTCCAGGGTCGTCGCCGTAAATTGTAATGGCGTGCCAGTGCCCTCGAGGCTCTTTCCATGTTTCTGTGAACAATTTTAAATATCTCCTTCAAGTGGCCGGCCTTCTCCTGAGGATTATCCAGGATATTTCCCGTACCTGACGTTACTTGGTCGAAGAGTGCGGCAGGTAGCCTAGGTTCGCGTCCTTGTATAAGGAATGCAGGGCTGTATCCAGTTGTCTCGGAGCTACCTGTATTTATTGCCAAACTAATTTCGGGGAGATTATCATCCCATTTTCGATGCTGATTGTGGCTTAATTGTGCGATCATCGTCTTGATCGTGCGATTGTCCCTTCCAGCAGCATTCTCTTGAGGGCTGTAAGGCGCGGTAAATTGTTGCTTAACTCCCAACTGTTTTAAATCGTTTTGGAATGCCTTACTGGTGAATTGTGTACCTTTATCGGAGATTAATATCTTTGGTACACCGAAGCGAGAGAGTATCCGGTTTCCGAAACCTTTCCTTGCGGCTTCACTGGTGGCAGCGCGCACTGGGATAATTTCCGTCCATTTCGAAAATTTGTCGAAAAATACCAGAAGGGCCGTATTGCCATGTTTGGTTCGTGGTAAAGGTCCAACGAAGTCCACGCACACAGTGGAAAATGGCTCATCAGTAATGTGCGTGAGCATTTCGCCTGCTGGTTTTCGTTGCTCCGGCTTGTATTTCTGACAGGAAATGCAATTTCGAACGTACTTGCTGGCGTCTCGATACATTCCAGGCCAGTAATAATGATGTGATAAACTTTGAATAGTTTTATATATGCCAAGATGACCAGCTGTTGTGGAATCGTGGTTTTCGCTTAAGACCTTTTCTTTCAGATGTGTGGGCACGCAAAGTTTCCAGGGACTGCCTGTTTCACGTCCTACTCGTCGCGGTATGTGGCGGTAGAGTTGGTTGTCTTTTAGCATGTAGTCGGAATATTTTTGGGGCTCGTGTTGTACTTCGTTCTTCTTCTTCTCGATCCAGGGACACTTCGGATCATTTGCGGATTGCACGTTCAAGAACATCCCTTTGTTGGCGAGAAAGGGCGTCGTCTACCAGATTATATTTTCCTCGACGATATTGGATATCATACTGGTACTGTTGGAGCTCTAATGCCCATCGAGCAATGCGACCTGACGGGCTTTCTATGTTGTTCAACCATTTAAGTGCCATGTGATCCGTGATAATGGTGAACCTGTAGCCTTCTAAGTATTGTTTCATTTTCTGTATGCCCCAAACAATGGCAAGGCATTCCTTCTCGATGTAAGAATAGTTACTTTCAGCTTTTGTTAGTCGGCGGCTAGCATACGCGATTACCTTTTCCTGTCTGTCGATTTGCTGCGTCAACACAACTATCCCATGATTGCTGGCATCAGTCTGAAGTGAAAATTGTTGTGAGAAATCTGGGCAGGCTAGCACCGGGGCTTCAGTCAATCTTCGTTTCAGCTCGTCGAAAGCTCCCTGTTGCTGAGCGCCTCAAGTCCATCGAATTCCCTTTTTTAATAACGACGTCATTGGCTGTACGATGCGTGAAAATTCTGGGACAAATCGGCGATACTAAGACGTCATCCCAAGACAGCGACGCAGCTCTCGAAGTGTAGTGGGTGGTTTTAGTTATTGAATCGCTGCGATTTTTTCCGGGTCTGTGCGAATCTCTTCCGAAGTTATCAAGTGTCCAAGATATCGAATCTCACTTTTAAAGAATTCGCATTTTTCAGGGTTGATTTTTAAATTAGCTTCCCGGAGACGTTTAAATACCCTGCGAAGATTTTGCTTGTGGTGCTCTATTGATTCTCCTGTGACCATAATGTCATCCAGGTAAGCGAACGCATGCGGTTCTAACTCTGATCCGATGACTTGGTCGAGCGCTCGCTGGAAAGTGGCCGGCGCTGAGTGAAGGCCGAAAGGCATGACTCTCCACTGGAAAAGTCCACGTCCGGGCACTGGGAACGCTGTTAGTGCCTTGCTGGATTCCGTTATAGGTACCTGCCAATACCCGTTTTTCAAATCCAGCGTGCTTATTACTTTGGCATTTCGTAATCCATCCAGAATACTTTGAATGCATGACAGCGGGTACGCATCTGGGATGGATCTGGCGTTAGGCTGGCGGTAGTCAACGCATAGTCGCGATTTGTTGTTTTTCTTCCGGACCATGACGATGGGTGCACTGTATGAACTTTTAGAGGGTTCAATACAGCCATTCCTTAGTAATTCATCGACTTATTAATTGATTATTTTCTGCATAGCGGGGTTTTTCGGGAAATACCTTTGTCTGATTGGCCTTTGGTCCTTCATTATTATTTCATGAGATGTTTATTGGTGGTTCCTTCCATAGTTTTGAACGGCTCTAATTCTTGCTGCAGGAAGTTTTCTATATCCTGGTCGTCCTTCCGTGTTATTGGACAAATAGCGTGTGATAAGTTTTGATCCCTCTTGTTTAGGGTCAACGACAGCCCTCCGATGCTTAATTTCGCCCTGGTATTGCATAAGAAGTCCAGGCCTAAGATGACCTTGTCTATTGCGTTAGGCATTATTAACAACTGGACGATGCAATGTGCTTTCCCAAATTTGACGGGAACTTCAAGAGATTTGTTGATGTGGATAACTTGTCCGTCGGCTAACCGGACTGATTTAGACACGTACCTTATAATATCTGGTGTCCAGATTTCCCCGGCAAATTCCTCGCTTATAAAGCTCTGCGTGGCTCCTGCATCCGCGGTCGCCTCGACCCAAATTTGGTCTAGGCAAGCTGTTATGGTAAGCCGATTCTCACGTAAGTCTATCGACGATTCTTCCGTTGTGCATTTGTTTGAGGCGGTTAATTTTGTGGTCTCGCTTCGCCTCGGTATTGACGAGACCCCTGCGCGTTTCCTTGATTGCAGCAGTTGAGAGTTCTCACTCCTTGCCCACAGACCCAACAAAACAGGACCTCCGCATTTGGACAATTTTTGCGAAAATGTCCCTTTTGTCCACAGCGGCGACAGGCTCGTAGAAGACCGATTTTGTCTTCTAAAATTTGCGCAACACGAAATCGGTTATCTGGCTTATTTCTCGTGGCACCTATAGCGTCAGATTCCTTTTTTTTGTAAACATTCGAAATCTTCGGCTAATGCCGTCAGCTCACTAAGATTAGCGAAGTCCTCACGCTTGATGTAAAACTGATATGGCGTGTTTCTGGCATGGTTTGCTGGTTTGCTGGCATGTTTCGGAAAACACGCTCCAACTTCTGCTCCTCCGTGTAACCAGCGTGACGCATCAGATCCTGTAGAATGACCACGTAATCTTTGAAGTTTTCGTGTAGCTTTTGAAGACGTCGCCGAATGTCATCTTCCAGACCCTCAAAGAATCGTGCGGGTAGGAGGAATTTTAAAAAATCTGTTTTAAACAACCGCCACTCTCTCCATTGACGATTGTTGTTCCTAAACCACGTAAGCGCCTTGCCCTGTAGCAATTCTGGCATGGTTTTAGGCAACATATTGACATATAAGTGGTATACGTCTGTTAGTTCTTCTACCCTTTCGATGAACGCCAATGGATCACGCGTTCCATCGAACTTAATTGACCATTTCCTTACTTTGTCAATCACTAAGTAACCTGATAACGGCGGGGTGGGTATTTCCACAGTTAGTTCCTCTCCATCACGATGCTGGTGAGTGGCCATGTTTGTGTTTCCCTTACTACTGGTGTCCACTAAATCTTGCTTTCGTGGTTGCTAAATATTGAGACTGTTTGGACTGCTGGAACGTTTTCTGCTGCACATGGATTCTAATTCCTCTAGGCGTGTGAATATTTCTGGTGAATGGGTTGCCTGCGTGACAAATGTTGAGAGCACTTTTTGCAACTCCACTGAAGTGCCGGTTATTGGGAGTCCAAATTCTGCACATGTTTCTTGTAGCTCCGCTTTATTCAAGTGATACACCCAGCCTGTGGTTACCATGTTGGGAGGTTAATACAATGCTTCTGTTGGGTTTTTTAACTAATTTTCTTTGTAGAGGCCAATAAGTATATAAAATATACACACCCATATAACACGGGGGACGATACAATTGTAGGCGGTCGGTGTTAGTTTATGAGATATAGGTCTTAAAACTGTTTTTCGTTGTCTCCGTCAGATTAGGTTTGGATACCGGTTTCCGGAAACTAGAAACCGGTTCCGGCGATATGATATTTTCGGTGTCATTGTTCTTTCTTTCATAGTGACTATAGATCCTGAAAATTGCTCTTGGCCGAAACCGACTTGTCTGCAATCCTAATATGAAAAGGTATAAAGCAAAATCGTTTCCAAATCTTAAAAGATATCATCAACAAATAAAAGAATTATGAAACACTGAAATCCAAATATCCTGTCTGTTAAACTTCAATAAATTTGAAACGGATTTATATATCGATATAATATTGACACCGATTGAAAAGTTATTTCAGATTGTCTATTTTATCTAATAGTAATTTGTGGGATTACTGTAATAGTTATGAAGACAATTAAGCTTTTTTTAAAAAATGTTTTATTTTACAAATATCTCTATCCTTAAACTTTAATGCAGAAGAGAAATAGTATTCTACTCTCGGCAGGCTACGGTTAAGCGTTAATATAATTTCATACATGAATAACCTATAACTAAAATTCAATCTTTGGGTGATGTCGTTTAGATAAGGTAAAACTGTATGAATTAGAGCATTAAGTATGTCAGGTAATGTAAAGTTTTAAGGGTAGGCTTTTTGAAAACAAATTTTATTTTGCAACAAATTTTATTTCACTTAGGGGATAATGATTAAAGAGAAACCGTGTATATTTTTATAAATATATCCCTGGTAACTAATGTGGTTATCGAGATATTACCCTGATTTTAACATCTGCACGCTGAGTCCAAAGTGGCTAGCTTTCGCATAAAATTTTCGATTCATAAAATTCGGAGATGGGTATTCCTGACTTGCCACCAACTTGATCAAAATTGAAAATTTGTAGTTCATAATTTTTATCTCATCCTGACGTAACTTAAAGCGGTTGGCAACGATTTATATATTGACAACGCAAAACACGATCCACAAATACATACACCAAAAAATGTCCACATGGCAGCCATTTTTGTTAATGTCAGCCATCACGTCATAAGCAAAATAATTTCTATTTCGTGTTCACGGTATAGTCGGTTGCTGCTGTGTAAACTTAAAGAAAGTTATGGAAAAGTAAATAAAAGCATATCAAACAATTAGATATATATCACAATCCTTCTCGGTGGACATTGGAATGCGCTAACGAAAGTATATTATCAATAATTGCAAAACTTGTAAAATCGCTGTATACAGGCGAAAATCGAACGGTATAAGATAAAACGCTTTACACTGCGCAAAATTATGGAAATCCGTCAGGAAGTTATGGAGAACGACTCATCGAATTTGTTCCATGCAAATGCGGGAAATGGGAATTGTGAACTATTTGTTAATACTAAAATATACGACAATTTAGCTAAATTAAGTGAAAATAAACAAAACATCGGGTTTGGCGCCGAAACTCCAACAACAAAACCAGTAGATACAGTAACAGTGTTCACAGCAGCAACTTGCGCAGAAGAATTTGGTGTTGAAGTGCCTCTCGATGTACCGGAGTTGCAAATAGCATCACGCGAAGAAGATGGTAGTCTCGCGAGAAGGATGGTAGATGGTATAGGACGACAAGAAGATAATGATAACGAAGTGTTCAGCAATGATAACGAGGTCAACGGAAATAAAGGCGAAACATCATTTGTGCAACCGTCAAACAAGGATATTTCACAAGAAAGTAGCGCTTTGGTAGATGAAGATGAAAACGATGATGATGATGAACCAGATAATAGTGACGAAGAATCAACTTCCGACTCAGACTTTTCTGATATGACTGATGATTCAACCGCAAGTTCCGGACAAGAATGGAAACCAATAATTAAACCCATTAATTGGGTGCAAAAACAAATTCATTCGGGCGCAAATCCTCGAGAACTTTTGTCACAGATGTTGCCGAACAGTGGCCTATTAGCACCCGGCCTTAATGATATGACTTTGTGGCGGATCCTGGCGAGTATGTTGTCTGAACCACCTCGCCGTCAGAAATTGCGCTACGTCAACACATTTGCCGATGTTATACAATTGGTTCGGGAATCCAAAAATATTATGGTGCTGACTGGTGCTGGAGTTTCCGTATCGTGTGGCATTCCAGATTTTCGTTCTAGCGATGGAATTTATTCACGTTTAGCAAAGGATTTCCCCGATTTGCCAGATCCACAAGCTATGTTCGATATCAATTATTTCTCACGTGACCCACGTCCGTTTTATAAATTTGCACGCGAAATTTACCCTGGTCAATTTAAACCATCCCCGTGTCACCGTTTTATTAAACTTTTGGAAACTAAACAAAAACTCTTAAGAAATTATACACAAAATATTGATACATTAGAACAAGTGGCAGGCATCAACAATGTTATTGAATGCCATGGTTCTTTCTCAACAGCTTCCTGCACAAAATGTAAATTCCAGACCACAGCCGATGCCATACGAGAAGATATATTCGCTCAAAGAATTCCGGTGTGTCCACACTGTCAACCAAACGTGCAACAAAGCACTTGCGCATCAGAATCTGTTTCTGAAGTAGAGCTGAAGAAGATTGTGGAAGATGGCATTATGAAACCGGATATCGTATTCTTCGGGGAAGGTGAGTAGAAATCGCAAAAAAGAAAAAAAGCGAGGCTAGATTTGATATTTATGCCTAGTAATTCTTTTGTCATTTCTTCTATTTCCACAATATAACTCTGCGGTATATTTTCTTCATACTTCTCCATTTTAGGACTACCTGAGAAATTTCATACAGTCATGGCTGAGGATAAAGACAAATGCGATTTATTGATTGTCATTGGTTCTTCCCTAAAAGTTCGTCCTGTAGCACTTATACCTAGCTCAATTCCTGCGCATGTACCACAGGTTTTAATTAATCGTGAACAATTGCATCATTTGGAATTCGACGTTGAACTCTTGGGTGATTCCGATGTCATAATAAATCAGTTATGCCATCATTTAGGCGGTGATTGGAAACAGCTCTGTTTCGATGAGAAGGTGCTGCGAGAATCTAACGAATTACTATCATATTTGGAAGTCAATCGCAGCAGCAGTAGCAGCAGTTGCACTGAAGAAGAAGATCCACAACATTATCGCCTCGATAATGATTCACAATCTATTAAATCGAATGCATCGGAATCGACAGATATTGCTTTGCGATCTACAGGAGGCTACTCAGACAGCGGCTTCGAATCGTTTACATCATCATCCGTTGTTGCTGGCCCTAGCAATGTTCTCTTGCGGGTTAGCCCAAATTCTGATACGGATGGTGAGGGTACGGAAGCTACGAAATCAATTAAAAATAAAACTAACGAAAGCACAGATCATTTGTTATCACCACTGGCATTAGAGGACAACGTAGACGCAGTAGGTTTTGAAAATCCCGCCAGTATAAACAATTTTCATCCCTTCCAAACGCTTACCACAACCACTATCACAACATCCCTCAGTAGTTATCGCCACCTATCTATTGACTCGTCCAAAGACAGTGGCATACAAGTATGTAACGATTCTTCTAATTCAGCGATGGCTACTAGCTATTCATTATTACCCCCTTCTACGGCATTTGGTGACAGTGGCGGGGGTGACGGTAGTGGTACAATAAATTCTCAAATTTTACATGGACCTATTTCTGCAAGAGTTTTTAGTCCTACAAAAAATCTTCCAGTGGTAAACGATGTGGAAGAAGGTAATGGAGTTAACATGGCGCCAGTATTCCAAGGTGAGAGAAAAATCAAAGGACGTACCCATAAGCGTTTAAGTGCCGCTGAAAGATTAATACAGGGTACTTATTATTGCCATGGAAATAGTTCGTCGTATGTATTTCCGGGTGCGCAAGTTTCATGGAGTGGCGATTCCGATGAGGAAAACGATTGCGAAATTGATGAAGAAATTGAGGAAGATGTCGAATTTGACGACGAAGAAGAAGACGAAGGAGCCGAAGAAGAGGCTTTACAAGCTATTTCGCCACTTCTACCACCCGCCATAGAAGCAGAGATGGTTACGGAAATGTTGGCAACAGCCTCTCATGTCATTGTCATGGAAAATGGTGAAACAGCACCCCTTAAGCGCAATTACACCGAAGATCTTAATAGTACTATCGATGACCAGAATGCGCAGAAAAATAAAAGAAGAGATCTGATAATGAACTCCAATTCAGCTGCTGCAGCAGCAACGATCGCAATATGTTCGGGTCCTCCACCATCGAAGAGACTTTGTAATAGTCATGAAGAGGAGGCTGAGGAATCAATAGCGACAAAAATTCAAAATACATGTGCGAATTTAGCGCACGACACAATGGATGGAAATCTAATAAAAGAGTCCAAAATAACAATAACAACAACACAAGCTCAAGAAGTCTTGCTTCAATAGAAGCTCTTTCGAAAGGAGAAAAGGGAAATAAATATAATTTTGAAAAATAAATTTCTTCATGAATGAGGAGAGCGGCTTACATTATATCCTGAATCCTCGGAAATATTTCGTGAACGCAGCCTTCAGTCTCTTTAAATTAGTTGACCACATTTAGCGTTTTGATCAAGGTCGTTTAACGAACGGTCATAAATGCGACAGCTCCGTCAATTTTTGTTTGATAACGAGAGGCTTCATTTTTTTCTCATTAGCACCGCAGCCAGATTCATTTTTATCAACAAAAACTATTACATTTTTTTTGAACAAAAAAAAAGGAAAAAGAAAAAACATCATAAAAGGGCGTCATTAGTTTAAAAATGATTTTATTTCAAATTTGTATCAATTTAACTGCGAGCTTTCTGTATTAGTTTTCTCCACCCCTTTTTATAAATTTTTGTTTTAAAATTATCCGGATTTTCTGTTTACGGTAACGGTTTTTGAATTTACTTTTGCACAGCATTTATAAATATTACATCTGCTTTCATTATATACGAAAAATAAAAATACAGATAGCATTTCCCATAAAATGAGACAAAACATTTCGGATGAGTTTGAAAAAGATAGAATGCAGTTCATTCCTTCGATTTTATATGGAAAACGATAGCTGATTTTCGTATACGATAATCTACTTTGAAAAAAATTATCGGCACTACTGAATTTTGTTTAACAAGTTTTCAAGATTTGAGATTTAATTATAAATGTAAACTCTTGAAAGTTATTAAATTTTCGAATAAGTTCTAGATAAATAAATTATAGGTACGGTACGATATTATATTTTTTCTTATTTTAAAACTGATCAACGTTTTTGTCGACTTCGTTCTATTTGCGCGTTCTTGGGTTGTTTCTTTATTTTTGTCTCATCTTATGGGGAATCGCCTGTATATAGAAATAATAAATGTATACCATAAAAAGAAACACTAATATAAGTAAATTTGACATTGGTAATTTTTTTCCTTAAATAATTGAGTATAGTATAATTTTTCTTTCGTGTTTGTAATACTTTTTTTAAAGTATTCTACGTAATTTTCTTTAAACTTCGCGTGAATTGTATGCATTTTTTATTATTTATTGTTTGTTTTTTGAAATTATTAAGCATTTTACTATTTATATTCTAAAAAAATATATAATTTTATCTAAATATTTCAATAACTAAAAAACAAAAAAATTTAATATGAAAGTTTTTCTAAAAATTAAGAAAATTTAGAATAGTTTATTAGATTAAATAAAAAGTACTTTGCAATTGCTTTCAAGCAAGCAATTATTTTAATGTTAGTAAATAAATAAATTAAATCAAAATATAAAATTAAAAACAAGCTAAAATTTATAAAGAGGTATAATTTATAAAAAATAAATCAATTAATAAAATAAATCAATAGGTTAAAAATATTTTAAGCAAATTATTATAAATTTTTAATGCTTTCTGGCAAAAATGTTATATTTTCCTCAAATTTGGTTTGCAATTTTATATCTATTGTTTTTTCTAAGAAAATAATTTTCATTTAAATTTATTAGACATATATCCACAAATAGAACAACAAAAAGCAGCAATTAATATTTAATAATGAACTAAAACAATAATCGTTATACTTACAATTCATTATATTCTATATAACAGCAATGTAAGATTCATTATTAATGTAACGTGTTTTCCGTACGTCTCTTTTAACATAATCAAAATTATTTACAGTTGGACAGGTATACCGTACAGAATTTACACGTGGGGAGTGTTAATAAAATTTAATTTAATGATAAATTCACATTTATGCACTAGAATTTCTTTCTCATGAAATTGTAAAACAATAAAAGTATTTTCTCATATATATATATATATATATATATATATATATATATATATATATATATATATATATATATATATATATATATATATATATATATATATATATATATATATATATATATATATATATATATATATATATATATATATATATATATATATATATATATATATATATATATATATATATATATATATATATATATATATATATATATATATATATATATATATATATATATATATATATATATATATATATAATATATAATATATATATATATATATATATATATATATATATATATATATATATATATATATATATATATATATATATATATATATATATATATATATATATATATATATATATATATATATATATATATATATATATATATATATATATATATATATATATATATATATATATATATATATATATATATATATATATATATATATATATATATATATATATATATATATATATATATATATATATATATATATATATATATATATATATATATATATATATATATATATATATATATATATATATATATATATATATATATATATATATATATATATATATATATATATATATATATATATATATATATATATATATATATATATATATATATATATATATATATATATATATATATATATATATATATATATATATATATATATATATATATATATATATATATATATATATATATATATATATATATATATATATATATATATATATATATATATATATATATATATATATATATATATATATATATATATATATATATATATATATATATATATATATATATATATATATATATATATATATATATATATATATATATATATATATATATATATATATATATATATATATATATATATATATATATATATATATATATATATATATATATATATATATATATATATATATATATATATATATATATATATATATATATATATATATATATATATATATATATATATATATATATATATATATATATATATACGATTTGTGCATTCTGCACACTAACAAAATTTTAATTACAACCTTTTTAAAAACTAATGACCGCGCCGAATAATTAAATATCTAAATTTTACAGAAGTACTATTTAAGTTGAAATGTTGAAAAATCCCTGCTTTATATTTTGTATTTCGATCTAAATGTTATATATTTCTTTAATTATTCGTCTAAATTTAGTTTACCACAATAATTGCGCTTGCGATATTTCTCTTCTTTGATTTTGATCGTTTCTGATTTTTAAATAAACGTTCAAAAATTCTAAAGAATTTCATAACCTGTTTTATTTTACGATTAAATGATTGAACCGTTAATTTGTGTCTTGAAATTCGAATATATATACTCGAATATTCTGGAAAATTAAATTTATAAATAGAACACCCAGCTTTGTATCCTGATGCCTTAATTAATCTTCTTTCATCAGCTATTCTAACCAAAATTTCCCGTCAAAACATTTTCAAAATTTTTCATTTTATAAGGTTTTATTTTCATGATTTTAAGAATGGGTAAATAAATTAAACAATACCCTACAGGATATTGGAGCCTAATTTAAAATTATAACGTCTACGTTCAGAATTATAATTTTCTTAACGCATCAAGTTGTGTAACCTGATTTTATGACACGAATGTTCGTTTCAACATAATAATGCATTATCATCAAATTCTAAACCATCATGCAATTAGGTATTCTTTAATCGAGCAGAAGATTGTTGGAAATTAATTCCGAATTAAAAACGTAAAAAATGTTTAATTTTTATAATAAAACCTTATGAATTTATTAATACGCTTCTTACATATATCTTATGTTCTTTTACGAAAGAATCAAGGTAAAAAATCCCTTAATAGTGATGTAATGAGTATATGTGAATACAATTTCATACATAAAAATGCTTTAAAATTTTGCATTTTTTCGAATTACTATAAATTTTATTGTTACCGTTCACGAAAAAATGGAAATACTTTTGTTAATTCCATTTTCGATTTACACGCTTCAACTTGTGGTAACATTTCGACTAAATTCAATAAATATATTTGTAATTGTTGACGCCGTTCTTCAACGAATAATAGATTCATATTGCCGAAATGTTTTTTAGGTGGAAATTCTATTGCAGACACGCAAGGATGTGTCCTGAGTAATGTTTTGTGCAATTTATAAAATTCCCGATAACGTTTATTTAGGCACCAATACTCTAGGTTTTGTCGCATGGTTATATGAATCTCATAGCTGTAATAGTTCCCGCCATGTTTCGATTTTAGTAACGTTGCATTTGGAATAGTTATGAGAAAATTTGTCGCCAATGACGAAGATGGATTTATGCCGGTTTCATTAAACTGCTGCGTTAATCTTCGGATTAGCTGGCGATTTTCTAGGCTTAATTGAGCTACACGTGTTTCCAATAATATACAACGTTCGCTCATTTCACGTAATTTTTCTTCAAGTGATGCTTTAGGATTATCGGCAGAAGGCTGATTTTGTGTAAAATATAAAGCTGATGATGATTTACTCTGCTGAGAAGATGTATCACTTTTATCATCTTCATTGTCACAGACATCATTTGCAGATTCATTAAGCAATAATCCAGTGGTGTCAAAGTTACCAGCAGCCCCACCACTACTTCCACCAGCTGCATTATTGTCAATTCCTAAATATTGATGTGTGTATAAATCACCTAGCGGTTTCTTGAAGAATTTCAATTTTGGTTCTATGGGATCTTTTGGCGATATATTTAATGCCTCTAAAACGGCATCGAATTTATCAAAACCTTCTACGATATCCGATTTTTTAGAATCTTTATCCATTTCGCAAATTTCGTTTAGGTCTTCTATAGAATTGCCACTTTTTATTGGTCGTACGATCTCATTTTTTCGATGTTTATGCTTCGTGTTTACTACAGGTATTGGTGCTGGTGCAAATATAATTGGTTCTTCCTTACGTGGCATTGTCGCAGGATTATGCATGCCACTAGTATTTATCGCTTTAGTATCAATCACAAGAGCAAACAGTACACCACTCAGTCCCTCTAAAATTGTTGGTAACTCTTTTTGAATATTGGAATCCAATAATAATGACCACGGAGCATAATATCGTTGCATCTCCTGTTCGCAACTCAACCAAGTCAATAGATATCTTCGAAGTGAATTTTCATTTAGTGTATTCCGAATGAAAGACATACCACGTCCAAATTTTGTATGCACCTCTTTAAGACCTAAATAGCGGTCACGCTCATGAGGCGTCAGATGTTCCTGGCAGAAATCCCAAAATGTAATCTCGTTCCCGGAACTGTTATTGCCTTAGAAAAAAAATAACTAAAGTCTCACGTTTATATATAAGTATGTGTGTTTTGTGTGTATTATTGCCATTATTTAGTACATGGCTCTATTAAAACGCACCGATTACGATTTCCTGCATATTTTGGAGTAGCCCAATTGAATGTGGTTGCTTTAACCAATAACTAAATGCGTCTTCAAGAGCTTCACACAACTCAATAATTATTTCGTCGCCCTCTGAAGCAAGTTCTTTACGGCCTTCATATTTCAATCGTACCTGCTCCGCCGCACATTGCAATCTTCTAAATATTGCAAACTTCCGCTGGCCATTGCCATTATTTGTTGGAGATAGATTACTCAACATTTCTTAATTAAATTGGCATCTGTATAAATAATATTTATGCACATTTTTCCAATCAGTTTAGTGTTTGCATTCAACTCTCACGCTCTACTCATGTTTTTATTAATTATTTATTTATGAAAAATGTGTGGAAACGCGAATTAAAAGTTCACTGCAACTAAATCCGCCTATCGTTCAAAGCAAAGATAAGCACATAAGGCCACCCTACATAACATATGCAATTTACTACCCTTAACTTAAACTTCTCATATTTCGCTTGAAAATCTTGTACCTTGCCGAGTCTGCGATCATCGAGTTGGGCGCATGGGGTTGTGCTTTTCGAAGTAGGAATAAATAGTTCAAGGAATTTGGGGAAGTTCTAGTTTTTAGTTTTTCTAGTTATTTAGTTCTACTTCTTTTTTAGCAATCATGACATATATTCGCTTTTGTATTTGGCATATGTACTTAATCTAATTTATGTTTACTATTTGGAAGCAAAATTTTTTCAAATACATTGAAAGGTTCAAATTTCTCGTTGGTACCTTCTTTTTATACAGTTGTGCACACAATTACAAGACAAAACCATCCCTATCATGAATAGCAGAAACAATAACAACAAAATTGAGTCAATTTACATTGAAGAGACATAACATAAAATAACAAAACATTTCATTTTTATTTAAAAATGCATTGCATTGTTTTGCATTGTTTTTCTGTGAAAATCTGTCAGCTCTCACAAAATTGTGAATCTCTCGTGAGAGAATGAACTTGCCGCAGGCCATTCAAATAAATTGCCGTCGGCGAGGCTAATCATCAATCAAAACGGAATTCCATTGTAGTGTAATACAATTGAAGAATAGAAGAAATAGAATACTAATGGAAAGATATAGAATAGAAGAAAAACCAAAATTTGCAGAAATAAGGTATCATTGTGTAAAATTCACTTATTGTACGCATTTCTTAGCTCTGAAATTTTTCCGAAAAGGAGTATTTGACACTACTTAGTATTTGGAAAATTTGTGTTCGTTTGAATTCAATGTAATGTAGCATCAATCAAAATTGACGTGAGAGTAAAAATTGTTCATTTTTCTCCAAGATTAAAATGGTTGCAATGTAACAGCGGCCTTAGCGAGACAATAACAAAATTTTATCTCCGGAGACAAGTCTTCTCAATGTAAATTGGCCCACGGTAAATCTGATATATAGTCAGAGTGTAGAATGGCTCACGAGCAACCAGCTCATTTCAGCTCGCTCTCGCTCATGAGCGAGCCAAGCAATTTGAAATAGCTCGCAGCTCACGAGTGCGAGCCATGCAAAATTTTTTTCAGCTCGCGCTCATGAGCTGTGAACAAATCAGATAGCTCGCGCTCGTGAGCAGTGAACCGAACAAAAATTTCAGTCGGCTCGCGCTCGTGGGCTGAGCAGCTCATGAGCGAGCAATTTCGCACTCTGTGTATAGTGTCCTTGAGTCTAAAATATAGAATGTAATATTTTATAATGCAATTATTTTTCGTACGCTGTCTAATTCTTTGTTATATTTCGTCCATCTCCGACTTAAACACTTCTCAATAGTGACGTCCATTATCAGCAAGTTTATTGCATTTGTCATATATAAGGTGTTTTTCCCGAATCTGTTCGAGAAATAATCACCAGCTTCGCTATTGTATGCCAACATAATGGAAAAATAATCTATACATATCAAATAATTCATTTAATGAACTTATTCATATCAATCTTATTAATAACTGTGCTACCATTACTGTCAAACCAAACCAAACCCAAATCATATTCTTTAATAGTTAACTTCAGTATACCAATGTACATATATAACATTCTATTTTCAATTAAAATATTATTATTAATGGGTTATTTTCTCTATCGTAAATCATTTAGTTCAGCTCTTAGGCTACTAGGTGCACGCATTGATAATCAGACGTATGCGGAATTTATTCACCATCATCAAGATCGGAGATGCACTTCGCACTAATCCACATCCATTTGGTCTATCCAGTCACAGAATTGTACAAACTTTCCTGAAATTTGGTACCTATTTCTTAAGAAATATGTACTTAATAACAACAATGGAAAACATGGGTTTCATGTGGAGGATGCTTAAATTTTGAGCGTCAATGGTTTGATGAATATGGTTGAACCTTCGGATGATTGTTAAAACTGTTTAAACAATTTTCCCTACGTCGTTATTTTTGACGCATACATATCACGTAAAAAAATATCGAGGCCATAATTGTATTATTTTCCATAAAATCGTAATAATATACTCCAAACGTTAGCAATGATTTCTCATTGAAGGACCCATTACATTAACGAAGCAATGGTGTTTACGCACAATATTTCACGAGGCACCTTATGATGCCCGCCTTCAGATGATTTCCTCATGATATATTCAACACGACTGTCAGTTGTAATAATATCACTCATCACTGAAACTTCAATTATAGCTGCCAAGGGCGGCATAAAAATTCGTCAACAATAATCATATGTTAAGGTGGTCTATTTTCAAATACGTGCCTCTGACTTTATTCCTCTAGAGAGAAAATGAAAGGTTTTAACGTTTAGCATTCCATAAGTGAACATGAATAATAATAATCCTAACATTATCTTCCACCCACTAATAAGTGCAATACAAAAAGTGGTGCTGTATGAAACAAAAACAGTCAGTATTTCCAAACAATGTCTAATACTTGTCCATACCAGCTACATGTAATTATCATTTTAGCGGCTTTATCTAGTGGGTAGCAACAATCGTGAAACACGATTCCGTCTCCTGACAATTGATAGAACACGTCACGATCGCTTGGTCATTGATGAGAATCCCAAGGAATTCAGTGCATTGGAAATACGTAGATTTCTTAGCTCTTTAGGTGGATCACCCAAAGTAATTTCTGCGTACGGAGTACTAGGATTCGTACGTTTTCTTGAGGGCTATTATTTATTACTTGTAACAAAAAGAAAATGTTGCGCCTTCATTGGAATGCACCTCATCTATACCATTAAAGATACGGTTATGGTACGTGTGAATGAAAACACACTAAAAGTCCCGCATCCGTTCGAAGAGCGTTACAAGAAAATGTTCCAAAATATTGATTTGAGCAGTAATTTTTATTTTAGTTATTCGTATGATCTAACACGTACTCTACAATATAATGAATCGGCGCCAAGATTTGTGGGAGAGGATGTTAATATAGAAAAGGACGACCCTTTGCCTGATTGGGATAGTTTGACCAATAATGTGGAGAATTTGCGTGAGCGAGTTGATTATGCATATCGTAGTGAATCGCGTAAACGTTTTGTTTGGAATGGATTTCTTTTAAATCCGATGCAGGGTATTATGCTTAAAGACTGGCTACTTGAAGTTACTCATGGCTATATTAGTCAATCCTGTATTAGTGTATTTGGACGTCATGTCAATGTTTGTCTTATAGCTAGACGAAGCACACGTTTTGCCGGCACTCGATTTCTGAAACGAGGTGCTAATTTTCATGGTGATGTAGCCAATGAAGTAGAGACAGAACAAATAGTTACAGATGGACATCGTATGTGTTCATTCACACAAATGCGTGGATCGATACCATCACATTGGTCACAAGTAAGCAATATCTCATGATTGATTTAGATTTAATAAAATTTTATCTTATCACTTTTAGGACATTAGTAAAATGGTGCCAAAGCCACCCATTCAGCTTGATATTTGCGATCCTTTCTCCCAAACACCAGCCCGCCATTTTGATCGTTTACTTTTTCATTATGGTTCACCGATTATAATGCTCAATTTAGTGAAAAAAAGAGAGAAGCGTAAGCACGAATCAATTATTTCAAGGGAGCTTATTAATAGCATTCGCTACTTGAATCAGTTCCTACCGCCACAACATCGTATGAAATACATTCACTTTGATATGGCGCGCAAGAGTCGAAGTGGTGGTAATGTCATGGAAATGTTGGCAGATATATCTGAAAATGTTGTCCAACAAACGAAGATGTTTTTTAAGGATGGTGGCAATATTATAGGTTTTCAAACGGGCATTGTTCGTGTTAACTGTGTTGATTGCTTGGATCGTACGAATACTGCACAATTTGCCATAGGGAAATGTGCTTTAGGTCATCAATTGGAGCGTTTGGGTTTTATTAAGACAGCAAAATTGGAATTTGATTCAGATTGCGTTACCATGTTGGAGAACTTGTACGAGGAGCATGGCGACACATTAGCCCTGCAGTACGGTGGCTCTCAATTAGTGCATCGGATTAAAACATATCGTAAAACTGCCGCCTGGGCTTCACAAGGAAATGATATTATGCAAACATTAAGTCGCTATTATAGCAACACTTTTAGCGATACAGAGAAACAACATAGTATAAATCTATTTCTGGGTTATTATATACCTAGCAAAAGTCATTCGAAACGTGAGTTTTAATTTTTATTACTGCAATAAATAATAAATTAATTTTCCTTCTAATTTCTATAAAAGAGAACCAACCAATTTGGGAACTTCAAACGGATTATTACATGCATAATGCTTATAAACCATTAATGTCAACTAATGAAACGCAGCTGCTTACTGATTGGGTGCGTCATAAGGTTCGCTCTTCTTTACCCTATTCCTGCTCGGACAGTAATAAAGTCGTTAAAGAACTCTTTCGTGTCCATTCCAAAGATCTTGAAATGATTGATGCTTATTCGAATTATCATCGATCTTTCAAGTGGACCGAACTAAGCGAACACATTGCTTTTGAAATAAGTCAATTAGCCATGCGCTATATGCCCACATTTCGTACAAACTACAGTCCATTTCAGCGTCAGATTCAAGAACGCAAAACTCGTAAAAATCCTTCAATGACAGGGCAAAGTTCAACTAGTTCACTCAATAGTAATTCCTCCAGCTCAACTTCTGAACAAGATGATTCAACTACTGACGAAGAATTAAGCGGTTTTACTGAAAGCACAACCACACAAGTCTCACGTAATAGTACTACGCAAAAGCTTTCTTTGGAAACAGTATTGCCACCCATGAACCAAGTTTACGGCTGCACTATATCACAGCCCAAGAGGGCGGACATGCAAATTTATAAAAATTATGTTCAAACAAACAAACTTTCTAACGGTTCGATATTTCAACGTGACGCTGACGTATGCAAACTCACACGGGGCGTCGTATTAAAACCGCTGAACGAGTATGGCACAAATTCCTATTTTTGCGTAAGGGAACCTACAGTCGATCAGGAGAGTCAAAATATCTATGCAAAGTATTGTCAAAAAGTTACGAATTTTAATATTACACCGAAATTTGATGATGGTGGCATTTTATATAAATACGCTCAAATGTAATTTAATAGGATGTGATTAATGGGTGAATTAAATATCATCAGACCCAGAGCAATATTTAGGCAATTAAAAGAAAAATAGAACTCTGCAAAAATAAACATAAAGCAAATATGCGATCAAGGTTTTGTCAAAATCAGTTTTGAAGGATGGAAAAGATTTAACGGTTAAGTTTTCTGCAGAATATGCTTGCTACCAAATGTTTCGCAGAAATTCTCTTAGTTATAAAATTTATTTCATGTACTGGAGATACATTTTGAGTCGTGGACTTTCAAATACAATCACAGAAAACAACATAAATACTTTATTCATATTAAAAACGTAACGGTACCATCAAAGCGTTAACATTTACTATTGATTTAGTTTCGTAGCATGCAATCGCTCTAGTGCCAAACGGCGATTCTCGGCTATTTTTGCTAACTGTTCTGCGGTCAATTTTGTAGGCTGTGGAGTAACGGCATCGAAATTGGATTGTGATGCTGGTTGTGAATGCGGCAGTGGTGTTGCCAGTTCACTTCTATCATCTAAATTTTGAATGTTACTGTATGGAGTAGACATTGGAGCCGTAGTCCTTTCAAAAGTCGGGGTACTACAAGTGCTACTTCTACCTAATGATTTACTATCACTGAATGTGCTCGGTGTTCGCGGAGCCAATCTAGATATCGCAATTTGTTCCCCTAGCAACGCGTCGAATTCATCGAACGGCTCATCAACTACATTATCATTTTCAGGCTCCTCGTTATCTTCTACATCATTCGTTTGCAATGCTTTAAGATTTTCCAGCATACCCAAGCGATATCGCGACATATGTACGTGTAGCGCTTTTTTCTTACCCAACCGTTCTATATTTGTTAAAATATCATCGAATTTATAAGTTGGATACATGCGATGTCCCCAGTGCTGTAAACGTCGCATAATTTCATCCACATCGTTTTTCTCGTATCCCTTTCCCTTGAATTTAATATCTTTAAAATAATCCTCGATGGTATGAATTCCGCGTGGGCCGCATAGTGTCTCTACTGTTAGCCTTAGTCGGGGATTCCTGACAGATCTTTTCTTCGGTTCGATCTTCACAGGATCATCTTTTGTTTGCGAATCTCCTTCAGCATTGCCGTCTCCGAATAAGTCTCTAGGAACTTCATTGTCATTGCGATCGTCATCACTGGGCAGATCATGTTCTTCAATATTATTATTTAACAAATTGTTATCGTCATCGTCACTAAAAATTGACGCCATCGAATTAAGCAAACATTTCAGGAACTATTTCCTGAAATATATTTACTACGCCGAAAGCCGCCAAAAACCAAAACGAAAGTTGTCAAATTCTTACAAAACATTTAAAAAGTAGAGTTTCCAAAACCCTCTATATTTTCATTAATATGCATTGGGGCAACCATACCAGGTTTCAGAAGCATTATACACAAATCGCCAAGATGAAACTTTGGCCGTTATTACACAAACCGAAACTAATGGAAAGACTGCGACGCTGGCTTTAAGAAGACGTTGGAATTATTCTAGTATACAAAACTTTCGTTAGTTTCCTTAGATAAAGTCTGTTTTCCATTAGCAATCCATTTGCTTGCGCGCTACAAAAACACCCTCCTCCCTAAACGACGTCCTGAATGATACTGAATAAATTTTTACCATGCCGCTTCATTCACACCCAAGCGAAAGGTTCCTTGCTCGCGTTTTATTCACTTGCTGTTTCGTTAATATATTTCCAAAATATTCGGTCCCGCCATTTTGCTTTCCACTGGAATACACTGATAAGCACCAACAATGTTTGTTTATTCGTGCTCAACGAAATTTTATCTGCTGCTTGTCAAAAAGCTCTCAAAGCAGAGAAAAACACAAAAGAGAATCGAAAAAGCAGCGTAGTTTCGGTTTCTGTAATAACGCCGTTTATATTATGAACCATCAATTTTACGCGGCCAATCAAAAACCGTTTGATTGTGTTGAGAACTATCGAATAAAAACTCGAGTTATTCGATAGTTGTAATTTATTCATTCATTCGATAGTTTTTAATAATTCTGAAATCATTCGACGAGCGAATCTATCTCCCAGAATTAGTAATTACTAGAAAACAGAGATAAAGAGAAAAGATGCTCGCACTAACCCATGCACATTTTTTGCATACATTCACAAGAAGGTACAAGTTTCTTAGGAAATTGGTACGTTTCATTGGAAATTTGTAGCCACGCCAACGCCACTCAAACTTACGTTTTTACACTGGTATCGATTATAGGGGCGTAGTTGATGAAAAGCGATAGAAAATTTGTATGAATTTGGTAAACATAAAATACATTATTTTTTGTTTTTAATCATTTGATAAAAATTATGACACAGTACTCAAAAACTCAAAATTAACATAGTTAGCATTTATTCCATTATAATTTACGAGAAACCGAACTACAATTAACTTCTACGATATAAAACGATGCTCAGGTAATTATACTTTACTGTAATCAATTATTATAAGTGACATGAGCCAGAGCTGTTCAGAATAGGGTTGTAGTGTATTTTTATTGCAATAATCAAATTCTATATCGTCTTGGTAACGTTACACAACATGAGTGGTAATTTCTGGAATATGTGGCAACATTTTGGGAAAAGCTGCGTTTAATAGAAAAAAGTCTGTATTGCTGTCTATTTGCCAGGGATGCGAATGATACGCATTCTTTGTGATTTGAAAATTTGTATGCGTTTGTTGTTGTTTACGTTTGCATTTCCATTAGCATTTGAAGCTGAAATGCGAGATTTTGGGGCGGTATAAACGTACTATAAGATAGTAAACCTGCTGTCAAATAAGATTCTATCTGTACTGACGCCGCAAGCAAAATGTTCGTTCCAAATTATTTATATTGAATTGCTCGTTACTGCAGATTCCGTTGTAACGTTTTGATTAGATTGTTTTGGTAGGACATACCGACATAAAATAATTTATGTGACTAAAAAAGCATTTCCTCGACGAGGATACTTTTGACATTACGTAATTATATGGAAGTGCTATTAGCTGCGATTAATTTGAATAGGAATATATCCTTCCTCTTCTAAAGGCGTTGATAACAAAGCTTGTTAGCAAGGAAATGTCAGATAGTATTATCCGGTTCACTGATTAATTGATGCAATTTTCCGTAGGAAGTCATTTACGATTTTAGAATGTCTAATAACCAAATAGACGGTGAGCAAAATAATTTTCAGCTCTTCCCTTCGGATGAAATTAACTTTTTGGTATAATAGTTATTGGAACGTTTATAAATGCAATAAAACGTGAGAGTCGTTACTGGTTATGAAAAGAGATAGCTGTCGGTATGGTAATTGCGTTGTTTCTCATGGTGAACAAAATGAAAAAGTGACAGCGTGTGGCTTTCATTTTTATTTGCAAACAAAACAAAAACAGCGTTTGCAATTTCGCTTTTCGTTAAATATATTTGTTTAATAATTTGCGATGGAGAGCAAATGTAACAAAAGTCAGAACAAATACTTGGACCATCTTTATTGCCATAATAGCGAAAGCAGAAATCATTTACGTGTAAATAACAGTACAATCAACAGCAGTGGAGCAGTTTCCTCAAGCCAGGATGTTATGGCATTATTAAAAGAGAACAAGCAGTTGAAAGCCATGTTGATACTACATATGGATCTCATACAGGAACAAAGTGATCAACTGATGGCTAAGGATAAATTATTGAATAGCCTGCGGGATGACGCCGATACTCTAAAATCCAAAAATCTTCAGTTAGAAACTCAAGTTCTGGAATTGCAGAAGCAATTGCAAAGACAAATGAAACGAGTAGCCACTAGTGGTGCAGAAGTTTCCACGTTACCACCACCGCCTCTCGCAAAGATTCAGTGCAAGGTTGAAGCAGAGAATAATTTACTACAGGCAGTGCGGACGACAGATGATATTAAATATCAAAAGGAAGAACAATCGAATAATGAAACTCGCGAGAAATTAGTAAAACGTGAAATGAAGGTTAATTATAAAATTCATGAGAATTCTATCAAATTCAAAGCGATGACGGGAAACCAAAAAAACAATAATATTAAAAATGCTAATATAATTGGCGAGTGCAATGGAAAATTAATAAGCAAGATCATACTGCACCGAGTGGATGCGGCTAACTTGAATAGTCCCGCATCAACTGCTTCCGATTCAGCGTCTGAACTGGAAGAGGCGACACATACACAGCTGGGTGATGAAAGTGCAAATGTTAGCGGACGAAGCATTCACAGCAATGATAATTGTTGCGTTGGTGGTATTGGGGTAGAACACATTGGCTGGTATGAAATGGAAGATAGTAGTGATGAAACACCTCTTGCCAAACGATCAAAAACTACCACTAATCTCAACTCCAAAAGCTCTGCAGGTGGGAAGTCATATAAACCAATTGCATGCACTTCACCCACTAAAGGTAACGTGGTAGCTGTTGCTCAAACCGCAGCACCACCACCACCGCCACCTAGCCGAGGAGGCAAGCAAATGCCTCTAATGTTAACTCACGCACCAGATCTCCATTCGGATGAATCGGCTAGCTGTGATTCGGTAGCAGAAGCTGAACAAGTAAATATTTTATTATCTCTTAAAACCCTGCATTGAGTTTAATCTAACTATTATTCTTCCTATTTTTCATCTTCTAGCATATGACTGGTATGATCTCACCGGCATTTAGTTTGTCACCTAAAGATAATATGAAAACTCTAAGTTTGGGTCCACCCACGAATCAAAGTTCGCATCATCCTAATGCCAAGACTCGTCGTTGTGGTTACATAAGTACCACTCAGCGCTATTGTACGCGTGCGTGGGAGGATGAAGAATTTAACTGTGATTACGAGTTTATGAGAGACGACATTAGCCCGTTTCAATCGGATATGTCACCAACTCTAGAAATACCTAAATGGATCGAGCATGAGTTACCCGTATCGTATTCCCTTGAAGGCACTGAAGATCTTTCTGACGATATCTATCTTAAGAGACACGCTAAGCTTGAATTGGATGAGAAAAGAAGAAAAAAATGGGATGTTCAACAAATACGCGAACAACGACGTATCGAAAAACTGAAACGTCGTCATTGCAAGGATGAACTACAGAACGCTCCCGAGCCACAACAAATGCTTAGTTTTTATCCTCCACCGGATTCAATACAAATGATTTGCTACGTTAATGACTTGCCGGTGCAAGCGTTTGGGGAGCTAATACCGAAATTGACAACAAATGGAGAATTTGTGTTGCCGTGGCTCGATTGTTCAAATAATTCAAATATATCATCCTCATCAATTGGCTTTAAAGCTGTTACGACCTTTCCAGCAACAAAAGTGAACACATCATCACAACAGGGTCAGTATCAAATGCTGAACACTTCATTCATTTTTATGAAGAAACGGCGGCGACAGCAAAGCGCTTCTGCGATAGTGGTTAGTGGTAGGACACGACAGGTTGGATCAGTTACAGCCAAAGCGGCAATAAGCACAACTAGCAATAACAACACAAATGTGACACAATCTCCGACCCCAACAACAACAACTCATATAAATGCAACAAGTATTAATTTTAATACAGACACAAATAAAAATGAAAAACTGAATTAACTTTCACTTGAAGTGCAAGAATCAAACTAATTTTTATTAAAGAAAATTACAAATAGAAATTCAGATGTTTTTAAAGTCCTTTTTTCTAAATCCCTAGTCCTTAAAACCCTTTTTTATGAAGAAAAACGTCTTAATTTAATTACTTTTTTAAGTATTTTGGCACACAATTCTCATTTTGAAAGAATTTTTATTTGATTTAATTGATCTTCCATTTTGAGATATTTTAATAAAGTTTATGTGTAATAAATTGGCCGCTTTAATAACGTCGAAAAAAATATAAATTGCTTATAATTAAAATTTATACCAAAAATTAATTTATATAGATGTATTTTATCTATATAGATATATATGCATATGTAAATCATACATTTATATATATAATTAGATTAGATAACTTTAGTTTTGTTAAATAGCAATATCTTTATAAAAAATCAAAGCTAAAAACAAAAATGTGTTTATTTTTTTTGGAGAGATTAAGCTTAAATTTACGATATGTCTAATCATAGAAAAAGGATAATAAATGAAAAAATAGAAAATTATTTATTGTCCATAATTTTCATCTCTTTGAATTTATTAATCCTACTGCTTCGAATGCCTTTTGTCGAATTTTTTGAGCTTTTAATTTGTGTGATTTAGGTTTGACTAGGCCTAACCGCGTATTGTTTTTATTCTAATTAAGTAATAAAACTAACTGTATGTGCGTTGGAAAATGTTGTGAAATATTGATAAATTTCGATTATGTTTATTAGAATTCTTTAATTGGTAGCAATAATACTATTTGATATAAAAAATGTCATAAAATACGTACAAAACTGTACTTTACGATTATTTATTTGTCGTACTAATTGACAGAAGCGCCGCACCACTTACACGACTTTAATTGCATTGACTATAGTATATACTTTTTTTTATTTTACCCTTTGCATTAAATATGTATCAGCAGTTTTTTGCCATATTTCATCAATTTCCTTGAATTTTTGACACCACAATTTTTCAATTAAGTGCCAACCATATTCCTGCGTTACCAAAACATAATCGTTGGTTTGATCCTGCGTATACGTATAAGTGCCCATTACCAAGCTTTGCGCTAAACGAGCAGCGACGCAGTACTTGAGATATTGTTGTTCATCTGCGGGTAATGGATTTATTGAATTGTATCCAGCAAGGAAAATACCGCCGCTTTCTAGTGAACGGGCTTGAAGCATCATGTAGGTCATTGCAATACCGACTTCAAAAATTATTGGTGACTTACTTGTATCACCGAAATCAATAATACCCACGACTTTATATTTATCTTTATCCTTTTCAACAATTATATTCTGTTCATTATAGTCACCATGTATGATTTGAGAATACAAACTATCCAACTTGTTTAAAACATTCTTCTCAAAAGATTCTACAATTTCCTGGACAAGTTCTTTACGCGCGATATCATCTAAAACGTAAATGAAATTTTTCAAATTTGGAACAGATTGTAGCATCCAAGTACTTTCATGGGTGCCATAGGCATCATGTTTAAAACTCTATTAGAACGAGAATAAAGAAATCAGAGGTTTTAAAAAGAAAATCTGTTTCTTCGTTGCAAACCTTTGCAGCAACATTTATTTTAGCCAGATACTCTCCACTTTGATATAGAAGGCTATTTGTTTTCGGTACTTCATGGAATATGTTTCCTGGAATAAACTCGAGTAAGCGAACCACATGATCGTCTCCATTAATATGTTCCACAGAGTAATATTTTCCACTCACATTTAGAACCGGTTTTGGACAATTGATACCATGTTGAGCTACAATGTGTATATAAATGAAAATGTTAGCATTAAAATTAGTTAGTTATAAAAGTCCGATTTAGCATAGAATATGTTTTACTTTTATTATTAATGCGAAAATAAACCTTTGATGTCGAATAGGTAATACTTTTAAAATGGTTATATCTGATTAATATCCTGAGAGGTAAATATGATATAAGTATTTGAGAATGGTGATGCTATTATCACACTCACGATTTCAAAACTAGTATTTATTTAATGCGATGCATAAGATATGAGAATAATAAAAAGCTTTCAATTACATAAAAAAATCAACAATTCGTTTTGCGCCTCAATGAAATCGATTTTCTTTGAATCCAAAGCATTTAAAACCTTAAAGACATATCCGTAAGGCCAGTGAGGGACAATTAAAGGGTTTTTCATATTTCTGAAAATAGAACAAATATATTTACGATATTTATATTGCATTAGAATATAATTTATTTTATTAATATTTAATGTATGGTTATTTAATATATATATATATATATATATATATATATATATATATATATATATATATATATATATATATATATATATATATATATATATATATATATATATATATATATATATATATATATATATATATATATATATATATATATATATATATATATATATATATATATATATATATATATATATATATATATATATATATATATATATATATATATATATATATATATATATATATATATATATATATATATATATATATATATATATATATATATATATATATATATATATATATATATATATATATATATATATATATATATATATATATATATATATATATATATATATATATATATATATATATATATATATATATATATATATATATATATATATATATATATATATATATATATATATATATATATATATATATATATATATATATATATATATATATATATATATATATATATATATATATATATATATATATATATATATATATATATATATATATATATATATATATATATATATATATATATATATATATATATATATATATATATATATATATATATATATATATATATATATATATATATATATATATATATATATATATGTATGTATATATATATATATATATATATATATATATATATATATATATATATATATATATATATATATATATATATATATATATATATATATATATATATATATATATATATATATATATATATATATATATATATATATATATATATATATATATATATATATATATATATATATATATATATATATATATATATATATATATATATATATATATATATATATATATATATATATATATATATATATATATATATATATATATATATATATATATATATATATATATATATATATATATATATATATATATATATATATATATATATATATATATATATATATATATATATATATATATATATATATATATATATATATATATATATATATATATATATATATATATATATATATATATATATATATATATATATATATATATATATATATATATATATATATATATATATATATATATATATATATATATATATATATATATATATCCGCACCAAATTTATATATGCATACGGCTTAATACACGAGACGCAGCAGAAATAGAACATTTTCAAATTTTGTCGTAGTTGTCGACGCAAACATCGTCGGCAGTTGAATATTTCGGTTCCCCATAAGAACCTGTTTCATTTTAACAGTACGGTCCGAATTTTTACACCGGATATTCGCATCGAATTTTTGTATGTTTACAAAGTTACTTATAAATATAGCTAATATTTACGAATTCAGATGACTGCGTATGCTTATAAGCGAAATTTACTATAATTAATGAATCGCTATCCCGGAAATACTAAGTAAACTGAACAGCTTCTTTTACTATGATAAAATTGAAGTAGTTGGTAACACAACATAAATTTTGACACTTTAAAAACTTGGCGGCAAATTTAGCATTCGCTTTTGACCGGAAGTATAGCTTAATTTTTGTTTATTTATTGTAATGTTTTAAGTTTGTTAGACGCTTTTGTCTGTTTGTTTTTATCACTAGTGAATTGTATGAATTTGTAAATGGGTATCACAGGTTTGATACCGTTCCTGGAGAAAGCATCCAGCCGGATTTATCTGAAAGATTTGCGCGGATCCACCGTCGCTGTGGATACCTATTGCTGGTTACATAAAGGAGTCTTTGCATGCGCCGAAAAGCTCGCTCGTGGTGAAGAAACCGATATATATTTACAATATTGCCTTAAATATGTGCAGCTATTATTGTCATATGATATAAAACCGATTCTAGTATTTGATGGTCGCCACTTGCCGGCAAAAGCAATTACGGAGAAACGACGTCGTGAATCCCGGCAGCAATCGAAAAAGCTTGCCGTAGAATTATTGCGATTGGGGAAAGTTGAAGAAGCACGTTCTCATATGCGCCGCAGTATAGATGTGACTCATAAGATGGCGTTGCGCCTGATTCGCGAATGTAGACTGCGTAATGTTGATTGCATTGTGGCACCTTATGAGGCTGACGCGCAATTGGCCTGGTTGAATAAAAGCAACTTGGCACAATATGTTATAACTGAAGATTCGGATTTGATGCTCTTCGGAGCTAGCAACGTAATTTTCAAACTGGATTTAACAGGAAGTGGGCTTTTAATCGAATCGGAAAAGCTGTACGTAGCTATGGGTTGTCGCAAGGAACGCTACACATTCGATAAATTTAGGAGAATGTGTATTCTTTCTGGTTGTGATTATTTGGATTCTTTGCCTGGGATAGGGCTCGCAAAAGCGTGTAAATTTATTCTTATGACGGAGGAAGATGACATGAATCGTGCCTTAAAAAAAATTCCACGATATTTAAATATGAAAAATTTGGAGGTAAAATTTTATATTTACCGATGTAATTGTCTTATGGTTATTTATATCGTTAAAGGTTGCCGATGAGTATATCGAAAATTTTCATAAAGCTGAAGCCACTTTTAGACACATGTATATTTATAATCCGCTTAGGAGAAAAATGGAACGACTCAATGAACTGGTCGACTATGGGACGGAAGAAGATTATTGCAGCAACGCTGGTGTTTTATTAGAGGACGAGGATCAAGCATTCCAATTAGCCCTAGGAAATTTAGATCCATTCAGTTTGAAGCGAGTTGATTTTTGGGACCCGGAAAGTGATATAAATTCAGCGCAGTTTAATATGGAAAATATACGAAATTGCAAACATAAAAGTATTTGGCTGACAAACTACGAACCACATAAGAAGTCTGATAATAAAGTATTAAAGGAAAAGCAAACATCATGCGCTTTGCTTTTCAAAAAAATTGATTTTGTAAATAAAACGATTATTGAAGATATTGAGACAAGTTACAGAGAAGAGCAAGAGAAGCCTGAAGAAAGCGATATATTTGCAATGTATACAAATGAAAATGTTGCAAATAACCTGACTTCACATATGAAAAGGAGCCGCCAATCCAGTTACTCGTCAACTGATCCCGAAGATGAAAACTCGTCGTCGTCATTGTCATCCCGAAAAATATGTCGACTAAACTGTAATCCATTCGTAAAAACAAATACGGAATCGAATTTAGGAACTTCACGCGAAATTTCCAAACGTAACGGTAATGGTTCACTGAACATATTTGGCTCACAGAAAACTAATTTCAACGAACGAGATGTACAAAGTTCCACTTTCAGTAATAAACAAAAGAAATTTATTTTTGACGAAGAGCGAACACGTAAAAATGTTGAAGTTAAGAGTAGATTTTTTCCCAAAAATGTGAATCAGGTTATGCAAATGAAAGCCGAAAAAATTAAACCGAAAGATTTAACTAATGAGATAGAAGAAATAGAAGTGCTCTCACAACAAAAGCAAGATCGTCAATTACAGCTATATAGTTACGATTTTCAGCCTTCTCCAAAAGGACGGAAGTCTCCAGCGGAAAACAGCAAAATAACTGGAAATACATCCGCATTAACATATACAGAAAATTTAAATGCATTTGACACAAACAGCATTTGCCAAGGTTTAGATATATCAAACAATCAGCAATATAAAGAAAGTATTTCACTATCAAATGAAGTCGAGGAGTTGGAAGTTCTTTCGCAACAAAAACAAGATAAACCATTACAATTATATAACGACGGTGTGATGTTTTCTCCAAAAAGGCCAAATTCATTAATCGACGACTATAACCACTTTGGAGATAAAACAGTTTTATCAGATGTAGAGGATTTAAATACATCCAATGCAAGTAGCATTTGTCATGAATTAGGGGCATCGATCAGCCAACAAAATAACGAAAGCATTTCAATATCAAGTGAAGTCGAAGAGTTGAAAATTCTATCACAACAAAATCAACCATTGACGTTATATAATCATGGCATGCTACCTTGCTCAAAAAGGCAATCATCATTAGAAGACAATGAGAATTTTGAAAATAAAACAGTTTTGCCAAATGGAGAAAATTTAAATGTATCCAATACAGATAGTATTTGTCAAGAATTAGAGACATTGATCAGACAACAAAATAAAGAGAGTGTTATAATATCAGATGAGGAATCTAGCTTAGAGCTCCAGAACTCTCCTATTAAAAAGATTTCAGATTTAGGAAAGTTTGCGCAACGCGGAAGGCGATTGGGCCTATCCAAGCCAAAAAGTGTCATGAAAAAAATAAAAAATAACGAAGGCTCAAATGTAAATCAAACACGGTTAAGTATGTTTGGTTTCCATAAAAAACCAAAGCTGAAATAATTTTTAAATTGCTTAAAGGCTTTATTATCAAAGTGATATTTTTTATGTCATAGGTTTATTTTTGTGTTTTTATTAAAATGTGTGATACTAATTTTGACAAAAAAAATAAAGAATGAGGAGAAAGGAAATTTTTTGCTTTTTATATTTAATATTTATTGCTTTTTTGTAATTGTATGGGATGGAGGATAATAATCACTATTCTATTGAGGAAAGTAATTTAGTGTTTATCATCCGAGGCCGGAATGTTCATTGTTAAAACTAAATTTTAGAATTTTTATGTTACTGTTTTATGGTTTCGAATGAGCTATATGAGGTTGATTTTTCATATACAAAACCACAAACAATTCTGCGGCTTACAATCCCATAACGTATTATAAGTTCGTATTCTGAACAAGGTTATATCTATATTTCATTATACAAAATATTATGTATGAAGCGAGAAATAATTTTGCAAACTTAAAACAATAAATGGCAAACACAACTTACGGATCTTCCGTGATAATAAAGTTGCGATCATCGTATGAAATACAGTCTTTAATTGCACTTGCGGTTATGCCATAAAGACGACGAATTAATGTTTCTACAATTTCGATTTGAATACTGGGTTTGATATTCGATCCTGGTTTAAGAATGCCACTCCGATCGATGTTATCTTTATCATTATCATTCTTAATTTCTTTCTGATCCTTATCGTTGGCATTACTTGCTAGTGATAATCCATCGTATTGATGATTGAGAGTATATGATTTCGATTTTGATTTCGAAAGATCGCTTAGTTCAACATTATTCCATTGCTTCTCCATACTGCAATACCTTTTCCGGTCTCTTCTATACGATTTAAAGTTTTCACAATAGAATTATATACTTTTGTTGTTAAACTGGTTAAGCTACTTCTTTCTGACTGATCGTGAAAACTCAAATGAGCTTTTGCTACTATTCGAACATCGAAAATGGTTGAATTTAAATTGAACTGTTTTTTGTTTTGCCAATTAATTAAATTTAAATTGTGTATATATTCAATGGTGCTGGCTGTGTACTCAGTTCGTTCTAGATCTCACGTACAACAACTAACGCGCCACTATAAAATAATTGCCATACTTTATACTCGTTGGAGATATGTTGTTGTTTTTGTTGTTGTTGTTATTTATCACATTTTAACGCTCAACTAGAAAGCACTGTCTCTCTATAAGAAGTGAAGACGTCTAACTCGCACAACAAACTGATTATAATGAGAGTAAATAAAGATTGCATTTAATATTTATATATGTATATACATATATAAAGAACTCTGTGTGCTACAATTTAGGATAACTCTGATAAATATTGGTATCGGCGTCTATAAGTATAAAGATTAAATTAACAAGTCGCATCGTTTTAATTTAATCTTTAATTATTAATATCAAATCTGATTTTAGGAAATTGCAGCTGAAATTTTTCAAAACAAAATTGAAAAGTTGCTAATGAAGAGTTCAAAATTTATTTCAATTTATGATTTTCTAAGACTGCAAGGTTGGTTCTTTAGTTGAAGTTTTTCTAACACTGATAAATGTTTTTTAACATTTAAGGTAATAAGTGTATAATGATGATATATCACTCTATTATTGAAAATTTATCACAGCATTTTTATATTTTTCATCGATACTATAATAAATACATGTGATATATTGCTAAAAAACTTGTCTAATTTTTGTTATCCACAGTTGCCTTTTTGGGGACAACTATATTGAACAGTTGAAATGCGACTGAAATGAGATGGCAATGAGTCGAGAGTGAGAGTGAATTTCAGAACAAGCAGATAATTTTACATTTTAGCTTATTTTTTATCATTTAAAATGCATACACCTGAATTTTTACAAAATTAAAAGCTTTCGCTATTCTGTCAATTGCTCTGTCCTATTTGAAAGGGAGACGTCAGTCGATTTAATCAGCATATGATGTACGTATTTGCCCGAATTTCTTTCCAATATATATTTATCATTTTTAATTACACCCGGGGCAGCACTCAAATATAGTAAACGTTATGGCAGATGATATTAATTACGTATGCGTATGTTTGACTCTGGATACGGTAAATAAGGATGTATTATAAGAATGTTCTGTTAAAATAAATCTGTTTATTTAACTAGTCCTCGGATTAAACAGCGAACATTTCGGTCTCATTTAGTAATTGGAGAAAAAAGTAACATATATTTTCGTATGAATACGCACGTTATATTATATTCTTTAATAACTTGTTACCAGAAATCATAATTAGGCAATGTCATGAAGAGAGTATGATGAAAAATAATATAACAAAATAATTTATGGGATATTTCGATGTTTTGTTCATTGACAAAACATTGACAATATTGCACTGATGAATTTCACATCAAAAAACGTGAACTCACTCACTAATCCTCTCCGTACAGACGAAATAATTTGGTTATATGATCTGGTTTTTTAATTAACTTGGTATTCGTATCAATCTTTATAAGTTTCGTATTATTCATTACCGTTTGCCACATTTGGATAAAAAAACTATTTATTTTACTCTCTCAGCACCAACTGACGCATACACACAAGCATTTATATATGCTCTAATATATAGTTCTTAATATGAATTAATTGTTGATATGGCTAAAGTATTAAATTTATATACATTTTCGAAATTCTTCATTGCGAAAAATTGAAGATTGTAAACAATTATATATTTTATCTTTTCAATTTACCTTTTCTTTTAAGACACTAACCCAACGTCACTTTCCATAAGTGCCCAAAATCAATTAACAACTTGTTTGTAAAGTGATGACCAAAAATACCGTTGGCATAGAATATTTATTAGCTCTCTTTCGCGGCTTATTCTGGAGAGCATGCGGTGAGAATACTCGCAGACAGAAAACGTTGAAATAATTGAATTAAATTGAATATGAATTGAAGCTTTCACAGCGAACTTTTTTCGGTATGAAATATTTTATTGTATTTATTATATTATTATATAAATATTTTATTATATAAAATTGAAATATATATTAAACATTATAAATTATTATTAATAAATTAGCATACCGAAATTAATCACATAAACCTGACAAACTCTTATAAAACTTTATAACAAGTAAAGTGGAATAATTTATTGGAAAGCTCGAAACTTTTATAACTTTCATAATAAAATAATGATATGAGTTATTCGATGGTTTTTATTTTAATAGTTTATCGATAAGAGTTATTCAAAGACTTTTATTTTCAAAGTTTTCGATAATAGTTTTTCTAAATTAAAAAAAAAGTTTTTATTTCAAAAATTCTTCGACACGCAATTTCGTGATAGTCCTTTGCCAATCACTTTATGCATAGAGTAAGAAATAACGAGTCACAATCTTGAACAAAATATTTTTCTATGGTCGGTCCAGCGCTGGACCGATTTCTCACTCAATAGTGAGTGGTTCGCTCTCTCCCATTCACTTTCTATAGCTTTTGCTTTGTTTTTCACTAATGCTCTATAAATATTTCGGTTGTTAACAATTTTTTGTTGGGCTTGCCACTCTTCGTGATTTTATTCTTCGGCGTAGTCAACACGAAGAAAAGAAAAGATTTGTGTTGAAAGGGAAGAAATTTGCATGGATACGTATTAATAGCCGAAATTATTGACGTGAGAGAGTGATATTTACATTGGAAATTGTTTTTGTAACTAGTCAAATTTTATTAAAGCGCATCATATCGAAAGTTTGTATGTGTGTGAATGTGAATGAATAATGTTATTTACGGCACATTAGTTTTTTATTTTTTTTGCGGTCTGCAAGGCCATCATAGGACGTAGCAAAATTTTTCATAGATATAATTCAATTGTATTTGTACTGGTAGATTTATCAATCTTAAAAATTTGACAAATTTTAAAAAGGAATACTTATAATAATTATTTTAATATTTTTATAAGTTACAAGACAGGAGTAAACAGGAGAAAAAATAACTAGCAGTGAAGCTTATTTACCATTTGCATCCGTCTTAACTGTTCAGGATTGTGATAAAATCTAGCAGTAGGCGTGGCTATCTAATTAAATTGTTTTTTCCAGCATGGATGGACACAGACGGCCGAACAGGTTTATACTAATAGACATAAAATGGCCGAACAGGTTTATATATATATATATATATATATATATATATATATATATATATATATATATATATATATATATATATATATATATATATATATATATATATATATATATATATATATATATATATATATATATATATATATATATATATATATATATATATATATATATATATATATATATATATATATATATATATATATATATATATATATATATATATATATATATATATATATATATATATATATATATATATATATATATATATATATATATATATATATATATATATATATATATATATATATATATATATATATATATATATATATATATATATATATATATATATATATATATATATATATATATATATATATATATATATATATATATATATATATATATATATATATATATATATATATATATATATATATATATATATATATATATATATATATATATATATATATATATATATATATATATATATATATATATATATATATATATATATATATATATATATATATATATATATATATATATATATATATATATATATATATATATATATATATATATATATATATATATATATATATATATATATATATATATATATATATATATATATATATATATATATATATATATATATATATATATATATATATATATATATATATATATATATATATATATATATATATATATATATATATATATATATATATATATATATATATATATATATATATATATATATATATATATATATATATATATATATATATATATATATATATATATATATATATATATATATATATATATATATATATATATATATATATATATATATATATATATATATATATATATATATATATATATATATATATATATATATATATATATATATATATATATATATATATATATATATATATATATATATATATATATATATATATATATATATATATATATATATATATATATATATATATATATATATATATATATATATATATATATATATATATATATATATATATATATATATATATATATATATATATATATATATATATATATATATTATGCCAGTTTTGCAACCCGCTGCTGCGACAATTAATAACGTGATTGCCTACCATAAGGTAGAGGCTGATAATAGCCACCAGTTGGACCCGGTGGCGGAGGCGGTGCACGTCCAGCACTTGGAAGTGGTATCTGAACCGAACCTGGACCACCAGTAGCTCCGGTAGGTGGAATTGTTGGTACTGGTAAAGCCGAATAATGAGATTGCGACAATGTAGAAGGCCAGCCGCTTCCATAGGGTACAATCGTAGGAGGTGGTAACGGCGGTGGAGCCGTATTCGTGGGGACACTTAAAATAGCCCCTGGTGGGGCACCAGCTACACCCGTTCCGAAAGCGGGGCCATGAGATGGCGGTGGAGCTGACGTCGAACTATATATAGGGTGTAGTTGATGCGTTGCGTACATATGATATGGAGGCATCGCTGCGGTAGCTCCGCCTGCTACCGAAATAACTTCTTGAGTAGCTGCTGTGGGTGGCGCGGTACCTAAAGACTTGATAGACTGTATATTATTTACTTCAGATAGCGGTGGTGGTGGATTGATCAACAGAGGAATGCTGGAACCAGTACCAGGTTTAATTTTAGCAGCTGGAGAGCCTGTCAACGGCACGTTCATGTTATTGCTTTTTAATGGTGTTGGACTATCAGCACGACTAGGGGGCTTTTGAGGTGGGCTATGCGTTTCATTTTGCTGTTGTTGGTTTGTTTGATATAGATCTAAAACTTGATGACAAATATCTTCTAGTATTTCCATTGTCACGTCGGAAACGAACATATCCCACCATCGCAAATGCTGCTGCTGTCTACCAACCCAATCAGCAACGGTAAATTTGCTCAACTTACTGGCTAAATGAATAAGTGCTACGGCAATGATTTCTGGCTCCCATTGCATACAAACAACTGTGCTGAGTGAGTCATTGACAAAGTTCCATGCCATTTGTACCATTTTTTGAAGCTTCTGTTGGTCGCCCTTTAGACATTTTGCATACTTTAACAGGAATGTGTACGGATGCTCAACTTGCAAATCAAACTTAATTGTCTGTAAAAGAATCCGCTCCAGAGTCATAACTTCCTGAAAATTATTTGCAAATTTGGCTGTGTATCAATAAATGCAAATTTCGTACCTCTTTGGGATCATCGCCGAAGGAATAGAACTGAGTATCAGTTAAACGCCCGCGAGCTGTTTTAATTATATCTCTGCATTTCTTCGGTGTTTCTTCTACTTTTCCTGCGAGGAATAAACAGCAACATGCTGTGACATAACGTGGAAAACTTTTAAAGGAGTGAAACATATAAAACCGATGAAAATAAACTACTCCTGTTGCAATAGTATTGTGACCAAGACCCATTTCAGTGCCGCAGCTCATAATGAAGCGTGCTCCTTCTTTTCGATACCGGCGCTCCGTCTCAAATGTAATACCCTCCCTAATGGATGGCGTATCCTTCAGTTCCTTCTTGTCATAATACCAACACGGCATGATTTCCACTCGAGCTTCAATCGCGTTTTCGCTGTCGGTGTTACCCTTCCAAATCGTTTATCAGTGTAGCAAATATTGTTCCACGGGACGTTTTTGAATTGGCGACCTAACGCTTATCGCCCATTTTCTTTTCATTTAACCACGCATGAAGGCTAAAGAGTAGAGAGAAACGAAATTCTGTCTTAAAAAGAGGAAAAAATTTTCGCTTCTGCAACACACTTATAGGAGTAGAAAAGAGACAACAAGATCAAATGCTCTTCAAAATAGTTATGGCAAATCAAAACCAAAATTTTACACGTCCGAAACCATTGTACATTGCATAGGTTCCGTTTTCACTGCAGCAATGTCACGTATGATATTTCAAGAGAATATTACTTAAACAATTAATTATGTTAACAATTATTCATATTATGTGTTCTCTTCATATGAAACAGAAATAAAGAGATAGGAAACTTTGCACTAATCAGATACATTTGCTTTATATAATCACAGAATGGTACAAATTTAGCTGGAATTTTGTACTTATTTCTTAGGAAACGCGTACTTGCGTCAACAGCAATCAAGAACATGGGCTTGAAGTGTTGGATGTCTGAATTTTAAGCGTCTTAGGTTTGTTGAATATGGCTGAGCTGCGGATTTTGATTAATTTTATCACAAAATTTAATTCGTAATTGTTAGAAAATAGTTCAACGACGAATAGGGCGATAATTGTGCGGAAATTGAATCTTTTTTAAGGTCTCTCAAGCTTTTAACACAATATTTGGTACTAATTTGGGGGATGTACCGCTCTATTAGACCCCGTTACAATCGTTACAGAAATCACTCCACTTTTTTTATGCGCGGTGAAACATCTTGCTGTTTTTTTCTGGAAACTAGATGAAAGCAAACAATAACAACAATATGGTACAAGCTCACGTACAGTGTTCGAGATGTAAATAATGCTTGAAAAATAGACGTCAAATCACTTTTTCGCGTGGTGAATTGGGAGTGTCCTATATCTTTATTTCTGACAAATAGATAAGACACTTCGAACTAATTCACATGCGTTTGCTCAATCACAGAATGATACTAATTTAGCTGGAATTTGATACTCATTTCTCAGGAAATGCCTACTCACGTCTTGGAACTCTTGGGAATCGAATGGGCTACAAAGTATTTCAGACTATATTTCTTCGGACATAAGTTCACAATTGTAACAGACCATAAGCCATTAACTTGTATTATGAAACTGAATGAACCAAATTTAGAGCTAATCAGATGGAGATTAAAACTTGAAGAATATGATTATGAAATAGTATATAAAAAAGGTAAACTAAATACTAAAGCTCGCGTTTTGAGCAGAATAAAAACAGACAACATCACCAGCGGAAAAAGACAAATGGAGATGAACATGAATTCATATTATAACCATTAAAATAAAAGCACTGCCACAACTACAATTCATTCCGCAGAAGAACTTTCAGATGGAATACCGATTTCGGAGAGTCCATTAAATGAATTCAGTATAAAAATTTTAGGAACAACTAACCATCTGACATGCCTCACGGATGTTGTTCTCCTTCTTGTTGTTGTTAAAGCTATTGTTGCTGATACCGAAAACAAAAACTATTTTCGTCGGAAACGCTTGTGGGCGTGGCTACAGCCTCTTAAAATTTGAAATATAATCGTCGATTTCTCCTTCCCTTGAATTCATAGCGGCTTGATATTGGTATCGTTGGAAAGCTTATTAAAAGGCAATTTTTTTATGTAAAATGACATTTTCTCGAAATATACATAGTTTTTGAAAAAAATTCCATTTTGTGTTTTAGTACCTTTTTTTAGAATTCTAAACCTTTTTACACACAGTGATATGCTATTTATTTATTGTAATATACCGAATAGAAGAGACAACATTAACAGCGATCGTATACAATTTATTTCATTCAAATCGGTCGAGCGATTTTTGAGAAATCTTTTTTAATTAATTACACACTAAACTTTTTCTGTTACTGGAAACTTGTATATACTTCATGACAACACCTACAAATTTTGCAACCATGGGCACTTCTCTACTGTGACGGATGTTGCTAACTGTGTGTGGTGATGATAGTTACGCTGATAGCGCGCTTCTTGTTTTGTTTGGTTCCCTATTTATACCCAAAATTGTTTCAGAAAAATCGCGCGATTTTTCTGAAACAATTTTGGGTTTAAATAGGGAACCAAACAAAACAAGAAGTGCGCTATCAGCGTAACTATCATCACCACACACAGTTAGCAACATCCGTCACAGTAGAGAAGTGCCCATGGTTGCAAAATTTGTAGGTGTTGTCATGAAGTATATACAAGTTTCCAGTAACAGAAAAAGTTTAGTGTGTAATTAATTAAAAAAGATTTCTTAAAAATCGCTCGACCGATTTGAATGAAATAAATTGTATACGATCGCTGTTAATGTTGTCTCTTCTATTCGGTATATTACAATAAATAAATAGCATATCACTGTGTGTAAAAAGGTTTAGAATTCTAAAAAAAGGTACTAAAACACAAAATGGAATTTTTTTCAAAAACTATGTATATTTCGAGAAAATGTCATTTTACATAAAAAAATTGCCTTTTAATAAGCTTTCCAACGGTACCAATATCAAGCCGCTATGAATTCAAGGGAAGGAGAAATCGACGATTATATTTCAAATTTTAAGAGGCTGTAGCCACGCCCACAAGCGTTTCCGACGAAAATAGTTTTTGTTTTCGGTATCAGCAACAATAGCTTTAACAACAACAAGAAGGAGAACAACATCCGTGAGGCATGTCAGATGGTTAGTTAAGCCAAATTTTATTACAAAAAAACAGAAAACATTTTAAGAATAAACAACGGAAAAATATAAGAAGACATGAATTCATGGAAGACTCAATAGCAGAAATATTCAAAACCTTTTTTCCACAAAAAAAACTCAGCAGTACTAACTGGTGATGATACATTCAAACTTGTTCAGTCTACTTACTCGTAAAACTTTTCAGATTATTAACCATTCTGCATTGTTCGATGTATAGAATTCATAACTGATGTTAGAGAGTCTGACCCACAAGACGCAATGATAAACGAATACCACGCATCAAATAATCATAGAGGAATACAAGAAACTCTCACATTTAAAACGCGACTACTATTTTCCGTTTATGAAAAATAAAATAAGACAAAAAATTGATAATTGCAACACTTGCCAGACATTAAAATATGACAGGAACCCACCAAAACCAAAATTAGAATTACCCGAAACACCTAAAAAACCACTAGATATTCTTCACATCAACATATAATTAATAATAATTATAATCTTACTGTTATAGACATTTTCTCTAAATTTGCTTCAGTGTATCCACTTTCCTTCCATAATAGCATTTCAGTTTTAAAAGCTTTGAAAAACTTTATTAGCACACACGGAATTCCAAGAAAAATTGTATGCGATCAGGGTACAAAATTTACAGGGTTACACAAGTCCAAACTCAAATGTAAGAAAAAACATTAAGACTAATTTTTTTTTATTTCTTTACATTACAAACTTACACCATATTGCTTATATTAGAAAACTTTAAAAAACATCAAAATATTTTCTCAAGATACATTAGTGTCATTCATAGATCAAAAGCGTAAGTAGTAGCTACAATACAACTCATCACAAAATATTCATAAAACAAAAAAGGGAGTTTTTCGAAATTAGTTTAGTAATTAGACGAACTGAGATTTAATCGTTGAAGATTAAATTCTAGTTATCAAAATAACAAAATAATATTCTTCCAGGAATGACCACGAAATTTAAGATATCCACAATATAACAAAACGAAGCCGTATATCACTAAAATTATTCAATATTTTGACGACACATCCCAAAATCGTTAAAGAAGCATTCTACGGTCCGAATACTGAATCTAAATTTCTAAATTCCATCAACAATAATAACTATACTAAAATTGACGAAAGGTTATTTGCAATCATTAGACAGAATTCAACTTATTCACCCATCACTTCACGCTAACACAACAAAAGAATACGCTATGCTGTGTGAATATGTAAAACACATCATACCGCAGGATCCCAACTGAATTCAACATTCTTCACCAGCCAAGCGATCTTCACTCACAGCATTCTTAAACCTCTGTGGCCTTCGCTTCATTTTAAGAGGGGAGGAGTTATAATAGCACCAACGCTACCAAGCTGCGTATTGTACAGAGATGTCTCTGGTCAGAGTTCGGAAATGTGCTCTCTTAAATGCACCAGTCTCTTTTCGTTCAGCACCGTGTGAAAACACATCATATGTGTTCACAGTTTTCGGTGAGCACATACGACGACTTCCTCTGAGAAATGTGCTGCTCTGCCGACGCCTCTCTGTGTTTTGTGAGGATAATCGATCACCAAACACAGAAACAGTGTGAAGCACTTAAACTCCCGCGATGTGTGCTCTCACTTTTAATAAAGAATAAGGATGAAATAATAAGAATAAGGAAATCTTGATATTTGTTGATTTTTCCGACAGGGTTGGATGTTGATAAAATTTGGAACGATTTTCCGTCATCCCTAGTCAACTTTGGTTTGTAGACAAACCGGTTTCGGCGATGTGCCATCTTCAGTGTCTGTTTTCGTTCTCGAAACTGTTTTGCGTTCGGAGAACGAAAACAGACACTGAAGATGGCACATCGCCGAAACCGGTTTGTCTACAAACCAAAGTTGACTAGGGATGACGGAAAATCGTTCCAAATTTTATCAATAAGGAAATCAGTGTATCTGAAAGATGAAAGGATGAAAGAATAAGGATGAATCAGTGTATCTGTTGCAAAGCTCTCAGAAAAGTTCTAAAGACAGTTTTTAGCCTCATATTATTTAAAAAAAATATAAAAATATTACTTTGCTGTATATTACTTTTATACTTGTTTTTTATTTTTCCTGTTTATCTGTATTATAATATATTCTAAGTTTACATATGGACATTTTTGTGTTTATTAAGCTTAATGATTAAATGTGTTTATTAAGCTTAATGATTAATAAATTTTGTAAATCATAGCTTAATTACAAGAAAAGAATAATAGTAAAGTCGTCTACCCATTAGAGCAGTACTGCAATTATATACAAACATAATTTGTCATCCTTCTTCTTTCTGTCTATTGAAAACGTAGTCCCAGATATTCTGCTTACTCTTGCTTCCGCTACCTACCTAGAGTTGTGTAGTTCCGGACATGTATAGTTCCTGGATATGTCTCCGATCCCGGAGATGTTTGTAATAGTTCCGACTAAACCTCTCCGAGTAGTTCCGACCTATCCATATTCAATTATAAAAGACCACAATTGAATTGGAGTAGCTGTGTCTATCTGTCTCTCTCTCGCTTATTGGCATTACCATAATGAGAGAAAAAAATAGTTTCTATTTCAGAGTTGAAAAAATTCAGAAATCAACAAAGCTTTTGTAATTACATTGGTATAGTTTTTGCTGGTTTATGAGTGGTTGCGGGCGTCTCGATGATATAAGGCAAATCTAATGATTACCCAAAATGGTGAAGTGATGCTTGTGTAAAAACGGAGGTTAGTTATGAAATTAAACAGTTCCCGAGGTTAAATCGTTCCACGGAACGAAATAGTTCACTAAAAGTAAACATGTCCTCGGAACTATTTATTCGGATAGTTCCGGATAGAATTTAATAGTTCCGGACCGAAACATATCCGGAGATGATTATAAATACGAATTAAGCCTATCTTTGATTTCATTTTCGAAATCCATTCAAATCCTTAATTTAAGATTTTCCAAAAAGGTTCTAAGTAATGAGATTTTTTATGAACATTATTATAAATATTTAGAGAACACCTAAAGCAATAAGTTTAATAGGTGAGCGTACACATATAATCAAGACATAAGTAATAATATTCATTTCTTAATTTATTGATAAATTACTTATTATAATTTATTATATTTACTATTTATAAAAAATTATTGTTTATAAAAATGTATTACTATAAATAATAAGAAAATATTATAGGTAATAGTGTCTTTTAATAAATGATTATTAATTTCGGATCCTCTTTTTTTATTGCATATTGTTTAAGATACTAAGGGTTAAAAATAAAAACATATATTAAATGCAATATGTTGAATGTGTTAGGTTTTCATAAATGGAATAATTTTCAAGTGCATGGATAACGGTATGGAGAAACCGAATTTTTGAAGTGAAGCAATTATTTGAATTTACGCATGTTCTGATAACCGATCTTCTGAACCGATCTAACTGATCAACCGTTTCCTTGATTTTAAAGTGCTAAAGTGAATTTGAAAAAAGAATATATAAAAAATATACAAAAATACATGAAATATATCAAAAATAATACATAAAAAGAGGATTTTATTACTCTTTTTTCGTAATTACTGAAAACAAAGTAGAGATACAAAATACATCACAAAGAATTTTTTATATACACAGCTATGATTTAATATTTAAGGTAATTTTCTCTCGTCTGTTATGTTCAATGATATAATAAAGTTATCGCAAGTTAATGGCGATGCGAAGGAAAACCAGTGTGCTGTGGGAGCACTTCGAAAAGGCAGAAAATCGAAGAGCAATATGTAAATATTGCTCTGAATGTATTTCTTTTTCTGCCGGTACGTTAGGAAACCTAAGCAGCCACCTAAATAGGAGGCATCCCACAGTAAGTTTTTCCTTTTTGCAATTCACATGTTATAAAATATTTAATCAAATAAAACAGAATGAAAATTTGTTCCTTGCGCCTACCAATATAAAACCTAAATTTCGATCCATTACTGTTCTGCTTGAAAATTATAAAATACATCACAAATAGTTCCGGACATATCCGGAACAAATGTCAAATAAAATGTTCCGGAGTAGTTAAATTAAATAAATAGTTCCATATCCATGAAACAAATGTCAAAGAAACAGTTCCGGACATATGTCCGGAACTAGTTCCGAAGAATAAAGGAATCGTTCCATGTCCGTTCCCTTTCCGGAACTATTTAGCTCAACTCTATACCTACCAGTATCACAATCCCAAAGTGTGAAATCCAGCAGCACCAGCTGCACCGACCAAAAGCACACGACGTTCACAATTTTTATCACCATTTCGGAGAAATTTGTGTGAAATTAATTAGTGATTTTTCATTCCCATAACTCTTAAGGATTACATATAATAATTTCACTTTATTAATAATTTTCTATAATTATTATCTAAGAAAATTTAATTTATCATGGTGGAATAAAATTATACTCTATTTTATTGGTAACCTAAGCGATTCCTGCAAATTGGGGAAAAGTTTTGACAATATTTGTGAATTATTCTCTGGTGTCAGAAAAGTGAGTTGATTGTTTTTGTTTGAGCATCTTGTGAAAAAGTCCGTAATATTTTTAATCAGATTATGGATAACAATCGAACACGAATCTGTGTTTGCTATTTAGTTACTGCTGGTCTTATCAGTGCCTTTATTTATGCTATACTGGCAACAAATTGTCAAAATATGAAATCACTACATAACTTAAAGCGGGAAGTCGAGGAAATAGCGGTTAGTATGGACAATTCTCAAGATTCATGTCAAAAAAATTTATAATTTATATGCATTGGTTGTATTTTAGGATGCTGTGGTCAACAAACCGAAAATTGATGGTTCCATTGAGCCTAAACATTTGGCAGACCTTGTGGATGCGATATTAGCCAAACGCCTTTCTGGGGTCTGGAAAGATTTACACATTGTAAAAAAAAAACTTAGAAATAATGACTGTACATCAGTTAGCGACCAAAACGATACTCCAGTCCTTGACCGGGGACGGGCAGATCGTGTTAATTATGCGTCTCTAGAATTTGGTGCTAAAATACATCGTGTCGATGCTAAACCTGTAGGTGGCACTAACATAATTCAAAAAATGTTAAATTTAGAGTATAGGGCTAATCCGCCCATAAATATGTTAAAGCAATCTTTGGATCCAGGGTGTTGCTTTGCTTTCAGCAACGGTAAAGCGGAAGTTACCATAAAATTAGCTAAGATGGTAAACGAAATATATTCTATGTAAATTTTAAAAACTATGTAAACAACACACTAAAATGTCTAGATTTCGATTGAATCCATAGAAATCGCCCACATAACCAGAGAGTCATCACCAACATTAGATGTGTCAAATGCACCTAAGCTGTTTACCGTTTCCGTAAGCACATATTTATTTACAAGCAAGCAGCTTTTTGGGGGAACGTATTATATTACATTCAAAATCCTGCTTAGAAGTAAAATTCTTGTATTTTTATAAATATCGTAAAATTGTTTTTTCAATGTGATTGCTACCATATAATATAAAATTACCAGGGTGTGGATGATGCGGGGGTTGAATCATTATTTGGGGACTTTCAGTACGATACCTCAAGACAAATAGAAGAATATCCAGTGAGAGCTGAAAGAAAATTCAAATATGTGCGCTTTAAATTTAGAGATAATCACGGAAATCCAGAATATACATGCGTCTACAGGTACCACCAATCATTCCCAACTAGATGATCAAATTCATACAAGGTCACCTATTGTCATTAATTTCAGAGTTGCCGTCTATGGACGAATGTAATTACGACATATATTACTGTTCGTATGCAACAAGACTAAGTGCTTGTGAAATATTATTTGTCGTTTTCCACTATATTTTTAAATGAATCAATTTGGTGACAAAAACGAACTAATGCATATATCATATATTATTATTATTATTATTATTAATGTGCAAAAAGGATTTGTATCCATATTTCTTACTTATTTATTATTATTGATTTCAAAATCGATTTATTTGATGAGGAATTTTAATTTTACTAATTTGGAATCATACAATTTTTATTTACTAAGGAAATCTTGATACAAATTTTGATTTCATGGACTTTAGGCAATAAATTTTTCCAACGTTGAGTATTTCTTAGCATTTTAAATAATGATTCTAGAGTTCTGCCAGAGATAAAGCGATAGGACATTCCGCGCTAATCCACATGTATTTGCTCTATACATCCTTAATTGGATATGCTGATGCGAATTGGGCAGAGGATACACAGGACAGAAAATCTAACTCTGGTTCCATATTTCAGATCAATGGCGGCTCGATCAGTTGGTCATGCAAGAAACAAACCTGCATCTCGCTTTCTTCTACAGAAGCTGAATTCGTCGCACTCTCCGAAGCATGCAAGGAGGCAATATGGATTAGAAAACTTCTCTCGGACATGCTAATAGACCAAAGAAGAGCAACATGCATTTTTGAAGACAATCAAAGCTGCCTACGCTTGATCAAGGAAGAGAAATTGAGCAACAGAACAAAACATATCGACACCAAAATATATTTCGTTAAGGATCATGTCAAGATGGAATCAATCTGCTGTTTGTATTGTCCTAGCGAAGATATGATAGCCGATATGATGACAAAGCCATTACGTCCAATACGGATCGAAAAATTACGGAAATTAGCTGGAGTAGAATCTAATTAAGGAAGGGTGTTGGAGAATTAATTATTTCTACTTGTTTATTTATTTAATTATTTCTACTTGTTCACAACTCATCTCATCAACATTGAAAAACCTATATGATTTTATAATATAATCAATTTACATTTCCAAGCATTCCGAAATAAATGCTTTAAGTATTCACACGTCTTTTATTTAAAAGTTAATCACTGCAATACACTGAAAATGATGGTGTCATCCGCATATAGAATAGAGGATGAGGAGAGAGTTGAGCTCGGGAAATCGTGAAGAAAGATGTTGAAGAGAAGTGGGCCAAGTATTGAACCTTGGAGAACCCCTGCTTTCACAGGAATGGTAGTGGATTTTTCGTCCCCTAGGTGAACTCTTAAAGTCCGGTTTTGAAGAAAGCTTCGAATAATGTTTACTAAATAAAATGGACAATTAATGGCAATTAGCTTATTTAATATCCCTTCATGCCATACAAGGTCAAAGGCCTTTCGGAGGTCTATGGTACATGCAATAGTACAATTCTTTTCTCTCAGGTTTTTCAGAATTACATCCTGGAGGTAGAGTAAAGCGTGTTCCGTTGAGTGATTTTTTTCTAAACCCGAATTGCATGCAGGGAATTATATTACGTTCAAATGCAAAATTGTCAAATTTCTGCCGAATGATTCTCTCAAGTATTTTGCCTAGATTTGATAGCAGGGAGATTGGTCTTAGCTCTTCCACGGAACGGGAGTTTGGTTTCTTTTGGAGAGGTAACAATTTAGCTTCCTTCCAAGCTGTTGGGAAGTACGAATTATTTATACAGTTGTTGATTAAGATTGTTAATGGACGCGATATTGCCTTTTTACATTTTTTTATTAGGAAATTAGAGATATCATCTGGGCCGGAAGATTTTTTATTATTTAAATTAGGGACTCGATAGAGGACATAGAGATCGGAAGTTATTGATCACAAAAATAAAAGATGCCAAATGTCACAATTCTTATATTCTGCCGGAAACTCGATGAAATGGAACACGATTGTTACGAAAACATTGAAACGCTTTTGATGGAATGCGAATTTGTGTTCACATTTATCGTGAGATGGAAATGAACCAATATAGTTGTCCGATTGCAGCTAAAATAAAAAATTTGACTACCAAATACAGGAATTAATAAGATATGCTAGGTTAAATTAATGTGTAACATATAGTAAGTAAAAAGAGTATATGATTTTTCCATATTTATTCATCTACAAATGCTTTCATGTCTAGCTCTTTCGTCATCACCGGTTGGTCGATTTGCTTCACATCGGCCTTTTGTTTCAGATTTATGCCGCCATCTCCAGGCAGTCGCCATCTACTCCAGGTGTTTTTGTCGCCGGCTGACAAAAAAATGAGAAGATAATAAAATTTTTCCAAGATGCTGGGAGTGCCTTTAAAAACGCTTTGCGATTGCAAGCGGTCCTCTTTGAAAAAGTATTGGAAATCAACAACAAAGCATTGGAATTGGAACAGAAAAATTTAGAAATAATGGAACTCTTTAACTAAGAAGGCAAAACACTTCCAGACGGTGTAATTGCTTTCATAAATAAACAGTATTAGAATAATAAATTATTTTATCTTACCAAAGTATTAGAAATACGTTTACCGTATTAATTACCGCGTATTACGTTACCGCGTAACGAGTAACTGTGTGAGGTAATTTTGTGGTGTGGTGTTAAAGCAACCTAGACTTTCTCTTGTTGGTTCTTTAAGCCATGATGTAGATACATCGTTGTCTTCTCCAAATAAAAAATTGTAGCTCTGAAGAAATCCTCACCATTTGGCAATCAATTTCCAAAAACATACTATTGCGATCCTGCAATTTCAAACATAATGGACTCAGTTGATTGTTTGATAATTACCAAAAATGAATATTTTGCTAGCATTCTTTTTATACCCTACGCCCCAAGGGTTTAAGGTATATTAAGTTTATTCCTCTGTTTGTAACGCATTAAAGGAGGTGTGGCAGGTATTGAAAAATATATATTCTGTCTCAGAACAATCTCCTGAGTCGATTCTGTCCGCCGGTCTGTCTGTCTCTCTGAACTCTTTTGTCGTTTATTGACAGAAAAGTGTTCTTGAAATACCACGGCGTTTTTATCAACACCCAGAGTCATTGGGCTTTTAATCCACATTAAAAGATACATTTGTGCTTGGAATGAATGCATTATAATAAGATGTATATACATGACATAGTGATCATCGAGGTTCGCCAATTTTAAATTCAAATCCTTACATTATCTTTAGCAAATATTAGTGCCACCCTGTAAAACAAAATTGAGTTTCGTAAATATCAGCTGAGTACCGTCAAAATCGTTTTTGTAAGAACATCATAAGAATTTTTGTTCATCATCTGGAATAATGTGTTTCATGAAAAGGAATCTCACGTGACATTGTGTGTGAAGGTCATTACGGAAATTAGGCCTTGATTTTTTACATAAGTTCAATAGTAGTGAAAATCATCCCCGCGTAAACAACAGTTTTTAATGTAATGGCGCATACACTGCTAAACATGAGGTCAATCATAGGGAAAGATTTTTTGAGTATACTGACACCAACTGGTGGAACCAAATTTCAAAGTTTAAGAAGGTTGCAACACAATCAATCTCCCAAGTATGTACGCTTGTTATAAATAATGATCTTTAATTCAATATTTAAACGCTTAAAAAATGTTGATTAAAATAGAAATTACGATTTGGTGGTCGTAGGCGGCGGTATTGTAGGAGTGGCTTCAGCACGTGAGATTCTACTAAGGCATCCCAATTTGAACATTGCTATATTGGAGAAAGAAAAAAAATTTGCTACTCATCAAAGTGGACACAACAGTGGCGTAATCCACGCGGGCATCTATTATAAACCCGGTTCATTGAAGGCTAAACTCTGTGTAAAAGGCTTGCATTTATCGTATAAATATTTAGATGAGAAAAATATTCCCTATAAGAAATGTGGCAAATTGATTGTGGCCGTAAATGAGAAAGAAATTGATGGCTTGATGGCACTTTATGAACGTGGACAAAAAAATCAAGTGTCTGATTTAAAAATAATCGAAAAATCACAAATAAAGGAAATCGAACCATATTGTCAAGGTGTCAAAGCTCTTTGGAGTCCAAATACGGGTATTGTAGATTGGGCCCTAGTCACCGAGTATTATGGAAACGATTTTAAATGTGCCGGAGGAGATATATACTTAAATTTCAAAGTAAACAATGAGTAATAATTTTAGCTCTTCATATTTTTATTTAAAACAAAAATCCTCTTTAAATTCAGGTCTCAAAGTTCGAGGAAACCAAAGATGATTCAGAATATCCTGTAACAATTCGAGATTCAACACAAAGACAACAAATACGTACACGCTATGTTCTCACATGCGGGGGCTTACAATCTGATCAGCTGGCTGAGTTAACCGGCTGTGCCCGGGCACCACGGATTATACCGTTTCGTGGAGAATATTTGCTCCTTTCAAAAGAGAAATGTCATATGATACGAGGCAATATTTATCCTGTCCCAGATGCACGCTTTCCTTTTCTTGGTGTGCATTTCACGCCACGAATGGATGGTAGTGTATTGTTGGGGCCAAATGCTGTTCTTGCCCTCAGTCGCGAAGGTTATAGGTGAGAAAGTGAAGGATGAAACGAAAAAATCGAGAATTAAAATAAACAATAAATAAATTCTTGCAGATGGAAAGATATAAACTTATATGAGCTTTTTGACGCCTTGCGTTACCCGGGTTTTATAAAAATGGCAACTAAGTACTTAGGATTCGGTCTAAAAGAAATATCAAAATCTGCATTAATAGCATTACAAGTGAAAGAATTACAGAAGTATATTCCAGATATAATGGAATATGATGTATCCCCGGGACCAGCTGGTGTACGTGCTCAAGCGATGGATATCAATGGAAATTTAGTAGATGATTTTGTATTTGATCAGGGTAAAGATAATGGTAAGAGCGCTATAGCAAAGCGTGTGCTACATTGCCGTAATGCCCCTTCTCCTGGCGCAACAAGTAGCTTAGCTATAGCGGAAATGGTTGCAGATAAAATTGATGAGGAATTCAAAATTGGGAAATTTTAATAAAATTAATTGTTTGATTGTACAATATTCACCAGATTTTCTTTACAATACTACTGAACAAAATAAAGATTTACCAAAGTTTTTTTACTAACACAGTTTTCTGCGGTCTGTTCAAATAAACACGTTTACGCTTAAAATGAGTTTAAATGAACACGTTTGTGTTTTATTGCCATAATTTTATGGTAATTTTATTATCTCTCTAATTTGATTCCTACTAGAAAGAATTAATTAAGTAAATGTTATGTGGAGTGAATTTTCGGGAATTACATAATTAGAGAATATATATATTGCTAAATAGGATGAGACACGGAGATTACTGCTAAATACATAATTAGTGCGTCGCTAACATTTTTTATTAAATCTTCACGAATTGCTCTTTTAAAATTAACATTATTTATTCATAAATATCTTATTGTTATTTTACTTTGTATAAGCTAACTTGTATGATTTAATTTGGCCAGATATATTTTTTGAATGTAATATAAAATAAAATAAAATTTAAATTAAACAAAAATGAAATATAAAGTTTGGTAGAGAATTAATTGAGATTTTTCATTGAAATAAATCGAAATAAAGTTTTATTCATTTTGCGAAGCTATGATTTTTAAAGCATACTTTAGGACTCAACCAAACATATTTCTCAGCAATAACCAATCCATCGTTCAGTTGAACAGGTTTCTCGACAATAACCTATCTATTGCTTAGCCGAAAAAATGTCGCTAATAATCGATACATCACATCAAACAGACATAACGACAACAAGAATATTCGAATCGGCCTATCAAAATTAAAATTCTGTTAAAAGAAGACAAGCTCTTTTTCAGATCAAAGTACAGAAGAAAAGCAAAAAGAAACATGATTGAACAAAAAAGAATTCAACTTAGGACATATGAATATGTATCACCATTTGTGTTAGTACTTAAAAAGGATGGAAAAACTTTGTATTGATTGCGGAAAACTTAACGAGAAAATTGTAAGGGACAATTTTCCAATACTCCTTATCGAGGATGTATTAGAAAAATTACATGGAGCCAAAGTATATTCAACCTTGGTATTTGAAAGACGTGTTCTTCCAAGAATCTGTGGATGAACAGTCGAGAAAATGTACGCCCTTTATCATCCATAACGGTCAAGAAGAATTATTATGTGCTCCATATTTTTATGTGAAAATGGAACATGAAAATCATCCAATTAAAGAACAAATACTCTCAGAAATTTTCCACTTCCAACAGAAAAGAAAAGTCTGCAATGTTTTCTCGGATTAACATCATTTCTCAGATTATTTATAAAAACGTATGCCTGAATAGTTAAATTCCTTTCAAACTTATTGCGTCAAGATAAAAAATCAGCAAATAAGAGAAGAACAATTTTTAGTCCTTGAGCAGCTTAAGACATTTCAGACGCATTAGTCCATAGTCACACAGATGCCAGCATGCACGCTTATGTGCATGTTCTTTTGCAAAAAGATGACGGAGGTAAAAAATTTTATCCAATCCAATTCATGATTACAAAAACCAAACCGAGGGGAAAGCTTTCTTACGAATTATAAGTTCAGATACATTTTAAAATTATGACAGACTGTAACACATTCGCTATGACTAAGAAAAATAAGGATATTCCATTGGGAGTATCTCTTTGGGCAATGTTCTCTTCGAATTATGAAATCCAACATCGTTCAGGTTCAACAATGAACCCCGTCGATGCCCTAAATGTACTAACATGCTTGGCGGTAGAAGATTCATTGAAATATGGTTTGAAATTAGGCCAAATTGAAGATGGCTGGATTTGAACCTTCAGGAAAATATTGGAAAAAAGACCAAATGAGGATTACTTCATAAAACGTGACTTATTATATAAAGATCCAAAGAAGTTATTCTTGTACCAATTACTGTGGGGAAATATATTATGACAATTACCTACAAACACGGACATTTCTCTGTAAAGAAGACTAATGACCTTAAAATGTAAGACGCAAACGAAATAATTTTTCCGAGTCGCTTTTGTGCTGTCCTCAGTTTCAATTCAACTCAATTTGCCAGCCACTAGATAAGCAGCAGATAAAAATTTGGCCGCTGGCGCCTCCGACGAAATAAAAAATTTTTGTTAGTGCCTTTCAATGCATTCAGGCGATAACGAAAGCAATCGGTAAAATAGCAGGCGAAATTTGTGACGAAATTTGACGAAACCAAAAAGGTTTCGTCGGTCAAATCTTTAAAAACTTTTTATTGCTTTCTACAGCCGAAGTTCTTCCACTCATTCACTTCTTTCATTCTTTCATTCACTCACCCTTTTATTTTGCTTTTTAACACAGAGATAACAGTTTAATCGTCAGATATTTGAACGCCGCAGAAATTCTGAAACATATATATATATATATATATATATATATATATATATATATATATATATATATATATATATATATATATATATATATATATATATATATATATATATATATATATATATATATATATATATATATATATATATATATATATATATATATATATATATATATATATATATATATATATATATATATATATATATATATATATATATATATATATATATATATATATATATATATATATATATATATATATATATATATATATATATATATATATATATATATATATATATATATATATATATATATATATATATATATATATATATATATATATATATATATATATATATATATATATATATATATATATATATATATATATATATATATATATATATATATATATATATATATATATATATATATATATATATATATATATATATATATATATATATATATATATATATATATATATATATATATATATATATATATATATATATATATATATATATATATATATATATATATATATATATATATATATATATATATATATATATATATATATATATATATTTTTTTTTTTTTTTTTTTTCAATTTATTGTCTTGCAAAAAGTACCATTTGCAGCTCTCAGCTGCATTTTTTATTTATTTATTTTTTTCTCATTTTCCATGAGTCAATGTAATTTAACAATGCTGCTTTCTGTCGGTAGAAAGCAGGATATATATATGTGTTCAAGCTATAAATGAGCTCTCAAACCGCACTAAACTAATCGTCAACGATATGAAGGATCATTCAGCAGCCTTTCACAAAACAGCAGTTACACAACGTAAACGCAACATATACTTTCACGATAATGGAACTGACTTCGCGTGGAGACATATGCTTTAATACTCTAATAATACACGAAACTCTGAGAGTGCATCTGCTAATTGTAGCATCAAAAAATAAACTATTTTTTCTAGAACTTTATTTAATTCATTTTAAAGGTATAACCCTTGGGCGAACAATTAAGATCTTCGATTACATTTAATATCTTTATAGGTTTCTTTAATTCTTGCTTCGGATATAAAAAATTTAAACATTTTTCTGACAGAGCTTTCAAACCATTCATGGCATGCAAGCGCATTTTTTCATCTGCACGTTCATCTGCCTCTATATGTCTTAATAACCGATAAATTGGTAAAAGCATTTCCTCAAAGTCTAAAATATTGTCCATTCCTTCCAAAAGCTCGGACATCATAAGAACCGCTGCACGCTTGGTTGGAAGATATTTTCCTGTTGTTAATTCATTATCAACTAAGGAGATGAGCTATTCCGTCAAAATAATAGAAGTTAAATTAAATTTTAAAATTTCTAGCCGCCGGAAATAGATATAAAATGTACTTACCTCATTGAAGAATGCATGTACTTGATACGATAGGATGCGACATAATTGTGATAAATTTGATAACGATGACCAGCGGAACTCATCTATGCGAGACCTTGCTCCATGCATAAAACAATTTAACAGAACTTGACGATATTTATATGATAGTGGACCTTGTTTAGCAAAGAAAAAACAGAGGTGTTAGACAAATATTCGTCGATAAAAATATATAATCGTAAATAGAACTATTCACACCGTTTATAAGTGTGGAATTGTTTCAAGAATAACAACAGGATTAGTTGGTCTAAGGAGAAACCTTTTAAAGTAGTAAGGAATTAAAAATGCCAAATATAAACTTTAAAGCGAAAAACCCAATGAAAATGTGTTTTTAAAATATCATTTTAGGTAAATAACAAACGATTTTTTATACAAAAATTAATAACTCCTTCATGTGATTACTACTTCCACAATTACACAATTACAAATACGCTGCTTAAATGCAGCAAATACTCAATTGCGCTCTTATTCATATATCCTTAATTAATTACTGTCTCACTCTTTAATACCCTTTGGCTAAGTCTGACAAATTAATAAAACATATGAATTTACCTAATTCTTGGCCAACTTTTAAAATGGCTTCGCCAACAACCAATCGAAAATCCAAGGAAGCTTTCTCATTTAAATATTCATCGCTTAAGAGCTCTAGAATATCAACTTCTTTTATATCTAATAAGGCGACAAATAAACGGACACAATTAAGGAAAGTGTAGGACTCCTTAGTTTTGAGGGTGGTCAAAGCCAAAGCTATTATTGCATGTGAATTAGCTAAAGTTGCAGGGTCGCGCCGGCGTATTAGATTTATAAATTTCTCTATTCCGTAAACCTGCAAATAACTTTCAGATGATTCAAGAAGGGTGCGTGCTATGGAATATTGCGTCAAAGCTTCAGATGTCATGCTGTTTGCCTTGAAATCACCACTCGGTTCCAACAAAACAAGAAGACTGTCTACACGTTGTTTGACCAGATAGTTGGGTGTTTGTGTACTTAAACTTTTAAGTCTTGGTATAAAATCGTGCCATTGCTCGATGCGTTGAGAGTTTGTGAGTACTTCTTCAGCCAAAGTCAATAATATTAACAGAGTTTGATCCGCAGACTCAACGGCTTCAAATAACGGAGCATTTCTATATTGAGCTGGATTGCTATTTACAATACGGTGATCAAGCAGTTGCTTTAGAAAATTTGAAAACTCTTTATGATTCTCAGTTAATTGTGTTTTTAAACCATCACTAGATACCAGAGTATTGAGTGAGAGCAGAATTTCCAATTTCATTGGATATTTTGCATTTAAAAATGTGATTAATTCGTCCTCAGTTTGAAGTAAATCGATATCACTTATGCTGCTTTTAGCGTTCCTCAAACAGTTGTCCATATGCCTCAGTAAAGACATGAAAACTTGATAAATCAATATATTATGATTATTTGATATTAAGAGTTCCGGTAAATACAAGGAAATATTAAAATCTCGTTTGTAATCAATGCTGGCGATTTTTAAATGAACAATTTGTTGTTTATCATCCGTTTGTATAAGAACGCGTTCATGTAGTTTCAACCAATCTTTATCGAAATTTTGGTTATAAAGCTTCTCAATAATTTCATGGAGCTGTTCATGACCTCTGTTGTCCAAGCAGCGTATGACCAATTGCGCAACTTGTTTTTGCTCACTTAAGTTGGGCGGCAATGCATCAAAAAGTTGTAAGAGTAGAGGCAAAAATGGAATAAGCAGCTCACTTGGTAAACATTCAACCGATGATGTGCAAAACAAATGAAAAAGCTGCGTTATGATCATCGAAAATTTATCATATTCCATTAAAACAAGGCCAGTTAATAAATCTGTCGGCTGTACAAGTTGCTCGACTAGTTTCCTGAGTAATTTTTTTATATATTCACGGTTATCTTTATTCATATCGTATAGTCTACGCAATGCAAGTAATCCAGCGCCCATGCTATCCATTAGGGTTTCATTTTTATGAAGCAAACAAGAAGAGATAAATTCCCATAACTGTTCCATCATATTGTATTGAAATCGTTTAGTATGACTCTTATTGGCGGCAATATTCGCTATTATTTCGAAGGTTTGTTTACAATTTTGTATTTCGCCATGAGAACCTTGATGCGATGCATTCAATAAAGTACCCAACAATGTTACAAAACCATTTGTAGATGACAGTCTTCGTAACAGCTCACGATGCAGACACTTTTGTATATCCAAAGGAAGGTGGGCGCAGCTCTTCAACATAAGAATAGTACGAAAATATTCAGTTTTTCTCATCGCTGCCCAAATCAAATCCAATTTCTTTTGCAATTGCATTATATCATTATCATTTAATTGGCATTCATTTAATGACTGTGCTATGAAGAGACTAAATATGGAAGCAATATAATCTCGACAAACGTACAACATTTCGTTAGTAGTATGAAAATATTTTATCGATAAAATGCATGAGAATATTTCGAGTGAAAGCTTTAATCGTATGTGATCCATCTGCTCTGTAACACTTGCAATCTTTTTCGGGGCAAAAATACTATTACTCCTTATGAGTGGATGCAGATTTGCAGTAAGCGAATACAATGCAAGTTCTTTTATAGCTTTAATACATATATTTAAATATTTTGTTGATATTAGGTCGTTTTTATCGTCACTCTGGAAATTGATTTTCTGGACAAGCTGCAGCAGAATGTGCTCTAAATAAATCTTATATTTTCCTATTGTTCCAAAACTCTCCGAGAGCTGAAGATTATTTTCCATCTGAAATTCAGCTGCCATTTTCTGAAGTAATTCTCGGTGATCAATACTGATGTGTGCTCTAATTAATAATAAATTAGTTTCAATCCGATTCGGATCATCCCCATTACTCGATGTAGAATTAACTGTAATATTTACTATTCAAATATAAAAATGTTAAGTATTTATAAGTTTAGAACTTACGTATTGAATTATCCTCAAACATCAAAGACTCAAGAAGAGAAAAATATTTGGGTACTACTTCCATATTTCTGCTTTAGTTCCAAAAATATTTAAACGCCTTTATTGAAGCCCTTTAAGTTTAGCTTACCAACAATGTGAGCAAAATATTATTACTGTCACAAATCAGCTGGTTTCTTCATATCAGACCTTATTTGTAATGCATTAAACACATAGAAACTCGGTGGGAAAATTCGAACCGAACTGTTAAAATAACACAGGCTCTTATGAGGAACGAGAAAATAAAATTTTAAAAATGCTATCGTGAACGGGAATGAAAAAATAGAAAATGTTATATGTTATGATACGTGTCGCTGTTCTTTTCCTTTTTTTGTCATTTTGGCCAATAAGAGCCCGTGTTACTTGACAGACTAGTCAGAAACGCAAAAAAGTTCTACGTGTTCCAGCATAATGCTAGAAACGCATAAAAAATCTCACGATCACGGTCCCAGTGATATGTCAGGATAACACAGACTATTATGCAAATTGAGAAAAAATGAAATACCAGTACTGCATCTGTCGACGTTATTGCAAAAACTGCAATAATTTCTATTATGGTCGGATTACTCGTCTTATTTTTTCTGTCTGGTTAAGGGTGTCTGTCATGAGGCGTGGATCATAACTAATAGGAAGGCGAAAGCTGTAAAGAAATGTATTACATATTTAAATATTGAGTGTCATAGCTTGAACACACTAGAAATTACTGTTTCTGCCGGCAGTAGCAGAAATGTCAAAATTTACATTGGCTCTTCTGGGAAGTGAGAAAAAATAATTTCTGTCGGGCAGTAAAAGCAGTTTCTGCCAGGTAATAGGTTGCAAATTTCTAATTTTACTACCCTTGTTCTTCTTATTTTGGTTTTGTTTTTGTTTCTTATTTGAACTGTATGAACGGAATATTCTTACACAAACTTCATGTTTACATTTTGCAAAGCATTTTGACATTTACTGCCTTCTGTCCGAGAAGTCTATGTGTTCAATGCTGAAATGCTGTTACTGCCGGCAGAAACAGTAATTTCTATGTGTTCAAGCTATCAGAGATCAGTTAAGTATTAGTTTAACATTGACATTGTCAGATATTAAATAGCACATTTTAATTTTCTTGGCTTCATTTTCATAACGTGTCCTTAATTGTCGATTGTAAATACTTGCGGCTCACATCAAATCATTTCTACCGAGAGAAAGCATAGCATATAGAAGTTAAAATAAATACACCACACGATCCACAAAAACAACGATCTTATTGGCAACACTGCGCGTTGGCAAATATCTGACAGTTTGCAAGTTGACATACGACGTAGTGATTTATTATTTGCAAAAGTGCTTATGAAAATTTCTTGCTTTCGCTTTAAGTACTCACAGTTTTATGAGTATTTCTCTTTCAATTTGAAGTTATCCAAATTTTAATCAGCAACAATATTTTCCAAATACTCCAAGTATTTTGTGAAAGATAAAACATATTGAAGTGAATAAAACTGCATGACTACTCATCCCAAATGTACGAATCAGCTAGAAGAGACAACGTAATATAAAAGGAGAAAATAAAATTGCATACAAGCATCGATCGATTGAATAATTTTCAATTTTATGTTGGTTTACCCTTATATTATTTTGTATGTCGGCAATTTCCTATTGTAACACGTCACAAAAAAACGCGAAAGTATTCATTTTCGAGAAATTGCTTGTTTGCGTTTTTGTATTATCGAGTATAATTGACAGTTAAGTATTAATATTGAAAACGCTTAAAGATGAAGAAGATCTTTTCAAAATTCGATAAGAATGAAAAACTGGATCATTCGCATAATTATTCCACATCTAAAGAGACGAATAGTTTTGTGGGCAAAGTTTTCGTTGTTGGGCGAATTTCGGTCACCGTAGAGGATGTTTTGGCTGAAGGTAAGTATTTTCTTTAAAATGTTCCTTAAAAACTCCAGATTAAAAAATTGCAGTTGGATAAATTGAAATAATTAAGGAAGTTAGAGGGGGCGTTTAAGGAAAAATTGGAAAAATGTATTGTAGTGTAAATTAAATTTTATAATTTGAATTTAATGTGACTTAATTACGAATTTGTTCATTGAGCAAATCGATAAACTCCAAAAAGTGAAGAAAATTGCAAAAGCTGTTAATGCCATTACAAAATAATTTTTATTGCAAAAGTTGTAAAGATTATGAAAGATAATAATTATAGTTACTTTTTGTAAAGTAGAAAATTAACAAATAGTTTATAAAATTTGAAATACATTTAATTTGGCAGTAGATTTTTATTCTTTATATTTTATTGCAACCTATCAGTTGTTTTCATAAAATCTATTTTAATTTAGATAACTTTTTATGTAACCTCTTAAAGAATAATTCGATTAAAGTTTACTTTAGATAAGCCACTCGATTTTTTTCTATCTTTCGTTGCTAGTGCTTTTAGCCCTGCCCCCATAAAATAGACGGAATGGGGCGGGACTTAGACCCTTTAAAATTTGGAGTTAAAAACGTTTATATATCTTTAAATATGGAAGGTAATAAATGCTATGCAATCTAACAAAAATGTCTAAAATTTATGTAAAATAATTATAGAAGTAAAGGATAAAGAACGAACTACGGTCGAAGCTCTGATTGTTGTTTTTGCTCTACCGTTATAAACGGAAGTAACTGAATTTCTTTTCGAAGTCCGCTATCTTGGACCTCGAAGCATTTAAATAACAAATAAACACAACGTCATATCTCTGTAACCAAGTGGGACATCAGGACGGTGGATAACCATTTGAAAAATATTTATTGTCTACCTTTAATGTTATATACGTTTTTGCCGATACCGACATAGTTTAAAATAAGTACACTGTTTTATAAAAATGCACAAAATATAACGTTGTGCTCATCCAATTGAAATGCGTCCAATCCAATGTTGAAATTCATGATGGCAAACTTCTTCAAAATAAACTTTCAGTTAACTCCGTTTCTAACAGTAATATATAACGGTAAGAAAATCGGGGCTTGATCAATACCTGTTACGAAATATATATAGTTTCGTAAATAAATGCATTGTTTAGTTTTTAGCATTCTTTTCGAGATAAATTAATTTTTAATTAGTATCCAGCATAGCTCAGGTAGTATAGATACTCATATTTCAAATTTAAGGGCTCTAGTTGCAATGGTATGATAGCAGTTTTTTGCTTATTGTGGGGAGGTTCTTGAGGCCACTGACAACAAAAGAATACCAGGAAAAAGAAGATTAGGATGACTTATTTAAAGTAAACTAATTCCGCATAATTCTCTACAATTGTTTGTTACTTTTCGTTATTATCAGATTACATAACTTTATTGCGTTAAAATGTTTCTTAAATCATTTATATCACGTGTCTGAAATTTGTTTTCAAAACCAATCCTAGGGTTCGAAGACAATGGTTTCTCATATTCGAGCTATTATAAATCGCGTCAATCGCATGCAAACGAAACGAGAACGACATTCGGTAATGTGAAGCTATTCTGGATTGTTTTTGCTTTTGGTTACTTCTTATTTACAATTGTTAAAATATATGTTTTTATAAATAGGACTGCATGATTACTAATATATACACCCCCTAGAGTTATGGAGTTCCCAGTCAGTTTTGGAAATAGTTCTGGCGAATTAATCAAAAAGGTCTCAAATTTTGGCGTGTTGGCTTCACGAAATTATTTCAGAAAAATGGATATAACTTGTATGCTATAATAGATAGGTACTTCGTGTCGAGTAATTCTGTAGATCTGTAGAACTCTGGGGAGGCTACTCAAAACTAAAAAGAAAAAATTTCAAAATTTTCAGAAAAAAAGTTTCTTAAAATTTGACGTAAAAAATTTTAGAGTTCTAGACAGTTCTCGTTGATATTTTCAAAACACACACTACAAAAAAAAGTCAGGGAAATAACTTAAACAACCTAATATATTGGTTGTAGGGTATGAAGTTAATATACGAAATCGTCAAAACTCTTAAAAACATCAAAATTCTAAGAAAACTTTTAAAAAATCAATACTTTAAAAACTGAAATCACACTAATTATTAAAAGTGAATTAGGATATCAAGTAAAATATATTAGTAAACTTATATTTACATAAAATAATTAATAAGAATGTCAAACTCCTGTGAATATTATTAATTTAAGTCAATTCAATTCGATTTTACAATTTCAATCGCAACGTATGTACGTCAATAAATGAGGTTCAACAATTTCATTTCCTGTTGACGATTCTGGTTTTTTAAACATGTCATCATAAATGTTATAATATTCAGTGCTATATATGAAAACAGTATAATGGTTATTGTTTGGATCTTGCGTATATTTACTGTAGTTCACTAATCCACAGAACACATAACTCTGGCCATTAGGATTCATAACTATAATAATTGATTTTAATGTTGATATTATTTTTTGTTATGCCTATTGCGTTTACATATACGTTGTCAACAAATTCATTGCAATCGATAAGAAGATGTTCGTTGAAGGTATAGTTTACTGAAGCAATTCCTTTGCGCTTTTTCAAACACGATTCTTTGTTCCGATTTAAAAATTCAATTGTTTTACAAATAGCCTCTAACCATTTTTTAATATTATCCATATTTACAGGAACTAATAGTCGGTTGAACGCATGGTGGCAATTAATACAATCTTTTGTTATTGCTAAACTTGGAAAATCGCAAAATAAATGTTCTGCAAATTGACAAATGTTGCAATTTGCATTTACGCGATAAATGTTTAACCTGCGGGATCTAAAATCTAATAATTGGAATCATTTGAATATTTCTACGCGTTTTTCGTAAACTTTGCCAGTCATCGCAATTCGTAGTCGAGAATATGCAAAATTCACTATTTGTTGAAAGTGCCACCTTTTTGTATTCCTTGCAATTTTCTTAACCAATTGTGAGACTACTTGTGTTAATGTTTCACGAGCCATAATAATTCGATCTCCACAATGCGAAGTCCGTAAAAGGCTACCATTTCGCAATAGAGATCGCCACTCTTTTTTATTGCGGCATTTCATTCCATTCTGTAAAATTGTCTATATTGTCATTTTATTATTAAATAAATTTTATTTCTTAATTGTCATTTTATTATGCTTCCTTGGCTAACTCTCCCTAATTTTCCACGACCAACCACGTTTTGTCCCATTTCGACAGATTCGTCAAGCGGAAGGGGCAATAATATTTCCCCCAGCAGTCAACTTATATGCTGCATAACAAACTTATTTACTTTTATAGGCAATTCTCCTTTGATCACTTGCTGTTTTCATTCACGAAATTCTGACTCCAAACAAGAACAAGTTATGGTTGTGGAAAGGTTAGCCATTACTTTCCGTATTTTTCTTCAAAAATGCCTTGGGATGGCGAGAAAACTTTATCATTATCATCAATGGCTTTAAATTGAACAAACTTAAAATATTTTTAAGTTTAGCATATTTAATAAAATAACTTAATACTGAATATTAAAATGTAGATATTATATTCCCAAAATCACAAACAAACGACACCCACTAATTAAGACAAGACTAAATGCGAATGAGCATTGGAAGCAACCCCTTACAACAACTCCCTTCTTTGAAAATTTGTCCGCGAATAAATTCCGTAAAACACAAACCAAACATTTATCCGAAATGCATTCAAACACGTTTACACAAAACTCTGTAATTCTCTGTAAATTTAAAAAATATTTCAAAAATATTTTCGTGTAGATTTTCAGAGAAATTTATCGTTTTTTTACTACACGCATTCGTGCTTGCCTTTACATACTGGAAGGAAATCTCATAGTTCTTAACAATTTTTTTCTGCTACTGATTGCTGGGAATTATATATCTGTGAGTGTTATATATTAAATGCATGCATATATAATTCCAATGAATTGCAGACTTTTGAAGTTTTCGTATTACTTCATAGTTTTTTAATACATTTTTACTTAAGTTAATAAGTTTTACATAAGTTAAGTTAATACTTTTAGACTAATGGTGTTTTCGATAATTTTTTTGAGTTAGGGCTCTCTGCGCTTCGGTCCCAGGAATTCTACTTGTTTTTCTTAGAATTTTGAAATTTTGTTTTTGGAGTTCTGATCACAAACTAAGTCAAATGTTTATATTACGGTCAGGCCGACGTTCTTACATGTTTCCAATTCAATTCAAAATATTAAGAAGAGCAAGCTAGCGAATTGCAGGGATTAATTTTTTGTCGCTTTCTATAAGAACCAGTGTAATTTTGACAGCGACCATTCAAGCGACAGCGAACAATAACAACATAATTAAAGAAACTATTTTTGTTATATAAAACAATAACAACATAATTAAAGAAACTATTTTTGTTATATAAAACGTTTCTAAAACTAAATGAATTTATGAAAGTTTGTATAATCTCTTGTTAAAAGGCTGAAAAGAGTTAAATGACATCATATGTCAAATTAAAAAAAAATACTATTATTTCGTATCTCAGATTGGACGTGGGTGTTTATTCTATGCTTTTTTTTGCATTCTAAACTATGGTTGAAATCTAGAGCCTATACTTACCGGAATACCTGTTTAAAGTCAATTTTAAACAAGTAAGAACGCCGCTCGGTCAAAACTTATGCACCCTACACCCATAATACAAATATCTCCTAATCTTACATATCCCTCTTTCTAATTAATTGAAGTCTAATTAATTCTCAATACAGCTCTCCACAAAAAGACATACTCTCTCTCGACACATAATACAATACTGGAGGCGCCACGCCAATTTTTGGTGAATTTATAATGGCCAGCAATACCATACAATTACCTACATCTCGATCACAAGGTTTCAGCTTTAAAATTTCAATAGAGACTGAAAATTGTGGCTTTGCAATTTTATATCATAAAAAGAAGACACGACATATTTGGTCCATTTTCAATACCATGGTATTTATAATAACATAGAATATTCGCGCCACTCGCTAAATTCATGATATCCTCCACTCGCTCTCTTGTAATTCGGTCTTCTCTATAATCATGTTTCTGGTGGGCGGACCACGCACATTTTTTTAAACAAAATTTATATTCGTGAGTAAGTTCGAGGGTAAAATTGTGACATCCAATTCAATTTCCAAACTCGTTCTCTTGTAATACGGTCTTACTTACAGTTGTGGTTCTGGCAGGCCGACCACATGCGTTTTTTATATAATAATTTAATATTCGTGGGTGAATTCGAGGATAAAATTCTGTCAAGAGACAGACAAACAGTCGGACGAATGACGCTAAATCGGATCAAGATGTGATTCTCAGTGCCCTACAAACAGAGGATCATACTTAATATACCTTTCGTCCATTGGATGTAGGGTATAAATATGCAGCGAACATTTTGAAAGCTATCAAATTTATTTGGATTGGTAGTTAGTTGGATTGCTGTTTTGTTCTGGGTCATGGTTAATATTTCAGGCTCTCTAGCTTACCGAAAGTGTTGTAAAATCAGTTTCAAACTTTGATCCAAACTGGATTGAAAACAATGAAAATTGTAAATTGAAAATTGTGACCTTCGCAGATTAAAAAAATTGGTTCTAATTCAACATATTTTCAAAATTTGAAAATATACATTGGATATAAATCTTGTGTGTAATCGGTAACCGTAGTAATCTTTAGTATTTTACTTTAGGAAATTTATCTTAGTTTTGACTTTAAATGTAGTCATTTTGACAATGGCATTTGACAGTAAACATTTCCTGTGGCGATAATTTTGATCGATGGATCGGCCAAATCATGAAGAGAACTGACCCAATCCATAACTGCAGAGTTTCATGATTCTGAATACGCTCGCTGGGGTTAGGTTTAAGTTGACAGTTTATATTTAATTCCTATTTATTATCCATGACTGAATTCAATATAATACAAGTTTAATCATCTTCGTTTCTTAACAATTCCAGGTGGTTTTGCAATGGTATTTTTGGCTAAAGCCAATAATGGAAACGCCAAGTATGCGCTTAAACGAATGTATGTTAACAATGAACATGATTTAAATGTGGCCAAAAGAGAAATACAAATAGCTGTAAGTAAATCGAAAGAATGATTAAACTTTTCCATTATGACTAACGATGAAAAGAGGGGAGGGGGAGGGGAGAAAGGCAGCTTCTATCGAGAGCTGTCTTTACCAATTACCTTACTCATTTATCCTCTTTTCTTTGATTCCCTTTCGCTACTAATGCCTACAAATGAAATTAAATTTGAAATCTTTTTTATTTTATACTTATTCTACAGAGCAATCTGAGCGGTCACAAGAATATAATTGGCTATATTGATTCAAGTATAACACATACCGGTAATGGTGTGTGTGAGGTGTTGCTGTTGATGCCGTTTTGTAAGCATCACATGCTGGCCATGATGAATGCACGGTAAATATTAATATATTTATAACTACATTGTATACATTATAACAAAAACAGGAAGTAATGAGAAAAATTTAGACGTGGAAGAAATGTAATCGTGCGCTGTAGGGGATAGTTAAGGTCGTACATATCACACTAAGGCAAAATAATTATTCCTGTCCAATAAAGGGCTCTTAGTAAAATAATTTCGCACTTTTTAGGAAGACGGAGCCCGAGCCTTTATAGGCTTTAAATTATAGAATACTGCCGAAATTTTTTTCTACTACTAATTTACTATTACCGTTTTATGTTGTATCTTCTGTCGACGCCATCTACACTTACAGCCTACAAACTGGCTTCACTGAACAGGAAGTTCTCACTATATTCTGTGATATATCTGAAGCAGTTTCACGTCTTCATTACTGTCAAACGCCCATCATACATCGCGATTTAAAAGTGGAAAACATTTTGCAAAATGATGCCGGTAATTTTGTTTTGTGCGACTTTGGTTCAGCAACAGCCAAAATTTTCAATCCTCTACAACACGGTGTTGCAGCTGTTGAAGAAGAAATACAAAAATATACAACATTATCTTATCGTGCTCCTGAAATGATTGATCTCTACAGTGGCAAAAATATCACGACTAAAGCTGATATTTGGGCACTTGGATGCCTGCTATATAAATTGTGTTTTTTTAATTTACCCTTCGGTGAAAGCACCCTAGCCATACAGAATGGTTCATTTTCAATACCGGATAATTCGAAATATTCGAAGGGTATGCATCAGCTTATTAAATATATGCTAGAACCCGACATGGAAAAGCGTCCGGATATTTTTCAAATTTCGGAAATAGCTTTTCGTCTTGCTGGTAAAGAGAATCCTGTACAAAATTTGCACGTAAGTCAAATTGAGAAGAAAACAGATTACGAAACTGAAAAATAATCAAACATTATTATCATTTTATTCCCGAATTTTCTTTCCTGGTTAGAAATCACCAATACCTAATATTGAACAATTGCCCATTCCACCCTTTGAAAGTGAAGCTAAACGCGCTTCCGGTAGTGGTGCTGTTAAGGTAAAATCTCAGAATGCATCCGTTATTGAAGCGGGTACTAGTGTCGCTCCTCGACAACGTCCGAAAGGATCGACCGCGTTACCGTATGGACCGCATTCATTAGCTTTGGGGTTACCTCCAAGCCCTTCACCACGAAATAATATTACTTCACCTCAACCACAACTACAATCACAAGTTGCGCAAACACAATCGCAACCCCAGCAGCTACAACAACCAGTGGTTGAACAATTTCAAACAAATTTCACAGCATCGGTGGTATCAATACCACCACCACCACCTCCAACAGGAGCAGGATCTCAGAATAGCAACATGTCAACTCCACCTGCATCGATGTTGGCAAACACAACAATAGCGACAACAACAACAACTGAAATCAATTCAAATACGAAATTGGAAAGCTTATTTGAATCGACAATTTATCCAGATCCCTTCAGTGAGGACAGTGAAAATATCGCATTGGCAGCAGGTGAAACATTGACGAGTATTGGTACCGTAGGACAAGATATTGATGTAGTAAAAGATTCTGCAATTGCAACTGCTGACACTCCAACGAAAACAATGTTATCGCCACCAAAGGGTGGCGGCGGCACAAATGGTTCAGCATCTGGACATCGACGAAATGTTAGCGATACTTCGGCTTTTAATAAGTAAATAATTTACAGAAACAATTCTAAATTGACTTGACTTCATTTGATTCCCTTTTATTAGAATATTTGCCAATGAAACAACCCAATTCCTAGCTCCGTACGAACAATCCGTAAAGAGTCGTAGCAATGCTCCGGAAGATGGTGATATATCTCCAAATGGTGGCTCAAATCCTACTCTCTTCTTACCGTTAGCATCAACTACACAATCAATAACTGCTTCTATTTCAAACGCTGAACTTTCGACAGCACCAACGCATGTTTTCAATGCTGGTGAATCGTTGGAAGGACGCGTTGACGCTTGGAATCCGTTTGAAGAGCAACCCTTTAGTCAAATGACAGAAGACAATATATTTGAAGCTGAATTTGATAAGATACGTCAGCGCGGTAGTCAGGGAAGTAAGTATTTTAGAAGGGTTAATAAAATATTTGTTTCTGTAAAATTCAAGAATAAAAATGTTAATTAAATTTACTCTCGATCACTTCGAAGAATTTTGGGTTTTTAAATAATGCCAAACAAACATTTTTTATTCTGATAATAAATTTAATGAAATTGTTCGGTGATTTAATAGTTTCCGAAACACGTTTTCTTTTTTTTTGGTATTGTTAATTTGGTTTAAATAATTTATTTAATTCCTTCAGGCATAACAGCAAAATCAGCTTCTACTACATCGACACTTACGCCCACAGAAGGTAATTCGGCGGTTATTCTTCCGGCAACTGTCTCTGTTGCTCCTGTTGTTGCTGCAGCGTCGGGTATTGCTAATGCTTCTCCTCATATTCCCGAGGATCCCTTTGGTTCGGCTCCATTTAGTTTACCGCCCAGATTGCGTGAAAAGGCAACTTCGCTGCGGAAAGGTAAAGCATGAAAGTCATATACGTTGTAGCTTTATATATAAATATATAATACTATTTCCTACATATTTCTTATGATCTGAAAACAAAGTTGTTTCAACCAGAATCTAAATGTACCTTAAAATAAAATATTGTGCAAAAAAATAGCTAAAGAAAAAATATGATTAACTAAGAATTAAAAGAAATTTATGAAAAAGGCAAAGAAACAACAAAATTCTAACAAATTAAAATTTGCTTGTAATATTTAAAAGTTAAAAGTCTTGTAAAACAAATTGTTTTTGGCAATATTTACTAGTTTAATTTCTATTTTTTCTATATAATTCAAAGAATATAATTCAATGAAAAAATAAGAATATAATAATTTAAAAATATTTACTTTTATCTCAACTTTGACGAATTTTTGTTTTTATTTGTAATAATAAATACTCATCACTTATCGTAAAATATTTGAATTCCTTTTCTCAAAAATGCCAGTAAAAATATATTTCATAAGAAATTGTATAGAAATATGAAAAAAATTAGTAAAAGCACTGATAATGTCCTATGAAATGTTTTAAGATATTTTATCCAAGTTTAGTCAGTTGGAACTAGACACTCAACTAATTAATTATCCCCCCACAAGTTGTAGCGCTTTAGGATATAATGAAATATAAAAATATGCAATATTAGAGCGTTAGGCGTTGATGAAGTTTTATTTGAAAGATATAGAAAGTCGTGTACAGTCGTCTTGGAATACTAACACGTGGTTGTGGGTTATTCGATATACTAACTTAACAAAATATTAGAAATATATCTATCGTTATATGATTTAAAATGTTATCTCTTTTTCCATTTAATTCGTAGTAAATTCTTGTTAAATATTTTATGCTCTGTTAAAATTAGAGTCAAATGTATTCCATTTTATATACGTATATAATATATAAAAAATATGAAAAATGTTTGCATGAGAACCTATTCATAATATACACACATGGGATACACACACACTCTTATGCCAACACAGCGAGACACATGGGGACACAAATGCACATACGCACATACACGGCCACACACATATATACAGGGCACATACACACAGACACACACGCACATACGCACACATACATACACACAAGTACATACATACACACAAAGAGAGACACACGTGATTACCTTGGGTACCTTGGGGGGGAAATAGATATAACTAATTGTCAATTGATACAAGTTTTTGCTAAATACAATATCAAATCAATAGATATCCATAGGCGGTGTGCATACACAGTTTATAATGCCCTGACATAAAAGGCCATGACATAAAGTTCGAGTTTTGAATACAACCTACCGAATACCATCTTCGATTATTTTCGTATTCTATTGCAATAGCAATTGCCATAACTGCAGGAGGATCGAATGAATACGGTATTTATGCATGACAGTTAGAGACAATTTTCGCGTTTCTAATTTGATTTGAAAACTATGAAGAAGACCACGAAAGATATGTGTGCGCAAAATACACCAACGTGCACACAGAATATCTCATTTCAACTGTTGACGTTGTTACTTAACTGTGTGACACTGCCGTGGGTGATTTATCGCCGTTGAAAGGAAATTGTGAAGGACTAAACGAAACATGAAGATGACTGTTGGAATAAGGTCATTCGCAACCAAAAAAATGTACAATGTCGAAAGCATAAGTATAAGTAATGTAATGTAACATTGCATTACTTATGAAGGCAATTGAGAATAATCAATGCAGACCTAGAATAAATACTTGTCCTTGCTGCATAGCTTAACACTCGCCACTTAACTCTTTCAGCAAATTTCTTTCAGTAAATCGACGTTAAACAATTATCGTTTTCAATTCGAAATTTTATTTTAATTTAATAAGTATTATATTCACTTTAAAATAACCTCCTGTGTTCTAAGAACAACCAATCTAACGATTATATCAAAACTATGTATTTCCTTAATCCCAGAATTCTTCTGAAATTATTAAATATTGCGTACAATTTTTGAAAATGTTAATAGTATTATTGTTTGAACATCACTTTTTCCATTGGCTTCTGAATAAAAGTTTTATGTTATCTCAAACCAAACATGATTTAAATTTTAAATTCTAAGAGACACTATTTATTATATAGACAATTGTTCATTAATTTCTGAATCGATTCTTGTGAAACTTTGCCGTACTAAATTGAACAAATTCTTTTATATTTTTTCTTTTCCATGCCATTATCCTTATTTCATTTACCTTATTTTAATCATTCATTGATCGACAAAATATATATAATAGATTTCTTAAAGAAATTTAAATGAATGTATTGAAATCTATTGTAGTACCTAAAGTCAAAACGAGCAACCAAACAAATTAAGCGCTATCGCAAATATTTTTTTGTTTTTGAAATAAATAAATGAAGTGACTAAAACAGGTGACTAAAAACATACATACAAGGTGTATGAATTTATTGAAATATTAAACTTGTTGGTTATTTAAACAATTAGTATTTAAAATATATTATTTAAAAAAGGGAAAATTTATTTAATTTAACTTTATCTATTTGCTTGCCTGTTCATCTGTGGAAGTCGCAACAACAAGAAAGAACAATTAAAGTTATCACTCTGATAAAATTTTGCATGATAATTCTCTGCTCTTCTGAGCTATTTGAAATGGGGGAGAATTGTACTTATGCCACTTGAATTGTTGAAGTCGAAAATAAATTTATTTACGCTTCCAAACAGATTTCTCAGTTTTTAGAGTGAATTTTAAGCTAAAATTCTATTAAGTATTAACTTGCGTTAACTATAAACCTAAATCACTACTGTACAATGCATAAATTGAAGGTAGAAATCCCTTCAGGCTTGATTTTCTAGTTTAACAAATAATTTGGAATTGTTTAAATCAATAATCAGTTTATTTTAAAAATAACTCAAATAGTAGTTGTCATAATTAGAGGTAATTAGAAGAGATTTGAAACAATTTTAAAGCTTTCGTTAACCATTTGCATTGATTAATTGTCAAAATTGAAGGAGAAAGAGAAAGTGAAAGGGAAGACCGTTAAATTTGTCGGTTTCTTTATAATTTTGTGTAGTAAATGGTCGTTTAATGTAATCATCTGTTTTTAATATATATATATATATATATATATATATATATATATATATATATATATATATATATATATATATATATATATATATATATATATATATATATATATATATATATATATATATATATATATATATATATATATATATATATATATATATATATATATATATATATATATATATATATATATATATATATATATATATATATATATATATATATATATATATATATATATATATATATATATATATATATATATATATATATATATATATATACATATATACAGGGTGTTCTGGATATATGAGAAACAATTTTTATAATGAACAATGGAAGGTGTTTTCTAACGTAGAAATTGTTATTACTTTTTGCGATACTTGATTAAATAATAAAAAACTATAGAAAAATAAAAAAATAGAGAAATATGATCATAGAAGCTCTGACGTTTTTCTTTATTTCGATCTGATGCTCTCTGATCTGATGTTTCAAACTTTTCTATCATCCTATCTTATGCGGAGCACCTTGTATATATTTTTACAAATTGGTTTTAACAAATTGTTTCTATTTGTTTTAACAATCAATTCCTTGTTTGCTATAGTAGGTATATAATATATAGTTTTGTATATTTACATGAGTAAATATTATGTATGCAGATTGCTGAAAAAATTTGTCGGTGGCATCTTCCTTCGCGTGAATCCCGCAATTAAATATTGATTACTCATAAATTAATTTTTGCGTAGTCAAATGAAATTTGGGTGGGACTTAAAAATTTGTACACGGGTTTCATAAAAATTTATACTTACGGAATTATGACCATCGATTTTAGTAATCAATATCATAATGAAATTCAGTGCATTTTGAAAATTTTCGCACCTCATTCGTTTTTGTAACCCATACTCATACTCATATTCATACTCATTCATATTCATTTTAACACTCACACTCATATTCACGTTCATATTTATACTCAATACATACTCCTACCTATGTCCGATTCATTCTCATACTTACACTCAACTCATACTCATACTGAACTCATTCTCACAATTATTATCATACGGCTTATAACTAATGCCCATAGGTTCACCTCGATATTCGTATTGAAACGTGAAAATTATTATTTTCTAATATTTATATTTCCTATCATACCGTCAACATACTCCTCCTCTTACCTATCTTTCCATACGCTTTACACGAATTTCATTTCACCTTTCTCTTCCTCTGATTTCCCCCTTTCTATGCCGTTCCACTCAAAATTTAGCCATTTTTTAGTAGCTCGTATATATCGTATATCGTGTATACACACAATTCCATTAGAATTCATGGTTTTTGTACTGCATAAAAGTTCCTTAATCTAATTCACAGCTAAAGCAACGGTGAATACAAATATTACTGCTGCTGTTTGTGGCACTACTTCGTCAACATCGTCAAAATGGTTACTTTCTCCGACATTGGAAGTGTCCAGTGAGGAAAAGACTTCTCTTATAAATAATCCTAAAACCGATTCTGAAGGACTACCAGATGGTGCTATTGATTCTTTGGCTTCGGGAACAACTACAACATCCGTAGCAGTACCGACTGGTGTTTTTGTCAAATTGCCTTTGGAGGATCGTAATAAATACGAGAAATTGCGTAGCAACGATAATCCAACGTCAGATGAATCGGATTCGGAATATTTTAATGAGGAGTACGATCAAGCTACGATAAGTGCGATCGCAAGCAAAAGAGCCATTTTCAAACATATCGTGACAAGTAATATACCCGAAACTATACACAAGATCCAACAGGCCGCTTATCATAAAGTCGATAAGAGTCAAATTAAGGTACCGATCGTTAAGAAGCTACGTTCGTCTACCACAAAAAGACCAACAACAGCCGCTCAGCAGGCCGCCCAACAAGTAAATGCTGCTCTCGAACAACAACAACAACAACAAGAGGCTGTTGCAACAGTGACTGCCGAAATGGCAAAAACTAAAATTGCTGAAGATGAAAGTGATGGTGATTCAATTGGTTCAGCGAGTGATTTACGCGCTGAAGATGATGATTTCTTTGATGAGACGCCTAATAAAATGAATGCGACCACTTCGAAATTCCGTCGTCCTGCCATGGATATGGATGGCATTAGTGAAAGTGTGAAAACTTGTAGCTCTTCCGCTTATCATGCCGAATGTGAGAGTGTTACCACGCATGAAGATGATGTAAGTCGTGCCGTAGTCAAGGTTCGTTTACGTAAAAAGGATCGCACTGCTTCCTCAGTAGTGGCGACTACTGAAAGCACAATCGCATTAAATGATGACGAAAGCGAACTGAGTCCCACATCAAATGATTTTCTTCATAAATTTGGTGATAAGCCTTTATTATTGGATGATGAGCTGGATTATGGTTCTGCAGACACCACTGATTCGAAGGGAAAAAGTAGCAATGACACAGAGGAATCACCACCAGATATGACTACTAATACCGAAAAGTTGTCTGATGCAAACAATCAAAAGGTCGACACGACTACATTCGGGCTAAACGACGAGTTAGATGTTTTTGCTATGGCACCATTTAAAATGCCGTCCCGTCTCCCATTAAAAAAGAGAACAACCAACACCAGAGGCTCATGCAAAATATTGCCTGGCAATACAATTAAGTACAAACATTCAGATAGTATTTCCGCAATACCACCAACTGAAAGAAATGCCGCTGAAATCTGGACTTCGACTCCTTTAAAACATAATACTACAAAAACAACAATGCATCACTTTGACGCATTTTTCACGGAACAAAAATCGGACTTGCCTGCGGCACAACAATCTCCTCAGTTGGATGAATTTAATGAACCCTTTTTTAATCCTTTCGTTTATACCGCCAACTCAACGCCTACCGCTGCTTCACAGCACTGCACTACCACCGTTCAAAGTTCATCAGATTTTGGATTAGTTACCGTGCTACCAAACGTGGGAACCAACACAACAGCCTCATCGTTGGATGCCGTTGATGGAACGCCTGCGGTGATGCAACGTGATCTGTTTGGTTCGGAACCATTTCCACAGGTAATACGCAAATGTGTCGTTGCCACTCAAAAGAACGACAACAACAACAACGCTAATAATTGTAACATCTATAACAATCTGTTTACACCTTCCACAACCCCGCAATCCAATATTCCAACTACCGTTTCTTATGTTATGGCCCAACCGACGACGCAACCATCGCAGCTTGTTACAATTAATCATTCGATTATTATTAAAAAAAGCCCCGATCCCCTCGTGCCAAAATGCGTTTCCTCGAAATCCAGCACGAATCTTAATTACATTAGCTCGTCGGCACATGTACTGCCATCCGTTAGCGGGATCAGCACTACCAAATTAACCGGTACATACGTTCAGGTGCCGGCGGCAACGTCCAGTATGCATGTAAATATTGTAACATCGCCAACATCTGCCTCATTCCCGTCTTCGTCCATCACAAATACAAATTTAAATTCATCGTCTTCCAAAACATCCCTCAGGAGTGTACAAACGCATGCCTTATCGTCTGTAATGCCGAATACATGTTCCGATTTAAATAGCATTGTACTTCCGGTACCAAGCGATCCGAACTATTCCATTGCAACCTGCAAACTACAACAAAAACCACTTGAGCTAAAGCATCCCATTTCAAATCCGAACCCGAATAACCCTGAGATAATGTTCGCTATTTCTGATAATCAATTTCTAAATATTTCTCAAGATCATTGCTCGGAACTTACGCCGAAGAACGACGAGGAAAAACCAGTGGTATTGCCTGCGGAAGCGAATGTCGGCAGTTTGTCAAATACAACAACAGCAACAGCAGCAGCAGCAGCAAGTACCAATAGCAACATCATCAACTTGACAAAGCCCAAAAAGGAAAAGTCACATTTGGGGGTAAGAGCATTGCCAGCAAAAATATCCCTTAAAGTCAAGGGTCACACCTACAAAAAAGTTAACCCCAGTGTAATATCATCGCCCGGAGTTCCTACGCCATCATTAAGTAGTTCGAGTAAAAATAAACACAAACGTTTGCATTACGATGTCAATGATGATGACGATGCTGATGATAATAATTTAGTCAGCGGTAGTAGTGGGGGCAGCGGTATTACTGCCAGTGGTGGTGGATCAATTCAAAATGTCATTTCAAGCTCGAGCAGACATTCCAAATCGTCTCATTCGAATGTATTAGGAAGCGGTAGTATTGGTAGTAGCTCCATTTCCACTAAATCATCACATTCATCGGCCAATAAATGCTCCTCCCTCTCAAACTCTTTTCAATCGAATACAATACAAAATTCCGCTAAAACTGGCTTCAGCAATATGAGCTTTGAAGATTTTCCCTCCGATCAGGAAATTGATCGCATGTCAAAAACAATACCATTCGAAGTGGTGCGAAATGAGAAAATGTTATTGGAAGCCGAAAAGAAATTCGGCTCGTTGAAGAGACGTACCAATCTTTTCTCCTAGAAACGAATTTTTGAAACGAAGAAATCTCTAAAACAAGTTTTACAAAAAGTATTGAAACAGAAAGGGAAAGATTGAGAAACGAATGAGAAAACCATTCAGATTTCTTGAAATTTTAAATAAAACCAAAGTAATAATGAACATGACGTCGTCTTATTGGTATGTTGTAAAAATTATCAAATATCGCCATCCTTAACGTGATCAAATGTTTGTTTTTTTCACATATTAATTGTGAAAAATTTTCGATTAATTAATGAAACTTTATATTCTCGAGACATATTTCTCGCATAATCAAAATCATCCTTCATATTCTCCTACATAATTTACAATTTCTTTTGTATAAAAATATTATTAATGCATATAAGTTTTCTTTTTTTCGTAGCGTTAGCGTTAGTCTCAAAAATGAATACATTCTCTAAAGGCTATTTCGAAAAATGTGTTAACACTTTCATCATCAAAACTTATTTCTTTCGTTTACTTTAGTTTTGAGAGACGTCTTCAAAAATAGATTCTTTACGATGAAATTAAATTTGTTTTTTAATTAAAAAGAACCTCAAACACATTATAGATACGCTCATATATCTGTGATCTTAAATCTACAAAACATGCAACTCAATTATGCATAAATAACTTTTAATAATTACATTTTTCCCTGAAAAATTGATACAAAAAACATTTCTATTTCATTTTTTACTTCGTTAAAGTTTTCTATTAATATTGAACTATATCAGTGTATAATTGTATAATCATATATTTCATCAAAGAGCTGATAGATATTTTGGTAAATTTTTTGTTATTTTTTCCAATTCATCCCAATCAAATTTAAGATCTATAAATGCTCATAATATTTTATATAAATGTAAGACTATTCTAATTGAACTATTGTTCACTTTTAAACATGATTTTATTTTAATATAGTATTATCTTAAAAATACAATGAAATAAATTGTAATTACTGAAGGAAATGGAAATAATATAATTATGTATTTAATTATTAAATTTTTATAATTTAAAAAATCTGTAGAAATTTTGCTTAGAATATTTGCATTGAAACATGAATAAACTTTGAAACATGAATAAATTATTGATATAAATAGTAAAACAAAGGAAACCAATACAACCTTCAAATGTTCTAAATCAATACAAAGGGTACAAAAGATGAATATTAAGAGATGGGAAAATTTCAAAATCAATAGCATGAGTTGAGACAATAATTTCTTCAAAAAGAAAAGAATATACTTTACGCGGTTTAGAAGACATTTTCTGCAAGATCAACCTGAGGTGTAATGGCATTTAAAATACACCGTATCAATGGAGATTTGGTGCATTCGGAGTTTAATGTCCAATACGCTCCATATGGTCTTATTCTTATATCGATCAGAGCTATAGATCTTGGTTCGCCTTGTTTTGTCTTGGTTCGCCTTGTCTAGTTGCCTTTCAACTGTTTGACCTTTTCTATACGAGAAAACTGGAGAGGCGAGTCGACACAACACGATTCAAACGCTGGAATAAGTGTATTAATTCTGTGTCCACAGGACTAATTATTCACTACAAAAACAATATCAATTACGCGAATGACCTGCAATAGTTGTTTGGTAGGATATACTATATATATAAAGTAGCAATAGTATTAATAATAATTTTATAAATAAAATTAATATAATACTACATTCTATTACTTCAACATATAGGTTCTGAATCTGAATAATCTCTGATTTTATACAAAAGAATTATTAAAAAAAACTAAATTAAAAATATTTTCAGTGAAATCGAACAGAATGTAAAAAATACAAAAAGAATATTGATATATTTATTTTGACAATTCATACATACTAAAATTAAACAAAACTATTACTTTGTAAAATAAAATATAATTTTTCTATAAAAATATTTGCTCAATTATTTCCAAAATATGTTTTATATTCAATTTATTCTATAAAACTAATTTTTATAAAGTTAAAATGTATAATTTAAATGCGATTTTCAACGACTGTAGATACTGTAGCAGAATGAAATTGTATTATTATGCCAAACACTATTTCAGCCATGCAATTATCAAAAAATATTAAGAATAAATTCTGGTTAAAAGAAAATCCTGGCTTTACCTAACCATTTTTTTCCTAACCGACTTCCCATTCTCAGACTTTACTATATCACAATTTCTTTATCATAAACTTCTAAACATTGTTTCTTTTTTTCCCCCACATGCCATCGATAAAAGCATTCAAATTTCAGGTTTTAGTTTGACAAAATATATATATATATATATATATATATATATATATATATATATATATATATATATATATATATATATATATATATATATATATATATATATATATATATATATATATATATATATATATATATATATATATATATATATATATATATATATATATATATATATATATATATATATATATATATATATATATATATATATATATATATATATATATATATATATATATATATATATATATATATATATATATATATATATATATATATATATATATATATATATATATATATATATATATATATATATATATATATATATATATATATATATATATATATATATATATATATATATATATATATATATATATATATATATATATATATATATATATATATATATATATATATATATATATATATATATATATATATATATATATATATATATATATATATATATATATATATATATATATATATATATATATATATATATATATATATATATATATATATATATATATATATATATATATATATATATATATATATATATATATATATATATATATATATATATATATATATATATATATATATATATATATATATATATATATATATATATATATATATATATATATATATATATATATATATATATATATATATATATATATATATATATATATATATATATATATATATATATATATATATATATATATATTTACATCATATAAATCTACATATGCGAGTATATTTAAGTCGATAATAATGTAGTCGATATTCTAAGCAATGACTAAAACTTTTCTCTGAATTTAATTAAATTGAATTTATTATTTCATAACTTCCTAGTTTTACTTTATTAAGTTTTTGAGATATTCAGCAAACCTTTTTATGCGAAAAAGACAGTTGCTTTTTTGTGTTTAAAGTACCAACCAATTTTCCATGGTTTATCCAATATTTCTTTCAGTCTGTAAAATTTACAAATTAGTTCACTGGATGAAGAGAGGGAGGAAATTATTTTGAAAGAAAGAGAGAATTAGGATATCCGTAAATGGTCGAATTCTTAGCCACAGACACACACACACACAGAAACACGTATACATGTATTCATAAAAGAATCAATTTTAACGGGAAATAATAGAACAAATAAAATATATATATATGAGATAAAATAAGAAGAGATTGCAATATGCAGAATATTTTTCGATTGAATTTTTTCACTGCTGCTTTACTGAAAATAAACCAAAATTTTAGAAACACACTGGCAATAATGTAATAACTATTTACATACATGTATAATAAAGAGATCTATATATAAATACGTACATGCAAACATTGATATGCGTATTTTGTTATAATCAATTAATTAATAAATAAAAAATACACAATAATATAATTAAAGGCAATTAGTAGGCTTTCTTTTAACTTAAATATGCCTAAAGAGTATGTTAAGCTTGCATTGATTTGATTTTGTTGTAGAGATTGAAATTATATGAATATTGTAGTTTGTAATAATTATCACACATTATTATTTACTAGAAAAACATAAAATTAATTAATGTTGAAAAATATTATTAAATAAATTAAACATATATCACACAAGAGCAAATTGTGTTGAATGAATTTTACTCATTTCTGTGTAATTATGTTATTCTGTGTAAATATAATTTATAAAGATTTTCTTCTTGTATTTACTTTTGTTTCTAACAAAAGATTCTTGTGTTTCATTTTAAAATATATTGTTTTTTGGATATTTATTTAGATAAATGATAGATAGATAGATGATACTTATTTTCGATTCATGTATCTGTGAGTAAAACAGCTACAAACTTCATTTGGTTCATTTATTTATTATTCGTTGTTTCATATTACTCGATTTTACGTGACGAATTTAATAATATTTCAAAAGAATCATGTATTTTTGAATTTTTCTATAAAATATTAAAATTAAATTATATGTTATATTTGTATTCTATTCAATGAATTTTAGAATTTAATAAAAACTCAAGATTTTTTTGTTGCTTGAAGAAACTATCATCAAAAATATCTGCGATAAACAATTCATTAATGTTTTTTTACAATAAGAAATACTTCGACTTATCTGATATAACCGTAATAAAAATTGACGGGTGACGGGTCGTAGCGTTGTAGCGGTGAGACGATTCGTGAGGCTGTTAGAACTTATAAATATCATTCAGAACAAAGTAATTTATGTTTTGTATTTACGCGCTTGGGAAACCATATTACTATCTCGCTCTTTTCCAAACGTTTTATATAATTAAATAGCTGTTTAAAATAGCTGGCTTGACGAAGAGAAACAAAAATTCAATACGTTCGCACGTTACGCGGATCGTGTTACGTCACGTCTAGACTAATTGAACCATCAAATGCAAATGCTCGCCACGTTGCTTCTCATGGTTGTCATGCGATTCTACAAGGTACGAGGCCTCGAGTATTTTCACAATATTCTGAAGGACCACGGGTTTAGGAAAGGGTATGAGCTTTGGTTCTGCTAGCCATTCTAATAACTACTATTTACTGCTCCACACGAAGTAAGACCGATGGTAGACCCTTCACTACGTGAAATAATACTCAACCAAAGTTACGTTTCGATTTTCTAAAGGCTATCTGGAATTTTTTCATGTTCTTACAAATGACAATCGAAAAAATAAGTTTTGAAAAGTAAAACAAAATTTATTCATAGGAAACGAATTTGCAGAAACGTTACTATTATTTTGCAAATGAAGTTGGCGATATTTGATCTCTACTACGAATATATTTAGTAATATTTTGTGACAGAAAACTGAATATGTAAAACGGAATTTTAGTTCTTATTGAAATGATACACCTCCCTGGCGTGGGGTGTAAATATGCATTAGTGACAATACGCTTCCACAAGTCACCTTGTCTTCTTGCCCTTTTTCAATTCTCATCCAACTGTGTGAACTTTGACCGGACATTGCTATGAAAAACTGTTGAAGGACAATTGGGAAATATACTAGAAGACACGAAGATTTCTTAAAGCAACTGCATCGCACTGAATGGAATTAATATTTGAATTTGCCGAGAGTTTAACAATATTTAGTTTATTCTATGTTTGTCTTATATATGGTATAATGGAGATTTGTCGCTCTATATCGCAAGCCATACAAAGGAGCTAGAGTTCTGCAAAAATTAAATATTTATGACAAACTAAATCTAAATTAAATAATTTTCTGCGAATTAAATAAACGAGAAATTCGGGAAGTTGAAATCTTCTAAAACTTGTGTATTAATTTTAAATTAATTTCAAACATCGAAGCACCAGAAATTTATTATAGTGAAATACGTTCCCCTAAGTTTTGTTTCATACCAGAGCTCAATTCTTTGTTTTTCTTGTTATGAAATAAATTCTAACTATATTATCTTCAGTTTTTATTTACTGCATCATAATTATGAAGTTATAATAGTATTAAAAAATTAAATATAATAATTTTAATGCTAACTTAGTTCAGTCAAATATGTTGTCGTTTTTCATCGAAAGACCTGTTGAATAGATTCTTATGCAAAAACGCAAATGCAAATTTCATTAGCGTGGCGACAAATATCTCGAGGAACTTGTACCGAATTCCAAGTGTACAATTTTGTGAACGTATTCAAAAAAATGCGCATAGAATAGTGAGTGTCCTTTCCCATTATTTCTGCTTTACAGCTTGAACACACCAAAATGTAAATAATCAATAAGAAAATAAGAACAAAAACATTAATAATCAACAAATTTAGAAATGTCCAATCAATCGCTCCGCAACATACAGTATTTGCAGCACATAGCCATTCACTTCTTTCTTGCTTTCTTTCCATACGAACAAATGTAATTTTAGTAGCCAGCGCCATCTAGGATTTCGATATATTACTCGTTCAAATCAAGAGAGTAATTAATGGATGTGGAATAGGCTGTTGGATGCATTGAGGTGAATACGAGTATTAGTGATGGCATAAACATAGGCGCGGAAAAATTTGCTCAAACGTATATCATAATAATGATCATTAAATGACTAACGAAATGACTAACGAAGCTTCTGATAATAAACGCAAAATCAAAATCATATAAAAATTCAAAAATTCATAGGAAATGTTTCCAAATTCGCAGAACGATATATTATCACTAATACCATTAAATATCGAGTCATAAAAAATTTTAAATAATAAAATTATTAAGCTATCGGTTAGATTTCACTCAATGATATTTTCCTTATTATTAATCGATCCAGCATTTTGACCTTTTCCGATTTGTAATTTCATCATTTTATTCTCATCGGCACATTTTGTCGTGATTGCGTTACGCACTTCTTTATCGGTAACATTACATTTTGTCGTTACGGCGTAAATAATGTCCTCGACTTTATTGCGGTCGAGCATTTTCTTTAACGGTTTATTTTGATCTTTAAATGCCGGCGATGGTTTACCGGTCATCGAATGTGTGGCCAATGTTGCGCGATCAAAAATCGTCATCAGCAGTCTTCGTGTGGCAATCGAAGCCGATTTCCATGGTATACACGCGTATATCTCTTCCGGTATTAGCGTATTATTGGGTCCAATCGATACCATAGCCTTCTCTGAGGAGAATTTTCCAACTGAAACATTTTGTTCGGGTGAATGAAGAATATTATTGTTCATTTTTAATGTTGATCGTCGCTTGTTTGAGGGAGTGAAATTATCGGTCGAATATGTTGACAAAGTCGTTTGATATTCAATTTTATTAATAGATTTCTTGGAATTATTTAAGAATAACGCTTCGTCCTGAATCATTTGATTGGAATTAACGGCATCATTTCGATTGATATCGCTAGTGGGTGAAGAATGTTCGAATTTACGTCGTTTGCTCAATTGCATTGTTGTCGGGGATAACGATGTTTTCGTTGTTGGTGTAATAGATGCAATTCCAGGAGGATCTTGGTTGCTTGCCTGAGATGTTGTTAGTGTTCTTGTGGGAATTGTTGGAGACCTTGATGGCATCACTTCTCTCAGTGGCGAAGCCTCACGATTTATATCTTCCGATTTTAGCGTTTCACACTTAACGATTCCTATTTGCGGCTGCTGCTGTTGTTGCAGTTGCAGTTGTCGTTGTTGGTGTTGTTGTTGTTTCTGTTGTTGTTGATCATCATCAATATAAATTTCTAAACGTCCCGAATCAGCAGAACTATTTAAATTGATTGCACCATCATCTTCAGCTAAATGAATTTCAATGGGTTCATCATCATTCTCATCGCCATTTCCCGCTTCGGCAATAATTGTATATTTGATTGTTTCTTTCGGTTCCTGCTGAAATTGATTGATCAATGATGTTGAGCTCGGTGAAATGATATTTGTTTGGGAATGTCTCGGGAAATGTTCTTGTTGTTGTTGTTGTTGTTGTTGTTGTTGGTGATGATGGTAGTTTTGTTGCTGCAAATGCAATGAATTTCGACCACTAGCAGATGTTGCGTGAATCTGTGACAATAATTCCGCTTGTACTTGAAGAGTCTTTTCGAGAGATCGAATTTTCTCAAGAAGCTTGCGTTCGTTTTCAGTTTCTTGATATATACCACCAAGATCATGATGATGATGATATTCAGCTCTCAAATATTCTGCATCTTCGTTTGCGGTTTGTGTCCAAGCATTCAAAGTCATCGGTCGTTCCAGACACGTTGGCGATTCTGTGGTTCGTATAAATCCATTCGGTGTTGGAAAGAGAATTTTCGGCGCAGCAGATGAAACGAATACATTTTTACGTAAATGTGATTCCTGAAAGAAGATTAATTATTTCTTATGAGAAATTTCTGTCAACAAACATTATTCCTTTGAAAGCTTTGAATGAACGAGTAAAATATTTGGAAATATTACGCCTAATTATGGAATCTCAATCGGTTATTAAACATTGCGAACGAATTGCGAAAAAAACTTGTATAATCGCAAAAAATTTCAGTTGTCTCTCGTCATAAATTTTCCTGTTCGCTTCATCAGACTTTCTCGTAGTGACAAACAATTTATCCTATCTCACCGTGTTTAAAACGTTTCAATAGCATTTAGTCAAACGTTTCCCAACACCGTTTTCTCCTGGCAAAAAGCCTGAGAAACAATAATAACAAATAGAGCACAATTACATCAAGGCCAAACTTTTTCGCCATTTTTTTTTTGACGCTCACAGATACACGAACGCCAATCCAACAATTGCCCGTTTGTCAAAAGTTTGAATGATTGTCGTCACGTGCCAAATTTTGATAAAACGGTAAGCTTAACTTTAAAACGTTTAATATTATTAAGCAGGACATTATTATGCAAATGTGTGCACACAATGTTTTATAACTTCAATAATCATAATTATTATAATCATAATACTCATAATTCTCATAATATTCATAATTATTCTATATCTTAATATTACCTTTTTTATAATTGAGGTAGTTTTTATTAAAAATTGATACTTTTAAATAGCTTTAGGTAAATTGAATTGATTTCTGAAGCCGAAGATTTTTCAAACCTAGTTACAAATTTTTAAACATTTTAGCAGTTTTTAAAAAATATTAACTATTTTACCTATAAGTGTATTTACCAATAAATGAAAATTTTTTCTTCCAAGCAAAACTTGATTTGCAGAAGTTCAAAAACGAAAAAAATTATATAAAATATGTCGATAATGGGATTGGGATGATCTAATGGATCCTTCAGTCTTTCCAAACTTAAAATTGTCCTCATAAATATTCCTTCGGATGGTTATTAATCGTTCGTAATATTTGTATTCAAATGCTATTCCATTAATGTTTTTATCACCAGATAAGCTCATACGATTAAATATGTATACATAAAATTTATCTCTTCTTTTGCATTTGTTATAATTAGTTTATTATTATTATTATTAAATTTTGTTAGCTACATTTTCAAACACAAGTAATAATTTTTTTTTACAAAAGAAAACGAGAAGCGATCGAATAACGACGCCGGTAAGCTTTTTCGCTCAAAATAGTATTTAAAGTTTTTTTTAGAAAATTCAGTTAAATTATATATAATATAAACCTATAAGGATTTGCTCTAAACAAATTATAATTTTTAGAAATAATCAATTTATTAATTAGTAATTAATTTATTAAAAATACCGTTTGATTATTGTTATCCATTTCTGTTTAAATTATAATTTTCTTCGTGATTCGAATTCCAACTATTCAAACTAGATTGAGACCAACTTATTCTGGCATCACCGAAATCGTTTTGGAATTTAAAGGAAAACTTTAAAAACGTTAGAATCTTGAAACTCGGGAAAGAAAGGCGCAAACTCGAAGCCAGTCATTAAAAGACTGATGAGAATAAATGGGAATAAGTGGGCAGGTAGTATCTGTTAGCTCTGTAACCTATCTATACACACATAAACTATATACATATATTTGTTCGTAATAATGCATGCGTGCATTTATGCTATCTTTCGTTATAATATATATACAATTTTCCTAAAAGGAATTGTTGTGTTTAATTCATTCCAACTAATGCTGAATCGAGTTATTTACTCTCAGGTAGTTTCAGCGAACGTTTAGTAGCAGGGGTAGTTTCAACGAACGGTCCTTCGTCATTCCCAACGAGAGTCAGGCAACGGGAGGACATTTATTATTACTCGTATATTTCATGTTTAAGCAGGATAACACTGAACGTCGTTTGGATGCGGTAACTAGAATCCTATACCAGAGCTGTTAATGGAAAGGGAAACACAGAGACAAGACCAATTCGTTCGAGTCGTCATCAAACGTTTTCGTGTTCATCGGAATTCTTAGAAAGGTTGAGGGTTGAATTAAGCAAATATATAATTATCAGTGGCGTAGGGAATAGACTATATAGCTCGAGTTACTAAAGAAATTATGTTGCAAATAAAAGTCTCGGATAAAATTAATGATCTGAAACGTTTTATATATGATAGTTTCTTTATTCACATGATTGATTTTTTTTGTTTTACGGAGATTTGCTGTTAGGATCAAGTCGTCAAAAAAGGGTAGAAGTTAGTAAACATAGCTTTCTCAACCACGACCTCTCAAAATTCATCCCTTCGTTTTATGAACCCTTTTTGTATTATTGCCACGCCACTGGGGAAAGAGCCTTTGAGATAAACGGTATACTGTTTGCTAAAAGATTACTGCTGAATTTTTTTATGGGAGAACGAAGAAAGGTAAAAGCCGGCACAATTCAAATACCCAAAGTCCAAGTAGTTCCATTAAAGTTAATGTAAAAACAATGCAATATTATTTTTAGGTACAGTTTGTAAAATATTATTATTTTGATTTTACATAAATGTTGAAATCATGAAAATGCGTGTTTTGTTTTTATATACAAATCATACTATGTGAGATTCCTACGAACGGTAGGCCATATATATACATATATCGCACATCTATCTTGTAAATTAATGTAATTATCATTCAAATACCTGAAGGCAATAGTAAATGCCAAAATTATTAATGCAAAACATACAAAAAATAAAGGGTTGAAAATATAAGGCAAGGAAAATATCCGTACACATACATATCTAAGTGCGCACATGCATATGTAGTGGCATAGGTATATAATTTTCAAAAATGTTCTTAGAAACGTTAAGTTAGACCATCTGCCCTTTTGTGATCGACATTCTCTTTAGTATCCAGTTACTCATACCATTCCCTTCCATACACTTTAATTATATGCATATATGCGTTACTTCACAATTTCCAATAAGAGAAAATAAGAGAAAAAATCGTTGATTTAAAATTTATTTTCTTGTAAAGAAATTACAAGCAATAATAAAAATGAATTATGGGACACTCATTTGTATAAAATAACGGTAAGAAAATAGTGATTTAGACTCATACTACTAATAGATACTAATCACTAATACACACATAAGATATGTAAATTCTGTGAACTGGTTATGAAACGTTAAAAAATCCACTTAATTCGAAAAATCAGATTGGAACAGTAATTGGAATAAGTAAATGTTTCTACCCATACCAGCGTGGGTCTATCGTGCCTTTTTTTGTAAATGGTTTGCATAAATGAAATAAACTCGAAAATTATGTGCTTAAAATATTCGCCTAAGGGAAGACAGGGCAGTAGCACTGCTACTGTAGCAGATTTTACCATTTTATTATTGGATCTAATGACCCCACATGAGAAAGGAATTTTGTCATGATGGTAATTCTCTTAATTCTCGTCATATTCATGACGATGTCTTTTCGTTCTTCTGTAATCTAAATTTCCACTGGGAGAAAAACAGATAGACAGGTGGGCGAAGAGTGTTATATGTATAGGTATTTCAATGCCTGATACGCCTTCTATGCCATGGAGGAAGAGGAATAGACGTATTCTGAAACTCGCGCTTCGAATGCGGATTTCGAAATACCGGATTTACTGACAAATCGCAAGTGAACTTCGATACGGTTTTAGAAGAATATGAGGTCGGTGTTGCCTTACAAATTTTTGAGTGGCCAAGATGTCAAAAAATGGGCATTTTTTACTGGTCTACTCGATTTGGTGACACATTGCATTGCAATCTAAAATACGTCAATCTAAATCGAAGGCGTTCGTATTATTTTGATTTTTTCTGACTATTTTGATATAAATAATATTTTTTTCAATTCTTTCTTTGAACTATTTAAACATTTAAAAAAATTTAGGCACTAGACCAATTATATGAATTGTGTTTGAGTTTAATAAACGTTGTTAAAACTGATGTGCAAAATACGGTTTTAATGGCGAGATGCGTATCATTGAACAACAAAAAAATTTGTTTATTGCATCATCCTGCTTTTTGCTGATATTTCCACATTAAAAAATACAGCCCAGAAGCAAGCATCTGAATGTACAAAGTCTTCAGAGAACAAAGATTTATTTGTGCATACCGAATACCAAAATTAACTAAGCTTGACTAAGCCCTTAACAAGAACTTAACAAAATCTTGTTAAGTTAACAACCAAAATAGGGCCGTTAATGTGTAGAAAAAATGTTTCATCGCACATAAACAGAAGTGTTATTTCTGCAATGATTGTAATTTGGTCTCTACTTAATGCTCAATTATTCACCCAACTTAATACCAAATATTGTATTTTTGAAAGCTTGAGAAAATAAAGACGATAAATAATTTCCATACAATTATCTTCCTGTAATAAGTAAAATTTGTGGAAAAATAACAAACATCAGAAGATTCAACCATATTCACTCAACCCTTAACGCTTAAAATACAAATCACCCACGACTCAAAACGTAAGTTTTCGACTTTTGTTGTCGCAGGTACATATTTCTTAAGAAAGAGGTACCAAATTTCAGATGAATATACATTTATATAACTGTATAGAGCAATTGCATTTGTATTATTGCGAAGTGTCCTATATCTTTATCGTTGGTTTTGATTGAGATTCAGAGGAGAGCAAATTTTTTATTGTCCTGCAATGAACGGTTTGACACTATTGTCAATAAAAAATTTTGCAACGAAACACCAGCCTTACGCCAAAAACAAATAGGAAATCTGTCGCGATTTCGGTCGCGGCGTTTTGTCGAAATTCTGGCTCACAACTGCAACAAAAATAGAAAATTTTACAATTTTTTCTATGACACAGACAGAGACATCATCGACATTTTATTTATTCTTAATTCCCGTTGAAATCTGTGCTAGTTTGACGTATCGTAGAGACTATGTCACGAGAGATTTTGTATCTGTTTCTAGCATTACGGGAGTTTCATGTCGATCGATTACAATTTTCGATTACTTTTTCCAACAATTGCAAGTGTCGTAACTGGACATTTAAACTAGACATAAAAAGGTATTAGAGTATAAAAGCGTCAATAGTTATATACTCAACATTTCTTGAAAAGGAAACCTATTTTTTATTTATTATTTTCTGACGAATCAAACGGAGGAAGATGTCGGCGAAAGCGAACTCAGTTAAACCGCTTCAAGGAATTCTTGTAAAGTGTGGTGGCTTTTCTACCCAACTGGCCACACATGTGGGTGACCGCATTGATGATGATCCGTTATGGGGTTCAGCCTATGATGCTAAAAATGCGGATGCTGTTGTCCAGACTCATTTAGATTTTCTACAAAGTAAATTACGTGTAAATTGAATATTTTATTCAAATGACATCTCCTAACGTCAGATAGATGGTGCACAAATAATCTTATCAAACACATATCAATCAAGCATTGGAGGTTTTATGAAATACCTAAAATTAAGCAGAGATGAAAGCGTTCAATTAATGCGTAAAAGTGTTAGACTGACAAAGGAAGCCAAACAAAATTTCCTTGAGAAAATTGAAGACAAATGTCAAGATTCAGATTTGCCTTTGGTGTTGGCCTCAGTTGGATCATACGGCGCACATTTGCATGACGGTTCAGAGTATGATGGCAGTTATATCGATTGTGTCACCATAGAACAAATCCAGGATTGGCATCGTCCACGAATTGAAGCTTGTCTAGCAGAAGGTGTGGATGGCATTGCCTTGGAAACCATACCATGCCAGGTAGAAATAAACCAAAGTATTTGAATAAATTTAGTATATTCAATAATGATCTAAAGGCGGAAGCTGAAGCGCTTGTGGATATGATATTGCGAGATTATCCAGGTGTTAAATTCTGGGTGTCTTTCCAATGCAAAAATGAAAAAAATTTAGCCCACGGCGAATTATTTTCAGATGCTGTTGCATCTATTTGGAAACGTATAACAAAGGAAGGAGCGCGGAACCGATGCTTTGCTATCGGTGTTAATTGTTTACATCCAACGGTAAAATATAAAAGAATGTATATATTAGTATTAGTTTGCAGTTCGGTTCTTTGGCCATTGCCTCTTTGATTATATGCATGGTAGATATAAAAAAGTATATACGTTCTAGCCGCATAACCTTACTCGATTTAACCATGTTCGACATTGTCTATCTGTATCACTATTTAAAATTATTAATTTATACATACATTTGTGTCTAATTTTTTGATATAGTTTGTAACACCACTGTTCAAATCAATAAAAAACAACTCGGGGGAAGATCGGATACCTTTGGTAGTCTATAGTAATCGAGGAGAATCGTATAATAAAGACACCGGTGAATGGACGGGTATTGAGAAATGCGTGCCATTGGAACAATTTGTACCCGAATGGATTGACTTAGGCGCCGTAATTATTGGTGGATGTTGTCGCGTTTATCCTGCTGATATTTTACAAATAAGAAATTGCGTCGATAATATAAATAAATCAATAACAATATAGAAGTATTCGTTTAAAAAAATTGCTAATTTGTTGCAATTTTAATCTGTATTATATTGATATATCATTGATATTCTTAAATGATTAGCGATAACAGAAATGTTTAATTGTATTAATATGTTAGATTGATCGGTAATCGAACATTATTTTTATATACCTGTCTGAGCAACTACTTTGTATACTTGTTTCTTGATATCGAAGCTGTTTTTATTTTCATGTTTTTTCTGAATAAAAATTTTTTGAATGGATCTCTGCCGTTCATTTAAAAACAAATATTTATTCTTTGGTAATTTAAAGATCTAATATAATATTTATAATAGACTTTATACTTTATAAATGTAGATAAAATACAGATAATTGGTTATCAGTCTTTTAAGGAATGACCGCCGTTATATATATATATATATATATAATAAAAAATATGCAAAAATTAAAATGCACAGCACATTTTTGCAAATAGACCTCAGCGAAAGGGCCTGTAATATCCGCGACGACCTTTTAGGTTGGTGTAAGACAAGGAAATCAGATCATGATGACAATATTATTTTTGTACAAAAAGTAGGCCGTAGGTGTAAAAGTAAAAGTAAAAGTAGGCGTATCAATGGGCCGATTTACCCCAAACAGCCTGACGACAATTAGTATTCGTGCATATATCCCCCTCAGTTCAAATGTAAACATGATTTTCGCAGAACGACAAAACGACTGACGGACATGGCTACATCGACTCAGGATGTTATTTTGAACAGGAATAATAATAATTTTGAATAATATTTAATTTCGAATTATTCAAGAGCGAACCATTTGTTACTAATAAATAACTTAAAATATAAATAATTTAATTTTTTCGAATATGCAGAATACTAGAAAACATTTTTGCTGAGTCTAATTTTTCGTAAAAGTTTCAAATTATGTTTGTGATTATTTAAACGCATCTAATTATTATAATCGTAATTTCAGCCAGACCACGTCCGTCCGTCTGCACGTCTGCTTATCTGTCTCGCTCTATATCGGTCTGTTTGTTTGTCTGTGGAAATAATAATTGCAGTCTAATAGCGCGTTCACATTCAACGGATTTACTTAGGTTTTGGATTCAGAGCGAAGCCCAACATAAACCCAGGTTTGTCCCGTTGAAATTGTTGTTGTGAATTTTTGATAATTCCAAGAAAATTCTTGGATTTATCAGTTCACAATCCTGATTCGAAGTTCGAACAAAAGATCCGATTATATTTAATTCATTCTACAACTCGTGTGGTAGAAGGAGATAAATATTGCCCACAAATATATCGTGTTTGCTATTTTAATAAAGGTTTTGAAGATCGGCTTGTAGATCTAATTGGTTCAAGAGAAGGGATATATAACATTAAGAAGGGCGTGCACGCCCCCCCTGATTAGGATCACATTAAGCGCTTATGTTACGGATATAGTGTATATAAGTTTTGGCGGGGCCGAAATTAGCGTTCTCACTCATTTTTAATGAATTCCATGTTTTTGTCATCACAATAATAAATTTTTGTCATCACAAATGTTTTGCATGTGATTATTTTTTATATTTTTTAATGGCTTTAAAATTGTTTAAAGAGTTTCTTTGGGAAATGATCGGAAGGTTTGTTGTGTTTTTTTTTTCAAATCTGCTTCGGAGAGAAAGAGAAAGGAAAGAAATTTCTCACAAGAGTGAGAAAATATCTAAAATAGTTTGATCGATGAAAATGATTTGTGTGATCTCAAAACGAACTTGCAAAGAGATAACGGTATCAATTATCATATTCGAATCCCATCGAAATTTCAACAGACAACAAAATATATTCACAATAATATCTATTATGTTTCATAATTCGATGTAACCAAATTGTTTACAATTTTTTATTTGTATATTTTTGGTTTTGTTCCCCAATGCACTTGTGGGTTCTTTTCTCAATGTTGTCGTTGTTGTTTCTCTTATCACCGGGCTGCCTGGAGCGATCAGTCAGTCTGAATTTTTGCGATAAAGCAACTTTTAATCAAATATAAAAGCTGCAGCTCGTAGAGCACAATATTTTAGACCTTCGTTAAACGTGCATTTCTTTAAACGAATAGATTGAATAAATAAAAACAAAAGGAAGCAGACGACAAGACACTCTTTATTAATAACGCGAAACAAAAAAAAATTAAAGAACCAAAAATTAAAAATCTGCTTTTTATAGTTTTTTATTGTCATTCAAATTTATATATAGTTTTATATATCTATAGATAAATATATATATATATAAATAAATTCTTGAAAGTTGTTAAGATTAGTGTTCAAAATATAAAAAAACGTATTTATAATTGTATTTACAATTATAATTACTAAATGAGCTAATTAATATATTTAAACGTTTTCGTAAAACTCAAACTAAAAAAAATATCTAAAATTATTGATAACTTTACTTAATTTAATCGTGAGTTAAACATAATTGTAATTTCGAAAGTGTCGATTGTACAGGGTGTGTCACCACTTAATTTCTTTCTTTAACAAAAACCGTCAATGAATTTATTTATAATTCTTCTATAAAAAATTTGTTCATGCATTTTATTAATTTCTTTTCCAATTTGTATAATTTTGAAAAAAGGAGAAAATTATTATTTCAATCTAAGATTATTATAATAATTCTATACATTTATTAGTAAATGGGTCTCTCTCGTATACTTGTAAAAGATGGTGGTTTTGGTACTCAACTAACAAAATATGTTGGTAATTTGGTAGATGGTGACCCTCTATGGAGTGCCCGTTTCAATGCTACAAATCAGGCAGCTGTAATCAATACACATTTGGATTTTTTGCAAAGTACGATTATAAATTAATGCCAGAGTAAATCTTATTAGACTGAAAAACTAGTTTTTCTTTCATTTTAATATAACGTTCATTGAATTAATTAATGTTATGTACAAAAATATACATAACTTAAGCACTATTTAAAACTACTTTTATTTAATAACTTTTAAAAAACCCTCGAATTTCTATTCTTAACGCTTAGTTAAATTTAACTATAAGTTAAAAAAGTGAAACCAGTAGTAAAACTCGTTCTTGTCAATATTGATTTAGGTTTTCGACTCCAAACTTAAAGTAAATTTTCTGATTAATTTAATTTAATCACGGAATTAGTTAATTTGCCAGACGTGAAAAGTCAATAATATTAATTGAAAATGCGAGAATACATTGAGAAGATTATGAACATTTGAAAACAATCAAATGCCGATCAATTTTTTTTCTTATGCCGTTACATTTTGAAAATGTTTGACTCAATATAGATTTTTTTTAATTCTCGATAATCTGCAATAACAATTAACTTGATTGCGGTTAATTATTATCTTTACGTGATAATTTATTAATTTATTAATTTAAATTTTTTAAACATTCATGCGTGTATTGCTCTGTTTGTTCATAACTTTTAAGTTTGTATAATGTAAATTTAGACAAATATTTAATAATATTAATAAAATCTTAGATGACCAAAATTGAATGAACAAAATTGAAATTGATTTGTTTGTGAAAGGCTACAATTAATTTCAATTTTACATTATTCGTGTATAATTCAAATGATTTCATTTTTAAAAATCAGTTAAAATTTATTGAAAAGATAGATTTAATAAAGTTAATAAACAATTTAATAAAATTAATAAAATTTAATAAAATAAAATTTATAAAATTACACTCAATTTTTGTTTAGTAATTCAATTTCCATAATTTCACATTTGTAAAATATCAGTTGACTTTCAATAATTATAGCCTTTTTATCATATTTCGTAGACGGCGCAGACATTATATTAACCAATACTTATCAGGCAAGTGTCGAAGGTTATATGCAATATTTGGATTTAGATGAAGAACAGAGTATTGAACTTATAAAAGATACCGTTCGTCTTGCTCACGTTGCCAAAAACAAATACTTGGCGAAGTGTGAGAAAGCTGATGAGAAGATACGCGATGGTGAGTTTGTATGTTTAGACAAATTTATTAAATTGGCAACAGGTTATCGGAATGAATAATTTTTTAATTGAAAAAATATGTTACTCGAGCGTTTTCATCGGAACTCCTTACAAAACATAATCCTATTGAGAGAGGATTTTAAATAGCACTTCAGTTGATGGACTTGGGTGCTAATTTGACTTTTCCATTGCACAAAATGTTGAAAAAACTGACAAAATTTAAAATGATTTCTGTATTTAAGTTGGAAATATTGGATTTGAACTCAACCATTATTTTGTTTTAACTTCAATTCAATACGTGGATACATTTCTTTTTATATGTTTCTTTCAATACTTCCTCCGTAGGGCTACCAATGATTATTGCATCGATCGGACCATTTGGTGCCCATTTACATGATGGTTCCGAATATACCGGAGACTACGTTGATTACGTGCCTGCTACAGATATTTCCGGTTGGCATAGGATAAGAATAGATGCCTGTTTGGAGGCTGGTGTTGATGCATTGGCCATAGAAACCATACCATGTCTATTAGAGGCAGAAATACTGGTGAAAATGCTATGTACTGATTATCCTGATGTGAAATTTTGGATTGCTTTTCAATGCAAAGTAATTAAACATTCAATTAGTCTTTATTTGCAATAAATACAAATACAAATATTGACAATGTTTGCTCACATATATTTCCCAGGACGAAAAAACTCTAGCACATGGCGAACCATTCGCGACAGCTGCGCCCTCAATTTGGAATTTACTGAAAGAAAGAAATGCCGAAGATAGATGCTTGGCTTTAGGTGTTAATTGTGTTCATCCTGAGGTTGGTAAATAAATTTAGTGTTGGAAACCAGATTCTATGTCAATCCTTAAATCTGTTGTAAATCCTTTTCAGTTTGTCACACCTTTATTTATGAGTTTGAATGGAACATCTTTGGATAAGGAGCAAATTCCTTTAGTTGTTTATCCCAATAGTGGTGAAGTATATGATGTTCACCGCGGATGGTTGGGGCGCGAGAATTGTGAGCCCCTAGAAAATTATGTTGAGGAATGGATGAAACTGGGTGCCAAAATTATAGGCGGTTGTTGCCGTACGTATGCACGTGATGTAAATCGAATTGCGAATGCAATAAAATCGTGTAGAAAAAATTAAATATAAATATAAAAATCAATTTAATCCTTTGTTGGTGTTAATAAAACATTCATTTTATTTCTTCTTATGGTGTCCAAATTAAGAAAGAACAACATAAAATCTTAAATTGCTTCATTCGTTTAAGATCGTTTATTATGAAAACCAAATATTAAAAAATCATGCCACAATATCAATTACATAACTATTAATAAATTAATTAATTTATTGCTTTAATGGTTTAATTTATTAAACTAATTAAATACACTCGTGTTTAAAAAATTGCTGGAAAAAATCAAACTTTTAAAAGTCGATTTCTCATTCACTTATCATTCGTAATAACCCTCCTCATTAAAGAAAGTCATAAATTCTTTGCGCACTTCTTCTGGCGTTCTTAATGTTTGAATATAATTGTAGAAATCTGTAGATTGTCCATCTTCATTAGAGTTCGTGTCTGAGCATTTTCCATCTAATTGAAAGAAATTATGAAGCACGCAGCAGGCTCGTGTTACGTTTATTACTTTAGTTACTTTCCGGAGCTCAATTTTTTTCAAGAAAATTTTAAATCTTGTTGTGAGAGCATCAAATGCAACATCGACTGGCTTTTTAGCTCTAAAAAATCTTTGATTATATATAAATTCCTCAGAATTGGTTTCATGGGTATAGGGCTTCATGACATGTGTATTTAACGGGAAGCTGTTATCGGCCACAACCACATGTGGAAGAAGTCTTTCATTACCAATGACTTTATCCTGTGGAAAAAACATTTGGCCATTATCCAAGATATTTTGAAGTGTAGACTGAGCAACAGGATCGCTTTCCTTCGAATTCTCATTGGAGCTAACATCGACATAGATGAATCTGGAATTGGCGTCTAATAAAGCTAACAGGATTATGCTATTCGCCGCAATCACTGCATGAAAATATATACGATACATAAACTAGTTTAATATTTAAGTAATTTTAATAGATAAATTACCTTTATATTTCTTATAATGAGCACTCTTTATCGAAGACGCGCAATAGTTTATATGTTTCTCTCCTATTGCCCCTACGCATAATGGAAACCCGGTTTTAATTTCAAAATCCTCTGCAATTTTCGTCCACTCGGACTCGGTTTGGGGAAACTGTTGAAAGAGTTGAATTTAATATCAATAATTTAGTGGCTCTGTATGTTTTGGGAAAAATCGAAGATGAGCTACACGCGAGTGGTACTCGATAACACTCGATTTTTGTATCAGTATTAAGTATATATAATATTGTAAAGGTTCTAGCTTACCCTCATGTACAAGTCTCTCATATTAAGCCAAATGGCTTCACATACGCGAGGTATGCACTCCGATAGATAGCTTCTGGATAGTTTAGTTTGGGTTTCAAGCATTCGATGAGTCTCACCAGTCGCCAGATATCTCAAAGTTACGGCCAACTGCTCTTGTGGAGAAATAGCATCGCGAAGTACGGTGTTTTGTTTTCTAAGTTTATTTTCAATTAAATGAAGTATTTTATTGAAGTTTTGTTCAGAAACTAATAGATCATTTCTGTAGAAGGTATTATCCCATATTTTTATCTCCTTCACAACAGAATCATAAGCACCGTCGGTTTTTCTACTATAACGCCATCTCTCCACCCAACACGATCTTTTTCGTTTACTTGACTTAGTTGTTCCTCTATCTACATTTGCTTTTGTTACTTTGCTTTTATGTGAATTTATTAAGTTTCCATTTGGATTTGTTAAACGTCTTCTACAAACTGTCGTTGGGAAGCCGTCTTCGTTCACATGAGAATTTTCTGATAAATTCTCTTTAGAACTGACGTTAAAGTTCTCTTCATTTGTGGTCTCTGTTAAACAATCACTTTCTTCCGTGTTCATCATTAAATCCCTAGTATTTTCTACGACTTCTGATTTATTTATAAAGTTATTTCTCTTAAAATTTCTGATCAGACTTTTTATGTTTATGTTTTTGTTGCTCGTATCTGAAGTGTAGTCAACGTTTAAGGTAACGCATAACTTTATAAGATCTAAGAATCGTGCTACAATATCCGCATCTTCTTCATCAAAATAACTTGTGCTGTCCACAAATTCAATAGCCATTTCTAATAAATCTGAAGCAACGTCCATCGTTTCCGTTGTGATGTTATTGTTCAGTTCTATAAAATTTGTTAATTCTATTTACACCTAGTGCTGCGAACGTCAGTTTCTTTATTTACAATCAGCTGACCAGTTTCCAAGGCACAATACCAATACCACAATAGTTAAAACCAGAGATATGCCAGAAACAGATAGAAAATCTGTCGCGATTTCGGTCGCAGCGATTCGTCAAAAGAGCACAGGTTCTTATGGGAATTGGGAAAAATAAAATAGCGACAATGCCTCTTTTGACGTCATTGAAAAAACTGTGCAATTTTCTATTTTGGTAGGGTTCACTCGTCTTGTTCTTCTTTTCTCTTGGAATTGATATCTCCCTTTCCTTGCCAGCAGAATTTTGACTTAACGCCACAATCGGAATCGCGAAAGATTTCTCCAAATGTTTCTGGGATTCATTAGATGGGAGACATGATTTTTTCTGAAACTGCAACTCTGATTTTGTGCTTTGTGAAGTAGTATGCGTGAGTTTCAAACCCTGAATCATCAGTTTCTTCGTGAATTTAAGTTGTGGACCCTGAGTAATGATTTTTTTATTCTATATTCAAGTCTCAGACAGCGACTTTACACCATTTTCAGACCTCAAATGACAATCCAGTTTATAATGTCACCAGCTTCGTTTTGATATTCCGACTTAGTTAATTATTTATAAAACTAAAATCTGTTACATATAAACTTTTACCCTTTAAGCTGTGGGAATATAGTATGCGTATTAATTTATTTACCAAATACTTAGCAATTACATAAACAGAATATAAACTAAATGAATTTTCATGTTATTCGTTTTAATGATTTACAAAAACAAAAACGACTTTGATAGAAAAAGATTGATAGAAACAAGGCAATTAAGCCAATACTTTGGCCACTAATAAAGAAAATTGTGTGAAATGATTATTTGAACAAATTTTACACACTGCTTTATCAACTACCCTGCCAATATTATTGGGAACCAGACACTAATCACATTTGGAAGCACTCATATGTTTTAATATACCAATGTACGAAGGAATCTACATTAATCACACCAATTCATGAATATAACGATTTTTACTATTTGTCAAAATTATTTGACTATTTCAACGAATTCTTTTTTCTACTGTAAATCATTTAACCTACTTCTTTGGGTACTAGATGATCACATTGGTAACAAGAATAATATGGAATTATTAATTTGCCATTCTACAATATATACATTATCGTTGAGATAAACTTCGCGATAGGCGCATTTGCACACCCTATTTCTTTACCTCCCTTTATATTCCAAAGTTAGTGTTACTTGCTGATGACAATCTTTACGGCCTAAAAGATATATTCGAGTATTCATACTAAGAGAGTGCTGCGGAACTTTGGATTATGAAAAATCCATTATTTCTATTAATAATGAAGAAGTTATTAAACCGGCATATCGTCCCTACTGCGTATGGTTCAAACTACCATCAATTTTCATAATTTTTGGTAATGGTCACAAAGATTAAGTGAAATTTTTCATTGTAATTTCAAAGGTTTATATAGTTTTTATATTATGTTCACAAATTTTTTAAATAAGGCTTTTGTTTACGGATTAGGTTATTTAAATTAGTTCTTTTATTATTTAAATTTAAATTTGCGTAAAATTTTGTTTTTATTAAAGTACATTTTGTCCGTTTCGTACTTTTTACTTCATTTATTAAGTCATCATGCACCGTTGCGGCGAATTCGTGACTGCTTTTTCCACAACTTAAGATTTTAAAATTTAAATAATTGTAATAACTTTATAGTTGTTTTTTTAATAAAATTTCCTTTATGCAACAAGTTTACCAGACATGCGGACTTGCTGCAAGTTTGGATGCCCGGGCGATCCTCAATTGTTTTAGTTCCCGAACCAATGAACACTGAATTCAGCATCATTTTTCAAACGACCGCTGGCATTCCAAGTTTTCGAGGTTTCAAGATATCAAGATTATCAAAGTTTTAAGATATCACCCGCCTTTCCTTCGAATTCAAATAGCCTCTTTTCTTCCAATATAGTAACACCATATGATATATTCACACTTTCTTTTATGGTACAGACTATCTTTTATGGTACACTTCATATTCACTCGGTACAAAATTTAGATTCATTAAATATATTAAATTGCAGTACATGTTCATATTAATTTATTATATTAGATTAATTAATACAGAAAATGTCATAAAACATATCTGGGACACGGTGAGCTCACAAAAGGGGCGGAAGTGGCGTATTATTTTACAAAGGAAAATATTTTGCGTCTATCGATAGCAGATATATATTCCTCTGTATACATTCGAGCCGTTTGGAACTGCAACAAAATTATTGAAATGGTTCATGGAAAAATTGAACACTGTTACGGTCAACAGCCTTAACTGTTACAGAACAACTGCAAATGCGATCAACTTTCGAAAATGATTAGTTTTCTATAATTATGAGTTAACAAAAAATATTAATTTAGTGCTTTATTTAGCTATCATTAATGCTATTTCAAACCAATACACATAAAGAACCGAAATATAATTTTTGTTACCAGTTCTGTTTAATTAATATTAATTTGTTCAAATGTAGAAAATGCTATGAAAATGCTATGCAAATGAGATTGCGATGAATTATTTGGCCCATTCCACCCAAAAAACGAAAAGTACTTTCATTGCAAAGTCCAAAACATTTAGATTTCGAATTAAAATTCATTGTTTTGTCCTAGCATAATCGGGTATATTCCTCTTCTTTTTCACCCACTGCTGAAGGTGGTTGTGAAAATTGTTACAGTTTTGTTTTCAACCTATACGAAACAGACAAAACAACCTTCTGATTCTGAAGGAGTGGGATCCATATCCCTATCTATATCCATTCCATATGCTTTCCATTGAATTCCTCATTACTGTCGGCTGCCGCTGCGAGGTTGTGGTTAAGGCGTAACAAACATGTCTACTCATAACGAAAGTGTTTGATAGGCGAAAAGACGGCACTGCCTCACGTCGTTACGTTTGATATCGGCATCGCATAAGAGAGATTATTAAATGTTTTATTTATTATTTATTAGAGGGGTTTCAGTGTAATTCTTTACACTCTTTTTCCCACAAAATGTTACCACATTCTACGGAAAATCAACTGTGTAGGGTTTACTAGGAGGGGCATGATTTTTACAAGTTACAAATCCAAATGAACTATTTGTTTACACATGACGAATATTCTATCACTGCTTGATGATTGGTTCTGTTTTCACACTAATGCTATAAACACAACCTCGCGAAAGTTTGAATATCCTCGCCGCGACTTGTCAAAATTACATAGAGTCTTACGGGAATTGAGAACAGTAGTAGACAAGTAGTAGAAAATTGTCTACTTTTTTGTTGTCGCTCGTCTTGTTCTTCTTTTCTCCGTTTGTTTACTTTAAATGACATTAGCAATTATTAAAATTGTGTTGAAATTACAGACATGTTCTCTGCTAACTTCGGCGACAGCGGTGTTTTGATGTCTCGACCCGACACCTGTCGCGAGGTTGTGTTGATAGCATAATGCATATACTCCTTGTGTTTGCAAAATAACCGAACTGTCACAATTTCTTCGTGATGATGAATGATGAATTTGACATTCTGAAAATACATTTATAATTTAACGCGCATTCGAGTGCAGTGGGAAATCAAATTCTTCTTTCCACCCAGTCACGCAAAGTTAACAAATATATCAAAAATGCTAATTAAAGTTAAAGTAAAAAGATAAATAATTCAGTTTGTTAAATCGCGAAATATTAACATCAAAATTTTAAGTTCATTTTCACCTTATTTTGCAGACCTTAACCGGCAAAGAAATTGAAATTGATATCGAGCCCACAGATAAAGTGGATCGCATTAAAGAACGTGTGGAAGAAAAGGAAGGGATCCCACCGCAGCAACAACGTCTAATTTTTTCAGGAAAACAAATGTAAGCAAAACCTGAAACGTTTTGTAAACTAAAGATATTTGGACTGCTTAATAAATTTGCTCGGTATTGGAAACTTTATAAAAGATAATACATCCCATACCGTCCATTTATAACGATATTGACATATATTTACATATGTAAAATGAAATAACTGCATATTTACTTATTTAAACCCAGGGGTTAATTAGCATATTAACTAGTCCACTCTTTTCCATTTATACAGGAATGATGACAAAACTGCGGCAGATTACAAGGTTCAAGGTGGTTCGGTACTTCACTTAGTTTTGGCCCTACGTGGTGGTCCGGAATAATTCTTATAAATATAAACTAAATTATAGAAAATGTAAACGATTTATTCATAACAATAATTAACTTTATTCGTCGTGTCTATAAATGCATAATTATATATACAAACTAAAAAATCAAGAAAATTAATAAATGATTTAACTCTACAGGTGGCAGTGAAGAAAAAATAATTCAATATGTTGCATGGGTTCTATAATATTGAAACAAAAGGAAACTTGTCCTTAAATTATTCTCTATTTAATGTTCCCACGAGGAGGCGATTTTTTGGTGTACAAGTCTCTGGTTTCAGGCGAGTTAGTATGACATTATAGCCTTCTTCCTCAGCCATAAGCTTTCTATCTGTATCCAAAATATCCATGCATAACTGTCCTTGAAGTGATATTTTTGGTTTGCAATTTAAGGTGCCTAATTCATGCGCTTGATCCGCGGTGTGTGCTATATGCAGTAGCTCTTTCTCACTCAAAACGCCACGAAAAGCTTTACTCAATGGATATGAAATGTGCGGCATAGGTTGAAGGGAGCCATAGCAGCAAGGACAACAAACGAATTTCGCACGTTTGCGTACGCACTGCTGTAATACGATGTCAGTGGCGGTTCCACAAGCGTGTAAGGCAGTTCCAATATCAAACTGACCTTCATAGTAATCAATATTGCACTGATAAAAATGACAATTTTGTAGTTTAAGCTCTATGGCTCGTCTCTTAGCCCTTTCCAACGAAATTGCTTTATTTTCCATAAGAATTATTGTGCATCGAGGCAACTGGAGTGCTAATAAAATACCTAAATGACCAGTCCCACTACAAAAATCTAGAATACGATCGCCATCCTTAGCCAAAGTGGCAACTGCATTGGCTAAGTTTTCTAACTGTTGCCGCTTGCGCGCCAACCTATCCTCCGGAAGAGCACTATTTTTTGCATGTTGGGGTTCAATAGATGTCCAATCTATTTTGATTTGATCATATACGATGCCGGATTCGCTACTAAATACCAATTGCAGGGATTCAAGCTTTTTCAAGGCAGTGTCAACCTCAGCTTGGTCTGTATAGATGCGACTTCGTGGCTTGTAGCGCTTTGGATCACTTTTATATAAGCTATTACTATCACAATCGGGTATATCAAAAGAAATCTGTCTGCAAAGATGCTCGGGAAATCTGTGTAGCTCCTGGAAAACTTTGCTGCAACGTGGATCGAAGGTGTCAATCTAAAAATGGAAAAAAGGCTTCTCAAAAAACTAGAGATAAGAACGCAACGATATCGACTTACTTCGCACAACCATGTATTAATTAACGGAAACTGTTCTAAAACACCTCGGCAGCGCAGAAAAATCAAACGAAAACATGGATATAATATTAAGTCTGCTATTGTAAAAGCAATACCCTCAGCAAAACGATGTTCAATCAGTAGGTGCTCTTTTGGTATCGTAGAATCAATAATGACTTTGCCCTTTTTAAGAAGCAATTTCTCTTTGTTTGCGTTATAACGAGCCAATTTGTAAATGTTATGCATGCGCACCGGTTCATTCATATGCCTTTCGAAACGGGGAACTTCTTTTGGAAGTTCATGGAAATCATCAGTATTTAGAATGTGATTTAACCCTTCTACTACATCCACTTCACAGAATCTTGTCCATATAGATGTTTCTGTAGGTGCTAACAAGCAGCTTTCTTTAAATCCAAGTAATTTTCGTAGCTCCGCGTCATCTTGCCTTAGCAACAGTTCCCGGCAGACGGCACTCATACCAGCTACACATGTATTTTTGTCTTTTACATACACTGGTAACCTAAGATCACGTATGGCTTGTATTGTAGTATTGCGTTTGCAGATTATACGCTCCTCTGTTAGCTCACGACGCAATGTTTCAGAACGCAGTTTGAGCTTCGCTTGCGTTTTAGGTAGATTAGTACGAACAAAATTTAATTTACTTTTCACTGGATAATGCAAATACCGATACACATAAAGTGCTATAAAGGAGGTAATTGTTGTATATATTTCAGTCTCTTTACTAGTAGAATTTATTTCTATTTCTATAAAAAGATGGCCCATAATTTAAAATTATTAAGCTATTTAACACTAATTTTGCACGTTCAAATAATTATAATTGCTCTAACATAAGAAATTTATGAGAATTAATCTACAAAGCCAAACAAAAATTCCGCCAACTGTCAATTGTCAAATAAGCGTCTAAGAACAATTTCCGTATACATCAAGTCCAATTTTTATTACATTCATCCGGACTTACAACACCTTGAACACATCCAGAGAGATTCAAAGTCTATTTTTATGCATTGTTAAACACGTACACTAACGTGAATTTGTACGACATTGTTGTTATTGTTTGCTTTCATCCAGTTTCCAGAGAAAGCAACAGCATGTTTCACCGCACATAATCAAGAGTGATGTCATTTCTGTAACGATTGTAACGGGGTATCATAAAGCAGTACGTCCCTCAACTAAGTACCAAATATGTTTTGAAAGCTTGAGAAAAAGTATTGAATTTCCGCACAATTATCTCCCTACTCATCGTTGAACATTTTTTTACCAATTACGAAGTAAATTTTATAAAAAATTCATAAAAATCCGTAGAAGGCTCAACCATATTCACTAAACCATTGACGGTTAAAATAATGCACCCTTTACTCAAAACCCATGTTTTTGATTGTTATTAACACCAATACGCGTTTCCTGAGTAATAAGTACAAAATTCCAGCTAAATTTTTACCATTCTGCGATTGTGTAGAGCAAATGTATCTCTGATCAGAGATAAAGATAGGACACTCAATTCACCACATGAAAAAGTGACCATATTGTTGTTATTGTTTACTTTCGTCTAGTTCCCAGAAAAATACAACATGTTTCAACACGCATAAACAAAAGTGGTGTAATCTCTGCATCGATTGTAACGGGGTCTCATAGATCAGTACATCCTTTAACTCAGTACCAAATATTGTGTTTTAAAAGCTTGCGAGACCAAAAACAATACTCAATTTCCACAGAATTATCTCCCAGTTCTTTGTTGAACTATTTCGTAACAATCACGAAGTAGGTTTTACGAAAATTCACCAAACCTATGATTAGAAATCGAAATAGCCTCTACGCGAAGCTCATATTTTTGATTGTTGTTGACGTAAGTACGCGTTTTAGCAGAAAGGTTGCAAAAAAGCAACCCGTCTTGTCTAAACTTTGACATAAGTGTTTTACCTTCACAAAAGGGTTTTTTCCAATGTGGCTTGCGCTAGAATACAGAAAATCACAACACTCGTCTCAATTTGGGATCCTCACTAGAGTTGAGCGATCCCGTGATTTCTTGGGAACGTTCCTACCAGTGACAGTGACTCTTCGGTCACGGTGATTTTAGGTAGTGATTTTCTGTCGCCGTGATTTCCAACTTCGCGACAACTTTAACACTCGTTGTTATGATAATTTTTTTGTTCGAACCACATTTGTTCGAAATAGTATTCTCAAACAATTATGCAACAGAATTTTTATGTAATATAATATATAATTTATAAATTAATTTTTAATTTTGAAGAAAAATAAATTAAGAAATAAATATATTAAAAAGTGAATATGCTGCTCTTTCTAAACACTAACTATAAATACTGTAAATGAGCTGCTGTGAATATTATTTTTAATTAATTTATTTATGAATTTACTAATTTATGTAATATTAATTTTTATTTAAAATAAAAGAAATTGAAATGTAAAAAATCAAGAAATTAAAATGAGAAAACTGAACCTAATTCCTAAGAAAAGTGTACCATTCCTGAACGTATGCAAATAATGCTCATGCATTGATGCGAATCTCTCATCTCTACGTCTAGTAATCAATTTGTTTATGGCTACGTATGACCATGAGCAATAGCAAAACCAGCGAGAACGTGGAATACTAATATAAAAAAAACAAAAATCACTGGTTCCAAGCTCGTTGCTCAGCAACGAACGCTCTCCTTGTCTTTGCTAATAAGTGAAAGAATAATGTAAAGAAACACGGCGATCACTGGGTCTCATGTTCGTTGCTCAGCAACGAATTCAGAACCAGTGATTGCGGTTCTTCTTTACACTATTCTTTCTCAACTCAGCAACAACAGGTGGGAGCGTTCGTTCCCAATAACGAACTTGGGCCAGTGATTTTTAAGAAGTGAAAGAATAATATAAAGAAAAACGAAGACTAGTAGTCGCAAACTCGTTATTAGGTAACCTGCATTCCTCTTTGCAGTGACAGCCAGAACGTGAAAGAATATTTTTTTACCTAAGAACGAAAGTCACTGGTTCCGAAAATCACTGGTTTTTGAGAAATGTGTTCACTGCAGTGACCAGTGATTTTTAAGTCACGGTGACTAAATCACCGGTACGCAAATATCGCTCAACTCTAATCCTCATATATTTTTGTGACGATGCGCCAGAATCGGACTGCTAAGCGGCGATTGTCGTTCTTTGTAACGCCGATATTAAACGTATACACGCGATTAATGAACCACGCCTATTAATCGTAAAAACCCCTTGAAATTATTACAGAAATAACAACACTTTTATTTAGGGAGCTCAAACATGTTCTTAGTTTCTGCATACAACAATGTGGTACGAGTTCATTTATAGTTTACGTGATGTCAACAAAGCATAAAAAATAGACGTCAAAAACTTTTCATCGTGCTGAATTGAGTGTCCTAATATTTTATATGAATTTATTAAAGAAATTCAGTATTGATTCAGGCTGTTAATTTTTTACCTGTTTATGTCCTTCTGACAATTGCCGATTTTAAGGCAGAGACAGGCCAGATTATCTCTGTTCTATCGTTCAATAGTTTTTGTAGCCGATATTATGTTATTTATTTAAAAAGAAAATTTTCTAAGGTCATGGCAAAATATTTGGGACTTAATCGCCTCGGAACATTATTTAAAATAATCCAAGAAAATGGAGGAATTAAGAAGTCTTGGTTGAAACTCTTCCGGTTTGGTTTATCATGACATTCTTACATAAGATTATCGATTTACAAAAATTTTGCACAATATAGAAATGATGATCTGAAGACAGGAATTCTAGTTGGCACGGATAAGTATGGAAATAAATATTATGAAAATCCATACTACTTCTATGGTCGCAATCGTTGGGTTGATTTCCCTGAGCATGTGCACCTAGATTATGATGCATCACAAGTTCCTGCGGAGTGGTTCGGTTGGTTGCACTATAAGGTGATATAAAAACACATTATTTGTGAAGTTAATAACTGTTGATTCTTCTACAGACTGACTTGCCTCCAAACAGGGATGGGAAACGTCCAAAATACAAGTGGATGGCAGATCATTCAGAAAATCTTTCCGGAACCAGTGGTAGGTTTTGGCGTGACATAAAATCATTCATTCACTTGGAATTATTAAAATATCTTTTTAAATCACAGAACAATACATGCCATTTACAACTACTCGCCCGAAAATTGAGGCCTGGAACCCGAAAAAGGGATAATAATCAAATTATTTAACCCTATGAAATAAAAGCCAAAATATATAATAAAATAATTTGAAATAAATTTACACTATTAAAATTTATATTATATCTGAATTTATTGTATGAGTTGGTCGCATATGTAGAAAATTCAGATAGATTTTGTTCCACTCAAATAGAGCTCGAACCTAAGTTCGTCGCAATAAAATGTAATCCCAACCCTACTAAAATAACGAAATTTGTTCAATCGAAAGCAGTTTTCGTAGATTCTTCAGTCTTTAAAGTACAGAACATATTTTTTGAGGTGTTACCCAACAATGATGAGAATGCATACTACTAAATATTTCGAGATCAATTTGCTCCTGTCACCTGGGCATCAACACTCTTCCTATCGCTCATTCTCCAGAAAACAGCACAGTGCTGAGCCGACATAGGTGCCTTAATCTAACTACAGTGCATTTATTTCGGTTCCGTAGCTGTAGATAAGATTTCGAAACTGCGAAATCTTCACAGATCTTTTGATTTGATCTAATAATTTTAGCGATAAACGATTGTCATTCAAAACAAACCATACTGTATTCATTTAAATTTTTTAAGAAAACATAGACAAATTCATAACGAATTCTTAATTTTCAGTATACAAAAATTTAAAAATCAATCCGAAAATTTGAAAAACACCATTTTCTAAATAATGACAAAATTTAAATAAGTGCCATTTGGTCACCTTAATGGTATAAAAGAGTCATCCAGTTGTTGTTATGAATGTCATGCGCGAAAAAAAAAGAAACGAGCTATCAAAAGTAGACTGTGTAAAAATAAGAATAGCGAAAAGAAGTTGGATTGTCGATTGGTCAAGCCGTAGACAGAATTGGAGTTAGTTGATAATAGATTCCAGCAAATTCTTTGCATTTGTTAAAGATTGATATTCTTGCAAGAATATCTAATAGCATATTTTAATATAATTTAATAAAATTATACACTATTTCGCTAGTTTTTTCGTGTATTGCAAAACAAAAGTCAACTGCGAAGAATATTGAAAAGTGCAAAAAATGGATATCTTGCGTAAAATGTTTAAAATGAATCCGGGCGACTCGAACAACACGAAGGATGGTCTCGAGTAAGTACTTTCGGCATAAATTTTAATTTTGAAAATATTTCGATTGGAAAGCACCGAAAGACTTGAAATTAAGCCCCAGGCAAAAGATTTTTAAGAAATTGCAAAAAATCGATTGATCGATAGACTGCATTTGACGTAAGTGATTGAGTGAGTCTAGTTGTAAACCTTATAGAGACAGGATTCGGAGGCTGCGTACTGATGGGCGAGTTGTTATTGTTTTGCGAATATAATGTATTTTTTCGTTGTGATTTTAGAGCATCAGCCAAAGATGAATTTCGTAAACCGCAATGGTTTGAAGAACCTGAAACTGATGATGAACTCTTCGATGACGACCGAAAATTCGCTTTTCAAATATTCACGAATCCTATGGAATTACAAAAACATTTTGAAAGGCAAATGCAGCAAATTCTGGAAGCTGTTAGTGAATTTGATGGTAAGTTCAGCAACATAAATAATTTATATATGAATATAACTAGAGCTTTCTTTTACAAAATTCACATAAAACATTAATTGAGAAGACGGAAATAGACTCAAGATACATATTTTTTCATTTTTCTATTGTTTGCAGATGGCAATTTAAAAGTTGAAAAAGATCTCAAGGAAGAATACCTAAAGCCTGGCTTTGAAGGCAACCTTTTAGATGAGTTCGAAAAACAAAAGAAAAATCTACTCGACACTGATTTAGATGGAGAGTAAGTATGTTGTTTTAAATAAGTTTGCTACCAGTGTACATCGCAGTTCAAGAGTTCTGAACAAATTTTGGTGCCTGTTTTAATTTCTAAATTATTTTATTTATTGAGGTTTTTTATTATTGAATCAATTAAATATCATGGTTTTATTGATTCAGGATTTTACAAAATTTCGAGAGTTTAAGTGGGTTAATGAAAATATAATTGCCGAAGAAGTGATACCAAAAACATGAGCACGATAGATATAGATTTCATTCGGAACCTATACACACGCATATATAGTAGAAATTATATATGACACGTACGACATGACGACTAAATTATATATGTACGACGTCACGACGAAACTGGTCCAAATTATCCAACATTGGTTAAAATGCATGACTCCGCTGATTTCTGAGTCCCGAAATTGTTTGTTAGTTTAATACTTTCTTCATCCCGTATAAGCAATTCAATGTAAAAGTGTAGCTAGGCGCGTGTAGCGCCAGATAAATTCATTGTCAGACGATTTCTTTATAAAATATTTATTGAGATATTTTTGTTTCATGAAATATCAAGGATTTATATAACAAAGATATATTTAAGATACTAAGGTTTTAATGAATTCTCACAATTTTTTCATTATTTATTATGCCAAAATCAAAAGGAATTTATGTGGAAGATTTATGGTTTAACTGCGTTTCCATACAACTTTCATAAATTTCATTTAAAGACATTTCAATACCCACATTAAATTACAATATTTAAAAATACAATATTTTATCGAAAATTTCTGATTTTTATTAAAATTCTAGAATTTATGCTGACCAACTTCATTCACTGATGCAACGTTTAACACCAGGCGAAGCGAATGGTGATAATATCTTACCTCGTAATGATAATAAATCCAATCGTTTGATAAAACCCAAGAAAAAACTGAGTGATGAAGAGACAATTTTGGGAAAAATACATGGAACTCTAATTGATGATGAATCGAGGCCACGTGCCAAATATCATCAACGACCAGATATTATGACGCCCATGATACCGCGCGGTGTACCACCTCATAGTGGTGTATTTGAAGGAACATATCAAGTATGTAGAATTACATTATTGTTATAAAATTCTGATTTGATATATATTCCACCCCAGAATAATAATTTCAACTGTTGACACATTTAAACGAATATATGAAATTATTTTAAATGTTTAATGATTTTTTATTTAAAATCGTTATAGGGTCCAAAATTGTTCAGGCAAAGTGTTATGACAAAGACCATACGCAAACCTGATGGCACTTACGAGACTACAAAAATAACTCAAGATTCTGACGGCAATAAAACCACAACAGTTACACGTACTATAAATGGCAAATCGGAAACCGTTACCACATATGATGGAAATGTTGGCTCGGGTGCAGGTACTGGTACAGGTAGTATGTCTACTATACCACATGCTCGCATTACCGATGATAACGGTTTTGAGCAAGTGTATTCAGATCGTAATATATATGTGACGAAACAAGGTTATGCTGTGCCACGGAATCTCTGGTGACCAGTGGCAGTATTGCTAGTTATTATTATTGGCAATTTTGTCCCATTCAAAATTCTAATTCATTATCAAATATACTACACATTAATTAATAGATTGATAAGAGTTTGGTGTTTAAGATGAAACGGGAAATTCATGCACAATAGAGAGCCGACGGAATCTTATACATAAACATATTTAATGAAAAATGTAAATGCATTAAAGTCAACCTCGTTTATTGACTGGCACGAAATGTCATTTTTACTATTGTTTTTGAAGAATCAAAAGAAACCAACCAACCAACCCTTTACATAGCTTATTAATGGGCGTGTACATTCTTCACTTTCAAGTTTTTCTTTAGCTTAGACTGCTGATGCGTCCTCGGGCTAACTAATGAAAGTGTTTTATTGGTGTTAATGAAGCAAGATATTAATCAATAATGATTTAATTATTGCTGCAGGCGGAAGTAGAAGGAATGGATACGAGCAATTTGAAATTGCAGGAATACTAATATAATGGCAATGATACAAATCGACATCATATATTGTGGCTTCAATGTAATGGTGGATTGCTAATACAGCAGCCAACACTTTAATTTCCATCACATTAATTAGAATTATTCGTTCAATTATTTAATGCTGATAAGTTAATATTTTGATAATAAATTTATATTCATTTATCTGTACCAAGTATTAGTTAAAAAACAATTATTTCTGGACATTTGCTTATACATATAATAATTAGCAACATGCATCTTTGACTATAATTCTGTTAATAATTATACAAGAAACAGCATATTACCCAAAACCGAAATCTCAATCAATTTAATGTCAACACATCAACTTACAAATAAATATGAATATTATGCAAACAAGTTTCATTTTTCTCTTAATGACGAGTACCCAGTTTGCCGATTGCGAGTTAAAGGGCCTCCGTGGATATTCCGCTTAAGCTATCTCGTCTAGCCGGAACACTGCGTTGTGCGGATTATTGGAAAATAAAAGTAATTTACAATGTTTGAGAATTTTATTAGAGATTAAAATCTTTATTCACTCTATATTCAAACTATTCAATGGTGTCCGGGTTTTTTCACAAACCGCAATCCACAGTAACCGCAAGCGTGCGTCCCGGGTTTGTCCTAAAAAATTTGTTTGTCCTAAATTCTTATTTTGGCCAGAAACAAATCATCGTCGTTCAATTACTCACCAAATTGATATAAACTTTGGGATGTCCAAGTGGTCCATCACCGCCATCGCAATAAACTACACGTTCAGTGCATTCTTTCGGTGGAATCTCATCGATCAATTTAATTCCCCAATTTTCGTTAACGTAACGCTTTGCATTTAGAAAACGGACATTACGATAATCGTCTTTATCGAAAACCTTTTTATTATGATAAATTAATTAGAAATGTTTGCGTAACAGAAATTAATCTTATTAAATTACTTGGCCGGTATGAGTAACTTTCTCAATATCATCACGAGAATGTGATTTGTTTGAAGAGTAATTCCGTTTGGTTCCAATTAAAAATAATTTGTAATTAACCCGAGACAAATTTTTAATATCCATTGTTATTTTTTGGCAAGCCATTTTTTGTCGAATAAAGTCGAATGAGAATTTGCTTTAAAATACGGAATCAGCTGTTGATACCACTGACAATTCGAGGATTTAAAGGTCCAATTACAATTTCATAGGATTTTACTAACTCTATTTCCAATGAAATGGAATTAAATGCTGGTCTCTTTTAGGCAAACCTCCACAGCCTTGGATATATCAAACCCCAGATTTCTATAGTTAGGTTATATAAAAATGCTTTGTGTGTAGAAACGTCTTTACCTCAATAATATTAAATCAATGCGATATTCTTTCCACGACAGCATGCGATTTATTTCTATACTTTATATATAAATTCTGTTTTTCTTCCTGTGTTAGTAATTAATATATACGTCTGATATTAATATGCTGCATTCAATACTCGAAATTATTCCAAAGAACTTCCAATTATTCGCGCTCTGTATTATCCGCTGCTACAAAGCAGATAACTTTGCCCAAAACTGCAGTAAAAAACGAACTCCAACGTTTACTCTGGCATTTTTAGCAATCAATTAATAAACTTTTTGATCACAAATTCTTATTTTTTCCTTTGATAATTACATAAAGCTCTCAACAAAAATATATGTTCATTTCATAAAAGAATAAATGAAATAATGCATCCGTATGCCTTTATTTATTACAGTAATATTAATATATTTTAACGCAATGTAGAAATTATATTTCTTTTTAGGTCATATGTATATTACACACATTTACTTTACAACTGAATAAAAAAAATGCTAGCAGGATTAAGTATTAGAACAATTTTGTAAACGAAGTCTTTCCAAGTCCTCTTTTGATTTATCTTATTGATAATGGAAATAGCTTGATTTAACATCTGAGGTGAAATTTTTAAAGTAATTTGGTCCCGCTAATAACATTTTGGAATGAAATAGTTGCGATTTCTCTATTTGCACTTATAACAATATTCACAGATATTGAAATTTAAGGAATACTAAATTAAAGAATGTTAGGACTATTTTAAACAATTTCTCTTGCTGATGGTGCAAATGCTTCCCAATAAGTGATTATCTACAAGAAATTCAAAATATCATTTTTTGGAAACCAATTTGGATGACGACTTTTTACCTGCTGCTGATGCGCCATTTGATCTTCAATGTACTTAAGTATGCTTGACTTAAAATCCTCAACCCGATGTAGTTCAAAACGTTCCATTTCCTTCTTAATTTCAGCTGATATATCATCAAATTGTCGCTGACAGCGTCGTACTTTATTTTCCCACTGAAATTAACATCGTGAAATTGGATTAGAGAAATGGAGAGATATAGAATTCAATTTTTATGGTATAAACATAATTTTCTTTAGAAATATAAGATAAACTACAAACCTCATCAACTTCTTGTACGGCCTGTTCTAATTTATCACTACGATTAGCCAATTCTAGCTTCGTTTTATTTTCACGTTTCTTGGTTAATTGCAATTGGGCGTATTGCCAATTTTGAAAAGCCTTTCGAAGAGATTTAAACAATAAAAAAATGACAACTGTTAAAGTTCAAAACTCACCCAATGAAAATTATTGAAACATTTCATAATTTGTATGTGCTTTTTTTAATAAATTAAAACACTACATTAAATACATACCTTAACCCGTTCATGGAAAACGCATTTGATTGCACCAAAGAGTCCTAAATAATCCTTCACAAATTCAGACAAAATAAAGAAATCCGAGTTTGCTTCTTCTGAACGTAAAATTTCCATTTTTTCTTCAACGTCTGCCAAATTCGAGAGAGCGCGAGAAAGCCCCGTATGCTCTTCACAAGTGCTTAACATGGCAGCCGATTTGGCAACGAGTCCCGTCAAGGCCGCCAATTCTTTTCTAGTATTTACTAACGATTTAAGAGCACTATGCATTTTTTGTAAATTTGTATCCAGACTTTCCACTTCAATAATTTTTTTATCAAACCACTGATGATTGATTATGGAAGAAAAATATTTTGAGTCTTTTTAGAGAATCGGTAACGAATAAGATTCTATAAACCTACTGGATCGTTTTCATCCATTTTATAAGTTATTTTATTTACTGTTTCTCCGACTTTGTTAAATAAACGCATAACTCCAGCACCACTCAAAGCTGCAGTATTGACGGCTCGCGGTAATTCCTAAAATGTATCGAGTCTTATTTTTTCCTCAATATAATTGTATCACTACTATAGCCAATATCCCTCACCTGGTCGCTCTCTAAAAAATTAATGAAATCTAAATCAATACGCAATACCGGATGTTTTGCAGTTCGGTTTAGGAATCGTTGCAATGCAGCACGACGAGTTTCAACCCACTCCGAACTTAACACCGAACTGGTATCTGATTGTTGAGGACTAATTTTAACTTTTGTACTTCCTGAAACGGAATAGTAATAGTGTGTTAATGCTTTTTGTTAGAGATATTAATGAACTAAAATACAATTAGTTATTGGCAACACAAATCCAATTTTGGAAAAACAATTGTTTTCAGATGCACCTTAGATGTGCTTGTTTATGAAATCGTTTATTAAACAGATCTGATGCTATTCGTCATTAATCTTTTACCACTTAGGTTTTAAACGACACATCTAAGGAATAAAACCTCTCCACCCTATTCCTAATTGCAATTATTAATTAACTTTAAATGCATCTACCCACCAATTATGTTCTTTGACGGAGCTGGTGGTATAATTCGGCCCATTCTTGTATATTTGCTAGCTAATAATGTATGAATCCCAAGAAAGTCGCTGAACCGACGTAGTGTGCTGAATTCATTACGTTTGTACTTCGGTATATTGGTTCTTGTCGTAACTCTATATAACAAATTAAAAATATTTCACACTGTTCTAATTGGTTCTACTTTTTAAATGCAATCTTTTACTTGTATGCTAAATAGGAGCTCATGCCATCACCGACTTTCTGTGGCTCAGACACAGTTATTTCTATATAATAGTCATCAGAGTAATTGAGAACATCCTCTAAATTACTAGATGAAATAATCCGCTGAAAAGAAAATTATAACGCACACAATAATCACAATCACAAGCATTTTAAAATAGGTTCTTCAGTTCTGTAAATCTAAAGTCAATAATAATAACCTGCAAAGCGCGTTATTGTTTACTGATATCGGGAGAAGCAGAAACTATTTTTTGAGGAATCTGTTGTTTTTATAATTATTAACGTAAACCTGTTTAATAGATCGTCAGAGTTCGTTATAATCTCAATAAATATTCTTAAGGATTAAACAATAAACAATAATTTAACACGAGTAAGATATCCAAAATGGTGATCTTCTCTTAGAGCGGGTTAACTGAACTTCAAATATGCAGTACTGGTTTGGAGGGTCAATAGTTTAATTTTCAATTCGGTCACCGCCCCATAATTTTTGTTACGTATAGTATATGATTTAAGGAGGAAACCGAGATATTTGATCGCTCACATGAGTTTCACTTGTTGGTGTTGAAAATATATCATTCTCATCAGGGGGAACTATTTCCTGTTCAACTTCGTCATCTTCCACAGAAACTCCGTTATTTATGTCCACATCAGCGAAACTTTGTTGGCTTTCTGTGTTCTCCACATCCGACATTTTGAATTCCAGATTATAACTGAAGATTATTAACAATATAGTTCAGTGGTCTCTGCAGTTAAATCGAATTGGTTGAATAGTGAACATTTACTAAATGTCATAGAAATATAAATCCCAAATTCTGTGGTTCTACTTCTTTGACACCTAGTTCAACAGAAGTACCTATCTCTAACGAGTAGATTCTACGAGCGAGTATATTGAACAGAGATGACAAATAATAATTTGGGGATGAAATCATTAAAAAGGGGATTAAAATTAGTGGACGTTTCTTTAAAAAGTTAATTTGATATAATTATTATTTTCTCATATTGTTAAATATATTTATTCCACCTAATTAATAATAATATTCAAGTGAATTCCAAATAATGTAAAGAATAAATACGCAGAACGTTTTATTTTAGTTTGAGAAACGAAAGTTTTATAGTATTATCTCTTTAATATTTCGTCAGAACTCTCTTCTTACTGAGCACTATATGAATTTTATATAGGCAAAATTAAATCGAAGTATAACAAACTGAAGTAAAATCTGTCACAGCAATATGCTAGCAACATAATTGAGAGTACATAAACATATTTTATTTGTAACTCTAGAATTTCTTTTTTTACTAATAGCTCAGATAACGAGGTCTTATACGTCAGTATGTCGCTTATGTTTGAAGTGCATTTGATTTTTCCCAAACTCAAGCCTTAACCTTTCCAACCTATTGCCCCCTTTACGAATTTCGTTCTGGGTCTGAAAGTGACATTTGTTGAACAATTTTTTGTGTATGTGGCGAATTAATGCATATAAACTCTAATGCAATCATAGTGAAAATTGGTCACAATCTTATCGCTTTGTGTTTGCGTCGACGTTTTGCTTAGGTATTTTATTGTTTAATACCGGACTTTAAGGATAAAGAGAGTAGGCAGAAATGCAACCAGGATTAAAAAATAGTCAACTGACATTTGAACTCGTTTAGCGGGTGGCTGATTTTTGACCACCCTCAAATTGATAGAACAGATTGAAAAAGGTGACTCAGTGAAAATCTACAAAAGAAAATTAAGAAATTTTATTGGACTTAGGAATTCCAAGATCGAAAAAGATATATCTCCTGGCGTTGTAATTTGATTAGGGAAACTTTCAATAACTATATCATCGTGAGTGAACGTCTAAACAAAGTCCAACTAACTGATAGCCCAGCCCATTAATTGTTGTCGCAAAAATACTCTGAAAAAATTTGCTGCTTTGGTTCATCAACCATCAAATCGAAGTCATCAAAATGTCATCAGGGGACTTTGGCAATCCTCTCCGAAAATTTAAATTAGTTTTTCTTGGAGAACAAAGTGTGGGAAAAACATCACTCATAACTCGATTTATGTATGATAGTTTCGATAATACGTACCAAGCGACTATTGGTATTGATTTTCTATCTAAAACCATGTATCTGGAGGACCGTACCGTGCGTTTACAATTATGGGACACCGCTGGTCAGGAACGCTTCCGTTCACTAATACCTTCGTATATTCGCGATTCCACTGTAGCCGTTGTTGTTTACGATATCACCAATACTAACTCATTCCATCAGACGTCAAAGTGGATAGACGACGTTCGTACGGAACGGGGCAGTGACGTCATAATAATGCTGGTTGGCAATAAGACTGATCTTTCAGATAAACGGCAAGTGTCCACTGAAGAGGGAGAACGAAAAGCTAAAGAATTAAATGTTATGTTCATCGAAACGAGTGCTAAGGCTGGTTACAACGTTAAGCAATTGTTTCGACGAGTGGCAGCAGCATTGCCAGGAATGGATTCAACGGAGAATAAACCTTCAGAAGATATGCAGGAGGTGGTACTAAAAGATTCACCAAACGAAACAAAAGATCCCGAAGGAGGTTGCGCATGCTGAAGAATGAGCAAATAAGACAAACGGAATTCCGTTGAAAGAATATATTTAAATTTAAGACTATTTATAAAATAATTAAAAAAGAAATATTACAAAAATCTACGAACCAACTAAATCGTATTCGCTAAGCTCAAAGAAGATCAAAATGATCATTATCGGTCGTTTATTTGCAATTCGCGGAGATGAATGAAGCATGATTTTAAAAAATTACTAATTTCGCATTCTATCTATTTTCTGAAAAATCTGAGGTATTTGAGAAAAATGTTGCACTATTTAATTCATAATTAATTTCAATAAAAAGCTTTTTCCAGGAACAATAGACAGTGTTCGCAAAGAGAAGAATTACACCGACCGATTATGAAAATACAATTTTAATCAAATTTTGATGGAGCTTATAAAAGTTAAAACTAATATTTGGGTATAAAATGTTCATTAAACTTGTGGCTTAAAATGCATTTATCTGAAATATCCTTTTTGTTGTACGCATTATTCAGCTGAAATGCACAATAAAAAACGGACTGCATCAATAATAATCCGTTTTCAATTCATTTTAGATCAATTAAATGTACACGCTAGAAGGCTAAAATAAATAATGAAAAATTTGGAAATTCATATATACAACAGTAACAACACTAACCTCTGTGGGGTAACGAATATTGTTTTCTATTCTCTATGCTTTTTTCCTCGCCAAAAAATAGTCTCCTATTCCTAAAGAATGCATTGGTTTTCTGTTTCTTTAAGTGTATTAATTACTTGCCTTAATATTTGTTTTGCTCAATTGTACAAATATCAATTAATTTCAAATCTCTCCCACCCACAGAAAATAAATAAGACTACCTTGAGAATATTTAGTATAATATTTTCACTGAGTGTTGGCGGAAGTCTAAGAAGTGAGCTCAATAGATGTCTGTTAAAACGGTTTATATTGTAACATCCTAAAAATTTAGAAGTCAATTGAGAAATTATAACTTTTTTAATTCGAGTAATTTAATGAGAACATAATTTATTTAAAAAAATATACCTTCAAAAAATTGTTATAACTTACTTGGCCTTTACTTAATTCTCCTTTCAATCAAGACTGGTAGTCGTCTATTAATGAATTTGTACCTCGAGTGTTCAAATAAAACAATACGATAACAAATTCGCGAAATACATTGTTTGTGCTGCGAACTGTGCAGAATGCTATTTATTAATTAATTGCTTAGACCAAAAGCTAAAAGCTTGCAAGCAAATAAACAGTAAAACATATAAATTAAAAAAATTGAAATATTGTATTACTAGATTTTATGTTTTAGATTGCACTTACTAATTTTTTAAATTAATTGAATAAAATAAAATTTTAGAAATATCAAAAGCTTTTGATTAGTTACTGCTCCATTCCTTCTACTATTGTTCTATTCTGTAACGAAGAAAATGTTTATCTTTATAGTATTTACAGGCCAGAGGTCTGCCTGAAGTATTGCATCCGCTTATCAAGGAACGTAAAATGACCCGTGGATAATATCATCATTTCTCTTCACTCGATTAGCATGCTTTTGGTGACGTGTTTCTTAATACTAATCATTTAAAAATATTTATTTACTAAATAAATATTTAGTTGCTTTCATAATAATTCTGCCTCATCTGAAGGCCCTATAACGGTTTTTATTTAATCAACTATAATTTGATTACATAATTTATTTTAACAAAATAGTTATTAAATTTTTCAAAGCAGAATTCAATGCAATCCTTTATTAACGATTCACTTACTATTCGCAATCGGTAGCTCGCATGCATTGTCGCTGCCTAACTTTTGCTAACTCCTGGTGGTTTTGATTAGGCTCCTGATTCACCTGGGACCAATATCAAAATTTATGATCATCCCCACTTTTTTTGTATTGATCTTCCCACTGCGGAGCGTATGGGCTTTGAATACTTCTGTATTTTTTTAATGAAAATAATTTTTTCTTTTATAATAAATTGTGAAGCTTTTATTAATTTGTATGTTTGTATGTGTTCGACCTTAAATAAATTGTAGATCTTGATTAAATTAAAAAAAATTATTCTATTTTAATTCAAATTCATTCAAAAATGAAAAATTCAAAGTTCGATTAATCTAATATTTGCCAAAAATTTATTAGTACTGACGTTCCGATACATTAACGTAGGTTTAAGTCGATAACATTCAAATGCTCTGAAATCACAATGTGATGTACAATTATAATAAATAATTAATAAATAAATTGGCATGCCTCAATTAGCTTTTCTCTTTCAAAATATGTCTTCATTATTAATGAATTCTTCTCTTATTTTAGATAGTTTTGTTTTTAGATCGTCAACTGATATCTCTCCATGCACTTTGTTATCACGTGTACGTACGTTCACTGTATTCGAGGATCTTTCCTTTTCACCCACAACCAATATAAAATTGAACTGAGCCAATTGAGCATTCCGTATTTTCTTATTCATTGTATCGCCAGCATCAAGATCAGCCTCAGCCATAAAGCCCGCCTTATGTAAATCGTTTCGCACCGATTGCGCATAATCATCGAAGGCAGGACCCACAGGTACGACCATAACCTGACGAGGAGACAACCAAAATGGCCATTTGCCGGCATAGTTTTCTGTAAGAATCGCAATCATACGCTCAACCGAACCCAAAATGGCTCTATGGATAATAACGGGTTGTTTCTTTTCACCATCGTCTGCTATATAATTCAAATTGAAACGTATCGGTAATTGAAAGTCCAACTGAATGGTAGCGCATTGATGTGCACGCTTTAATGCGTCCATAATGGTTATATCGATTTTGGGACCATAAAATGCACCGTCACCGGGATTCTCTTTCCATGGCATACCGAATTCATCTAATGATTCAGCTAATGCTTTCTCTGCAGCATTCCACTGATCTAAATTCCCCAAATAATTATCGGGACGTGTTGAGAGGACGAGATTAAACGAGAAACCGAAAATTGTGTAGACATGACGAAGAAAGTCGAGACAACCCTTCATTTCGGACTTAATCTGTTCGGGTGTGCAAAATATATGAGCATCATCTTGTTGAAAACGACGAACTCGTGTTAGACCCGTTAGGGCACCTGACAGCTCGTTGCGATGGAGTACACCAAAATCAGCCATGCGTAACGGTAATTCTCGCCAAGAGCGATTGCGATTATCGAATATAAGACTATTTTTAATAGATTAATTATACAGAATATTTATGCATAAACATATTCACGTAACACATACCAATGTCCTGGACAATTCATGGGTTTCAAGGCAAATATTTCCTTTTCGACATCAAATGCAAACATATTTTCCGCATAATGTAGCCAATGACCAGAAGTCTGCCACAGCTTGGCATTATAGACATTCGGTGTAATCACTTCTTGGAAGCCACGTTTACGATATTCAGCCTTCATGAAATTGATTAGCGTATTATATATATGAGCTCCACGTGGCTGGAAAAAACATGACCCTGGTGAGAGTTCATGAAAGAAAAACAATTCCTGTTCCCGACCAATTTTGCGATGATCACGTTTTGCTGCTTCCTCTTGAATTTTTTCCCATTCTTTCAGTTGTTTGGGTTCAGGAAATGAGATACCGTAAACACGTTGCAAAGTTTCAGCATCAGCTTTTCCTTCCCAATAAGTCGAAGAATTTTTAGTTACTTTTAGAGCCTTCACTTTGCCTGTATGGCGTACGTGTGGACCGCGACATAAGTCAATAAGTGAACCACATTTATAGACAGTGGTCTTCTCAGTATTAACTTTTTCATTTAGGATGCGACATTTAAATTTATTATATTTAAACATTTCCAATAGATCAGATTTATTCAATTCCAAACGCTCGAAGGGTTGCTTTTCTTTAACGATTTGCTTGATTAGGCCTTCCAAAACGTGATAGTCATTTCCGGAAACCTATGCAAAATTGCAAACATATTTTTTATTTTAATAAAACACTTTTAGTCCAAGTATATATACAAGTATATCAGTTTTTAAACTTACACCATCACCTTCCAAATACATATCATAATAGAATCCACCATCAATTGGTGGTCCATAACATAAATGTCCTCCGTAAATGCGTTCCATTGCTTCGCCCATAATATGAGCCGAACTATGCCAGAACACCGCTTGAGCTTCGGGGTCATCAAATTTCAATAATTGTAATTTACAATCACTTTCAAGTACTCGATCCAAATCCCAAACAACTCCATTCACTTTCGAAATAACGGTATTATCTGCTAAGCCTTGACTAATGCTTTTAGCAATTTCGTACGGTGTAGTTTCCCATGATGTGCCTTCAACTTCTTTACCATCGGGTAAAGTGATTTTTATGGGGGCACGTGGCATTTTATCTAATTCTTTCAAATACTCCGATTTACATTTTTCCCAGAGAGCATTGCGTTCCTCGATGTAATTCGGCCAAGGATTAAGTTCTAAAATTTATTGGACAAATGTAGAAAAAGGAAATTAGACACATTTTGGAAAAGTCAAGTTTTTCGTAAGGGCCGTATTGATTATTTCAAGTGCGAAAATTTGGTAAAAATCATTTATATGGCATACCTTTTTTTGTGTCGCTGCTTGCTTGGTTATTTTGCTTTTCTTTCTTCATGCTTTTAACCTAAGTGAGAATTTCTTTTAAAGAATTTCTTTTAAAAATCAATCGATTGCAATCAGACAGTAAAAATGATGAAACACTTTATGAAGAACAGATAAGTATGTATGATGAAATACTTTTATTTCGATACATATGTATAGCGATAAGGTATACGCATACGACTAAGCCCTTAGAACGGAAAACGATTGTAACGAGCGAGGGGTATTAAGGCAATCAGAGGCTCTGTAGTAAGCATAGAAAGGGGGATAGGATACTCGTTGCTGTAAATCAGAAATCGTTATAATCAGATATAAAGAGCTAGGACACTTCGCACCAATCCACATGCATTTGCTCAACCAATCACAGCCTGGTGCAAATTTAGGCGAAATTTGGTACTTATTCTTTAGGAAACGCATACTCACGTCAACAGCAATCAAAAACATGGGCTTCCGGTAACGGGTGAATTGGATTTTAAACGTCAAAGGTTTGGTGAGTATGGTTGTCTTCCGAGAATTTTAATTTTTCCACAAAATTTACTTAGTGATTGTTAAAAAATAGTTCAACGATGATTAGGGAGATAATTTTGTGTTAATTGGATATTGATTTTGAATTCTGAAGCTTTTAAAACAACATTTGGCTTTGAGTCCTGCTACTCTGCTGCTCTGATACTCCGTTAAAATCGTTGCAGAAATCATACCATCTTTGTTTACGCGCGATAAAACATGTTGTTTTTTCTGGAAACTAGATGAAAGTAAACAAAACAACAATATGGCACAAGTCCACGTATATTGTACGTCATGTAAACAATGGATTAAAAATAGACGCCAAATCACTTTTTCGTGTGGTGAATGTCTCTGAGATATGTGCTATATCTCTTTGTCTCTGGTTATAATGGGCATATTTTATAGTCTGTTGAATTCGCGTACACAATATGTCAGAAACCGTCTGATGTTATTGTTTGCACATTTCTCACAGGGTATATTTCTACATAATTTTCACCAAACGTAAACAATAATGTTAAGCTTTACTTTGAGAAAATCAATGGACCACTACGCAGATAGACGATCCCCCAAATCAATGTGAACTATATAATTCCTAAATTGTTAAAGAAAATTATATGTGTATTAAATTTTAAAATCAAGGCACCACCAATTTTATTACACTGAAATACAACTACCGGAGCGTCGTTTTATACCGGAGACGTATAATGAAATAAATTCATTTTTTGACAAATATTTTATTTATCAAATGAATAAAAAATAAGAAATAATTATTATGTTCAATGAATTCCATCATATTTCTATAGTTCTTCAACTGCAACATCCTTAGAATCGACACCAGTGCAAAAAACGCACGCGCGAGTGTAGTTGGCGTGGCTACAAATTTCTCGTGAAACTTGTACCAATTTCCTAATGAACCTGTACCTTTTTGTAAATTTATGCAAAATGCGCATGTATTAGTGCGAATGTCCTATCTCATTATCTCTGGTCGTTTGAGGGAAAACGTAAAATGAGGTACGATTTGTGCCGCCCACGTGGTCCACTTAATCTAGACGTACGTTGACGTAACGTATGCACATTGACGATACGGAAGTACGTTTAGTGAAGCTGTCAAAGCTTCAATTATCATTCGGCACAAAGCAAAAGCAATTTATTTAGTTTGAATTGGTTACTGAAAGGTAGGTTGAAGTTGTCGTCATATTACGTTACGCAACGTCGTCTATTTGAACCAAAAGAATCGACCAATCATGCGGAATTACTGGTCACAACAATTTGAATAAGTTTTTGAGATCAGCTGATCAATTGGTTTTGTTCGGTTTAGAGTAACATGTGAAAATCGGCGAAAGGAATGTAAACATTCGGCAAGTTTCTTGTGAAGATATTTGTTGTAGGCTTTGCTAAAAAGCTCAAAAACACCTGCTTCTTTAGATAAAGCATCGCGAACGAGTTATCCTGCTCTCGTTATGTTTCATTGCCAGTACTCAAAAAATATCTGGCATTCGATCCTCGACTGGAATGCACTGATAAGTACTTACATTTGTTTATTTCGGGTCAAACGAATTTTAACCTGCTCCCTATTTCGAAGCCATCAAAGCAAAGAAATATTACGGAAAATACAAAAGGGGTTTTAAAGAATCGCTTTGGTTTCGTTTTCCACACTAAGGCCCTTAGTAATGAAATATGTATTACTAATCGTGTAGAACTGACCAATGTTGCGTATCCAAATTTCTGCAATTTGGAATTGTTGTATACATTTATATGATGTTCACTGGAGTTTAATCTATCGCTGCTCGAATGTTGATAAATTACCGACACTATTTGACGACACTGTTTTCTTATTACTGAATGTGGAACCTTAATACTTCTCAAAGAACCAAACGCAATTTCCAGCATAACTTTTTGTCAAGTCTATTGGATAGAGATAATAAGATATATCACTTTTAATTCACCTCAACAAAAACCCCATTGGCGCATCAATTTATCCGGTTTTTACTTTACATACACAAGCGTAGTTAAGGCGATAGAACTCCTCTCATTACGGATAAAGAGGAAAACTCTAGAGATAAAGAGGACATTTCGCACTAATGAACATACTTTTGTTCTATCCAATTACATAAAGAAGCAAATTTATGTTGAATTTACTGTCTACTACTTAGGATATACGTTCCCACGTCTGCAAGTGTAAAAAAACATGGGTTTCGAGTGGAGGGTGCATGTTATTGTGCGTCAATGGTTTGGTGAATATGGTTTAATCTGATAATTGTTATAAATTTTAACTTGTAAAAATACAATATTTGGTATGGATGAACTTACTGCTCTATTGAACCCCGTTACAATAATTGCAAAAATCAATCTACTTTTGTTAATGCGCGGTTAAATTTAGCAGAACCTAAATAATATGGTTTAGGTTCCCGTATAGTGTACGTAATGTAAACAATGCAAAAAATAGACGTAAATTACTTTTTCGCATGGTGAATTGAGTTTCATATGCTGCCTAATCTCTGCTACAAATTAAAGCACATGTATTTGCTCTACACAGTTACAAAACAGTATAAATTTAGTTAAAATTTGGATATTTCTTGAGAAATATGTGCAGGTACTTTTCGAGTACAGGCGCTTTAATCTTAAGCATCAATGGTTTAACGAATACGGTTGAATCTACTGAACATTGTTAATGTTTTTCCGCAAATTTTACTTCTTGATTTTTAAGTAATAGTAAAATAATGGAACAGAAGAACTGCTCTATAAGGCATTGGATAATGACTTAAGTCTCTTATGATCATATTAGGTATCGAGTTGAGATATTGAGTTACTACCCTATGAAACCCCGTTGCAATTACCGCTGAAATCGCACCACTTTGTTTATGTGCGATGAAACGCGTTGTTCTTATTTACTATACACTAAAAGAAAGCAAACTTTACCAACAACGGGTTACGAGTTCACGTTTAGCGTACGTCACAGAGTTAATGAAATAGGACTGCCACACTGATACACGAAAGAATAAATTAGGCATATATTCACAAGAAGATATACTTTTCTTAATAATTTAATACAAGTTCTTCGAGAAATTTGTAGCAACGTCAACGTGAATCACACTTACGATTTTGCACAGGTATCAATTCTACGGGGAGTTCTTTGTCAAAAACGATGGGAAATTTGTCTGAATTCATTGAACATAAAAATTGTTATTTCGTATTTGTTATTAATTTGATAACTTAAAAGTGATGATGCAGGAAATAAGGATTGGAAACTAACATAGTTAGAATTTAGAACAACCGGAAAAATTCGCACATATTGTGTTGTTAATTCAACAGACCATACAAAATCGTCTTTATAATCAATTTTTAATTTACTGCAACGAGTGTCCTACCTCGTTATTTCTGCTTGATGTAAACATGTTATCTCAGTTTGAGAGCACAGTATTATATGAAAAACAGAGCTGGCTGTAGCTGAGGGTCAATATCAACCAAGCATTTTATAACAGAGTTGCTTAGTTAAACGGGTTCAAATTAACAGGAAGTTTCTAACATAGCAGTTACATCATCTTACTTAACAAGAGAAATTATTTCTTCACCGGATATGAAAGAATTTGGTCTTAACAGAGAGCGTTTGGCATTTTTTAATTAAAATATATCACAATTAATCTTCAAGATAAAAGTATCTATAATTCTATATCAATGTAAATTGAAAAGTATTCACATCGAGAAAGAAATACTTTATAAAATAAAAGTATATTTTACAAATAATCATTTCAATATTTTCGAATCAGGCTCTATTGATTTTTCAATTTACAATAAATTACTTTCTCCGTCATAGCAGTGTCGCACCAGATTTAATATAAAACGATTAAATACCCGGAAAAAAACGAAAGAATTTTATTAGCAGATATTTATTAATCTCATCGAGAGGAAAATTGCTTCCCACAATAATTGTGTCAGGCTGCTCGCTCTGGAGCGAGACTGTTTTAACGTGGCTTCAGAAAACAGCATTAGGACTCAAAATAGTAAAGTTCATCCCAGTCCGGGAGCCGCTCGCAATGTCTGGGCATTGCCTTTGACAGCCTCTTGTAATATGGTTGCTGACGAGGATGGCACCGTCCACAACGGTAGACCTCATTCGCCATCTTTAGCCGAACCACGCGAAAGAAATCTATTAATAGAAGGAATTGATGGAGCTTTGGCAAATCTAGATGATATATTTGATGTGATAAAGAATGGTGAAGTTTGTGATATAGAAAATTTGGTTGAGCGATTTGGCATAGAATGCTTGTCGGCTCGTGACAGACATGGATATACACCGGCACATTGGATTGCCCTAAATGGTAATGTTGAAATGATGCGCTATTTAATTGAAAGGGCGGCACCCGTTGATTTGCCATGCCTGGGTACACAAGGACCACGACCTATACATTGGGCGTGCCGTAAAGGTTATGCCGCTGTGGTACAAGTTCTATTGCAATCGGGTGTCGCTGTGAATGCAGCCGATTTTAAAGGTTTGACACCATTAATGACCGCTTGCATGTACGGACGCACAGCAACTGCAGCTTATTTATTGGGCATGGGTGCACTAAATCATTTAACCGATATTAATGGTGATACGGCATTGCACTGGGCCGCTTATAAAGGGCATGTCGATCTAATGCGTTTACTCATGTATTCTGGTGTTGATCTACAAAAAACTGATAATTTCGGTTCAACTCCATTACATTTGGCTTGTTTATCCGGTAATATGGCATGCGTGAGGCTTCTATCTGAGAAATCCAGCTTGGATTTGGAGCCTCGAGACAAAAATGGAAAAACACCAATTATGCTAGCGCAAGCCCATCAACATCAGGATGTTGTGCAAATGCTGTACAACGAGGTGAAGAAAAAGTCACGTTGGTTGCCATCGATTTCAGAGATCTGGGGTTGGCTATTCGGGGGCGCAGGAGACTCAAAAGGACCACTTTTGTTGTTTTTATTCTCAGTACTTTTATGGGGTTATCCGATGTATATGATAAGGGTAAGAAATTTTAATAGTGAGATATATTAGTCTCTAATAGTTTAGGATACTTATTTAAAAAATGTTTTAAAATTTCTTAAACATGTTAAATGAATTGTGATAAATTATTTGGTGAAAACTAAACAGGAAACATGTAAATGTTTTTATTTAAAAAAATTATTACTGATTTTTTGTCAGTATTGATTTACATTTAAATATCGCGTAATTAAAAAATAGAATGATGGTTTGGAGCTGATTATTTGCCGATTTGAATTATTAAGTCGTTTAAATGGACTTACTGATTTGACCGAAATTCTCAAGCCCACACTGAGGACTTTTAATAATTTAATTTTTAATATTTTCCTTTTAGGTCATACCAATAACGTGGAATATATTGCGTCGATCGCATTATTGTTTTATATATTGGAATATTGTCATGTGGATAAGTTGGATAATTGCTAATCGTCGTAATCCTGGCTATATACCACTAAACTCAGATGCATATTATCGTGCCGTCAAACAAATACCATATTTCGATAAATTTAAAAAACGCAATATAATTCTTACACGTCTCTGTCATAGCTGTCGGTGTCTACGACCGTTACGCGCCAAACATTGTCGCGTATGCAATCGTTGTGTATCATATTTTGATCATCATTGCCCTTTTATATATAATTGCGTTGGTTTACGCAATCGCATGTGGTTCTTCTTGTTTGTTTTATCAGTTGCTGTGAATTGTTCTTTTACAATCTATTTTGCTTGCTATTGCGTAATGATTGAAGGATTTACTTTGCTTTACGTCCTGGGTTTAATCGAAGCTATAGTATTTTGTGGCTTAGGATGGATTCTGACATGTACATCCGTATGTTATCGATATCATTCCATAATATATCGCAATAAATTCTAATTTATTTTGTATATATTTTCAGATACTTCACGCTTGTATGAATTTAACTACAAACGAAATGTTCAATTACAAACGTTATCCTTATCTTCGCGATAAACGTGGACGTTATCAGAATCCATTTTCCCGGGGGCCAATCTTAAACTTATTGGAATTCTTTATTTGTTTACCTGATCGTGGAGATGATAACGACTTCTTGTTAGATGATAATAATATTTGATTATTTCAAAAGCCGATTTAAATAAAAATTATTTTAAATTAATAGCTTCTTTAATATATATTTAAAACTAATTATTCAAAATTTAATTAAAATCTGTGAGAAATGTTCCAAAATATATATATGTATAAAGATAAAATTCTTTTAAAAATACCAAATACTGAGCTTAATATATAATAATAATATACTTTGGCATAGTTTATTGGGATTTATAATCATCCTAATTATATAATCCTATATGAATCAATTTTCAAAACAGAAATCATAATTTTCTGGATCGTCAGGAATAGGCGGTGGGTCTTTACTAATATCAACTCCTTCAGTATCCAATAAGCGTAATTTAATTTCCATCGATAATAAAGTATCAAAATCTTCTTTTCTTTGTTTGCTCACCATTGGTTGTCCCAAAAGTGCATTAATACCATCGGTCCAATAATTGAAGATTGTTTCGTCTGGAGCGACAAAATCTAAAGTAGCATGATCCATACTATCGAAAGTAATTGAAAAAGCCAAATTTACTGCCGATTTTCGCGTGCGCATTTCTTTCATATGGGGACATTCCTTGCCCTCGAGCAGTTGCTTAATATCAATTACGAGCACTTTATTTGTTAGCTCTTCCAGTGTGGGTATGGTCTTTTCATCACAGTCGCCATAATGAATAACTTTATGATTGGGGGAGAGGCGAGCATACCAAAATTTGTCCTTGGAACGAGCACCTCGTGAATATTTTGAGAAACGAGTACCTAACGCAAAACATTGGAAGAGGGAGAGGGAAATAATAAGTTATTGAGATAAATCTTAAAAAATCACTTGGAGAAGTATACACTCTACTACGTTTTTACGTGAACGATACATTCAGTTCAAACTCACGTAAATGAAATAAGTAGTAGTCGCAAATAAACTGATATTGAGTTGAGAACCGTCGCGCAATTTCTTCTAGAATTTCTTGACCGCATTGAAACAAACTACTCTGACATTTTTTACAAACCGAATGTCTCGTTAACTTCCTTTCGTTAACTGAAAGTCAGCTAGCGGCGAAGTTTGTTTCAGTAGGAAATGTACGACTTTCCTATTACGCTATGACCTTTATTAGGTAGTTCGTTCTCTTGCGAATAAACCTGCCTTTTCTTGTAACCAAAAGCATGTCTTCAAACGCATGTTGCAAATTAATGCAACAAAACAGATTTATCGTCAATTTACTCTAGCTTTCTAAATTTATTGCAATTATCATTATCAATTTGCGAATAGAAATCTGAGGTAAATAAAATTGAAATAAAATCTAGGTGTATTTCAGTGGTATTTTGAAGACATCGACTAACCTTCAACTAAAAATGACAAACGTTGCTGTTTTATAAGATCCAGAATATGCGGTGATATTTTTTCTTTTAATTTTACAATTGCCGAAGCAGTTGAATCGCATTCCTCTTTTGACGTGCGTTCTTGTTGTCGTAGATTTGTGATTGTTTGGTAAGTCAATAAAGCGATTTTTCCACGAAAATCTTCCAAATTGTCAGGTCGAACTTTAAGAGTACGTTTTATTTGCTCTCGTACAACACTAAATACTTTTTGAAAATCTTCGTATGTAGCTCGCATATCCTTCCAAGTACGATTCAATGTAATAATGCAAATGCAAAAGAACTCCTCAAATGGATGATCGTGAGTGAAGAACATTGGTTGAAAATCTCCCGATTGCTCAGAAGGCGCTTCACCGATACGCAATATATCACACAGAACTTTCACCAATTCGACAGATGTTCGACCAAATGGACATTCATGCTCATCAGCACGACAAGAATTTTCATGCACGATCTTGGTATATTGCTGAGTATAATTACGGGCGAAATAAACCATGCAATCAAGAGCCAAAACACCTTTATATAAAACGTAAACAATCGTATTAGAAACTATATTAATAAGGAAACTGAATTATTTGATTTACCTGGTGGTGTTTCCATAAAATCTTGAGCTGGATTAATATCACATTTGAAACCTAATTTCTTATAGAATTGTGAAAAATTAACGCTTCCACTTCCAGAACCCCCACCACCTCCACGCCGCAATTGTTCCCCGCCACTATCAACACCAACTACTCCCGCATAATCATCGAAAGCAATTCGTCGCAATTCTTTAATTTTGTCGTGTGCATCTTGATCTTGTGCATCAATTTTCAATCGCATACGCTGCTCTAATAGACCGAGAGTCAGTGTCTGCAAAACATACAGTTGGTGCGTCATTTCAGTTCCCGACACATTGCTAACGAGTGCCAAACGGTACTGCTTGGTACTAAGTGTATGAGCTATTTGTTTTTTACGAGCATCATCAGCTTTCATAAAAAGTGCATTAATGAGAGCTATTGAATTCTGTTGTATTACAGATGATCCGCCATCCTGTAAAACTCGGAGTAAATCTTGCAAAGTCACTTCCTTTTCTACAAGGGTGTATTTACTGCTATTCTGCACTACATTCTCCAAATTAGAGAGTGCACTTTCAGTGCATTCTTTAGAAAAATTTTGGAAATTGCTTACAATATAAATATTGCGTTGAACAAATGAATTTTGCAAAATCTCCCAAGACACGGTTCCATGTTCCATCAACTCCACAAAGCTTCCTAAGCTATATCTGAGAATATCATCATCTTTCTGTGTCGAATCTTCAATCATATTAATAATTATACTTAAACCTTGCTCTTTAATAAATTCGAGAGCAAATGTTAAATCCATACTTAAAGAAATCAATTCTTTAAGGCATTTAACTTTCTCGAATGTGGAACCCGTTGTTAGTATTTCGAGAGTATCACTAGCCGTTTTCGACGGCGAATACTGAAGACGCAGAACGGATCCATTTTTAATTTCATTTCTATTCTTCTCGGTAACATATTTATGATTATTCTGCTCACAAAATTGAAGCGCATAATTCTCTGAATCCACTATTCCCCAACAACTGCAGATTTCTTGTATAATACCTGAAATATTGCCAATAAAGTAATTCTAAAACAATAAACAATAAGCGTAGTTCTAAAGCATAAGCATTTCCATAAAGAAATTTCAAAATGTGATTAAACATCAAATAAGCCTTTTGCGGTAATTTTTCCTTTTGAAATACCGAAACCGCCTTTGTCAAAGCACGAAAAATTGGGCGTTGGTTGCCTTTTGTTCTATGTGACAATAATTTCTTAAGAGAATTATGCTTTTGAATACTTATATTAATTGAAATGCGATAATAATGAATTTTTATTTTAAAACACCTGCAAGTGGTTGCCTTTGATCCAAATTGATTAATTGAGCAATATGATTTTCCAATTCCACTGCAATTTTTACAATATGTGAATCTTTAACAAGTGTTTTCTTTGGTATCATAACTGCAGCGTTTCGTTTGACAAATTAGAAAGTTGTAACACAAATATTGTTAATATAAATCTGTTTATTCGCACCCAGCCGTAGAGTAGATTACCACTCCCGATATTTAAATCTGACGGATGCAGAACCCATTTACAAACAATAAACAACAGTTATCGATATACAATTGATGTCACCATCTAGTCATTGATATTTAGACATTATATGACGTAAGCGAAAACATTTACCAGGTTATTCTGTAAACTCATATCCTGCGTTCAATTTGTCACATGATCGAAAACTACAAATTCTGTAAAGTTTCATAAACGTGGGAGGGGAACTTGTAAAAAACAACCGATTTTTGCTTTGCCCATCATTCGTCATTTGTTTGTACACTAATTCAGTCAGAAACGACTGGTTTCTTTATGCGTGATATATGACACTTGAACGCAAGCAGTCGAATGTTATGGAATTCGTGTAAGTAAGTAAGTAGGCTTTATTGAGACTTTTCGAATACATGAAGTTGAACTTACATTCTATTGAATACAGAATTTGCTGACTTAGAATTGGTCAAGCTACATCAGTAATTTATTACGTTATTGCTTAAACTAATCTGATACCTAAAAGTGACAAGTGTAAAAGACTGGGCACTGGCTAAACCATATTTAAAATGTCTGCTCAATAATGACATTTATCTAAAGTATTTGTCTTAAAAATAACTATTTACAATACAAAATAAAAAAGGAAAAGAAAGAAACAAGAGAAAGATAGTGAAAAGATAAAAGGATGTAAGCTGAAAAACGATGCGAACTTAAGACTAATATTAGATCTATTTACATGAGATCAAAAATTAAATTTGGATTTCAAATATTCACCTAAGGATATTTATATAGGATTTATTGTGTGGTCGAAATACAAAGGGCTAGATAGGAGTACAGAACTCCTATCTAGTATGTTCCTGGATATTTTTTAATATAAAATGGTGGTAAAAGAAGTGTAGAATCCGTGACCGTCATTTGGGCATTAGACTCAGGGTGCAAAATGGCAAATGGTGAAATATAATAGCTATTGTTTAATGAGTATTGAATGTTATCGATTGGGAGATTTTTTATTAAACTATTGCTGTGAAATTTAGCCCTGTCTAGCCTCATTGTAGTGAGGGACAATATGTAGCTTAATAGCGGGACCGTGTTTGCAGTCTTATAGATAAAATTATTACTGTACCATCTTCCCGATGGGCGCCTTGATTTACCAATGCATTTTCTTAGCACTGAACGCTCGAATGCTTGTAGTTGTCTAGCCACATGTGGGACGAAACGACAATTATGGATGGTGGTAAATTCTAAAATCCTTAGCCTGCAATTCTATTGTGAATTGGCCAGTGACGATATCCTACGCATTTGTGGGCGGTCTTAAAAGGTAGAGAAATCGTGAGAGAGCGTAGGCAGGCTAACATTTATGAGAAGAGGAATTCCAGAGTAACAGTTTTTTTGTGGGCAATAGAGAAAAAGATAAACATGCGCCCAAAATTATGAAAACCTGATACTCCGGTATTGACGTGAACCACCCGATATCATGAATTTTTCGACAACATAGAAATATGCTAAAGCCTCGAATTTTTCTATAATATATGCGAGGCAATACGAAATATTTGGAATGTTCTAATTATTTCTATGGCGATAAATTATATACATGTTTTTCGTATAAACGGTTAAATTTAGATACATAACAAAGTAATTTCACAGTTTGAAGGCCAAATCGCGTGAGTTCAGGAAATCGATGGAATGCGAGAGGTGATGTTTAGAGAAAAGAGTGTGCAAAACGTTGCTAAAATCTGCAAATCGCAAAATCAATTCCGTACATAAACGAAAGTTGAAAGTCAGCATTCAGGAAGGCCGTTCGCATTGTTGCAAAACGAAGTTCGCGTTAACTCTACTTGTGTGGAAAAACTTTGCTGGAATTTGCATATCATAAAATCATCAAATCATTAAATCATAAAATCACAAAATTTGCGAATTTGCGAATAAGCGATTACGTCGAACTTTTCGTCTGTGAATACTTAGCCAATAATCGCAAATAATAATACCCCGTCGTGCGTGTAAAATTCGATCTGAGATTGCGAATGGTATTGCTGGAACGTACTAAACCTTTTGGGATCAGTTCTTGCGGCATAAAAAGGTGTGGTGGCAGCCTCGAATACGGCCGATCCAAGTGGCAGCGAAAGTGTGGTTACCTCAAAGAGTGTCAACAGTGGACCAAACCGAGTAGACACGTTTATATCATCAGTGCGTTGTCGGAAGGATCAGGTAACAGCCCCCATCTTGGCGATAGGCCGGTGTTGCTAACGTAAGTCAACCATTTATTTATTGCATATGTACATTCGGATCCTCGTCAGAAATTGTATAGCGAATCACAAATCGGTGTACCATAAATGATCTTATTGTATTGTTACGTTATTTGAAAATTCTACTCTGAATATTTCAGGTTCGATTACTGGATTGTGAATAATCCAATAAAACACTTTATTTAGCTATTGTGTTTAATCTAAATTTATTTGTCAGCTTTATTTAACCACTTTTACTCGCAACTGTTTACAATTCTGTACTTTCACTTTGTAACTTGCACTTGCGTGATGTGTTCACCTCAGTAGTCAGACACGAATTGATTGACAGCTGTCAGCACCCGTCGTATTTATACCCAGCTCTAGCGATAAAGGAAGGGTCTGGAATGTGCTTGACATTTCTTAGTGTGGCTGTGTTGTATGGTGTGATTATTGTGAAACGTATGAGTCATGTCAAACATGTGTAATGTTTGTGTAGTGTGAATGATGATTATCGTGAAATGACACATGTGTCAGTTTCGCTTTAACGTGAAGGGTAGAACGTTCGGGTGCGTTCTACCATTTTCCGTATCACTGCCCTCCGCTTAAGTCTGATCGTCCCGATCAGACATCGTATTCCATTGATGATATGGGGCTAATCTTTCCAAATGGACAACTTTTAGTTTACCCTTCCTTTGTGATAGGTTTTGTATTCGATATACAACATCGTTCAGCCGTTTTATAATTATATAGGGACCTTCCCATGACGTCTGTAGCTTTGGCGACATACCCTTTTTTCTTTGTGGATTGTATAACATAACCAATTCACCTTCCTGGAATCCTTCCGAGTTCATAGCTCGATCGTAACGGTCCTTAATTTTATTACTCATCAGTTGCATGTGCTCCCTTACTTTCTGGTGTATTTCGTCCATATCCGACTGCAGCATTTCCCAATAGGGATTACCCTTTTGAGCAAGGTTCGTGCATTTGCCAAATTTCAGGTCGGATGGTAATCTCAAGTCTGTTCCAAAAATAACTCGTGCTGGTGAATGTGATGTGGTTTCATGGACTGCTGACCGATAAGCCATTAAAAACATTTGAATGTGCTTATCCCAATTGCGCTGACATTTGTCCACTACCTTGCGTAAATGTTCCTCTAGCGTACGGTTGAACTTCTCTACCATTCGGTCTGATTGTGGGTGTAAGGCAGTTGTTCGAGTTTTCTTGATTCCAAGCAATGAGCACATTTCCTGAAATATGGCAGACTCAAAATTTCGTCCCTGATCGGAGTGCAACTCGATTGGTACGCCAAATCTTGTAACCCAATTGTGCACAAAGGTTTCTGCCACAGTCTTTGCTTCTTGGTTTGGTAAGGGGTACACCTCAGGCCACTTACCTAAGTAGTCCATAACTACCAACACATATTTATTTCCGGAGTCACTAGTCGGAAATGGTCCAGCTACATCCATTGCTACGCGTTCGAAAGGTGCTCCTGCATTGTACTGGTGGAATTTGCCTTTACATCTAAACTTCGGTCCCTTAGCAGTTGCGCATTGTTTACAGCTTTTGATCCATTCTGCGACTGATTCCTGGCAATTTGCCCAATAAAACCGCTGTTTTATCTTTTCTAGTGTCTTTGTGACACCGAGATGCCCTCCGCTTGGCCCGTTATGAAATTCCATCAATACATCTGCTATTCTGGACTTAGGCACGAAGATCAAATTGCGCGTGTATTTTCCATCCTTGCTTTCCCATGTACGATGCAGTACTCCATTTATCAGCTTTAAGCTATTCCACTGCATCCAATATGCCTTTTCTAATGGGCTTTCTGAAGCCATTTCTTTTTTAGTTGGTCTTTGGTTCATTTCGATAGCGCTCATGACCCTGGTTAAATCATTGTCTTTCAGTTGACAATCTCTTATGGCAGCAAATTCCCACTTTTCTTCAGGTTGCAGGTTGGTTAGTCGGACGTCAACTACGCCTTCACATCTTTCTGCCTTGCAACAATGTTTGCATTCCAATGGACATGGTCGGCGAGATAGCGCGTCAGCGTTGCCATGCAACCCTCCTTTCCGGTGTTGTATTTCGAAGTCGTAGTTTTGCAGTCTTTCTATCCAGCGCGCAATCTGTCCTTCTGGATTTTTAAATTGTAAAAGCCACCTGAGCGCTGCGTGATCTGTTCTCAGTAGAAAATTCTGCCCATACATGTATTTGTGGAAGTGTTTGACGCATTCCACCACTGCTAATAGTTCTCGTCTGGTCACACAATAGTTCCTTTCTGGTTTTCCAAGTACTCGACTGTAATACCCAATTACTTTTCTTGACCATTAACTGTTTGTGATAGTACACCTCCTATTCCGTAAGCGCTAGCATCTGTGTCCAAGGTGAATTTTTCGCCAGGAACTGGATACGCCAACATTGGTGCTGTGCAAAGCAATTCTTTTAATTGCCGGAAAGCATTTTCTTCTCCCTTTTTCCATTCAAATTTGCAATTCTACTTTGTGAGGTTATGCAAGCAGCGGGCGATGTTGGCAAATCCAGGTACAAAGCGTCGATAATAAGTGCACAGGCCTAGGAAACTACGAACTTCATGGACATTTCTAGGACGAGGCCATTCTTTTATTGATTTTATTTTGTCTTCATCCGTGTGAATTCCTTCTGTAGTAATTTTGTGGCCCAGATATTTCACTTCTCTTTTAAATAGGACGCATTTCTTAGGGTTTAACCGTAGAGTGGCAGATGAAATTCGACTAAAGACCTCTTCCAGATTTTTAAGGTGATCCTCGAAATTCTTACCCATGACAATGATGTCATCGAGATACACCAGACACGTCTTCCAATGAAGTCCTTTTAAAACGTGTTCCATCAATCGCTCAAAAGTTACTGGCGCATTGCACAACCCAAATGGCATTACCGAAAATTGCCACAGTCCATCTCCAATGCTGAAGGCAGTTTTCTCACGATCAGGTTTCTCAATTTCTACTTGCCAGTATCCGCTTTGCAGATCCAATGTCGAAAACCATTTCGCACCAGATAATGTGTCCAACGTGTCATCTATTCGCGGCAGCGGGTAACTGTCCTTTTTGGTGACGTCGTTCAGCTTTCGATAATCCACGCAAAATCGTGTACTTCCATCTTTCTTTTTAACCAACACGACTGGTGAGCTCCATGGACTCGTCGATGGTTCAATTACTTCATCCCGGTGCATCTCTTTTATTATCCGGGCTGCCTCTTCTCGTTTTGCCAGTGGAACTCTTCGTGGAGCTTGGCGAATTGGTCTTGCATCGCCTGTGTCTATTCGGTGTTGTACCACAGCAGTCCTTCCAAATTTGTTGTCGTCACTGGCAAATATGGACCTATATTTTTCCAATAGGAGCTTTGCTTTTCGTCTTTCTGAACCATTCAACTCATTCAACCAGTTGTTCATGGTGTTGGCGATTTTTCTTCTTTCTTCATAAACATTGTTTTTGGACGTCTGAGGAATGTTTTCGCAATTGACTACAGCTTCCACTGCTTGGCATTTTCCTATTACCACTCCTGGCTGGAGAGTGATTGGTCTTGTGAGTCCATTTACCGCACGTATCGGAATGCACCCATTATTGTTCATTTTTGCTAGCGTTCGTCCAACGACTATATTCGATGATGTTTCTGCCCTTTCTACTACCCATAGATTGCCATTTCCACAATCCTCATCCACACGTGCCCATAAAATTGCTTCGGATTTGGCTGGAATCTGCTGTTGATGACTTATACTCACATTTCTTATTTGAAGGTGTTGATAGCCAGCATTCAATGGTATTGCCATATTCTGGTATGTCAGCAATTTTTCTTTCAAATTAAGAGTAATTCCGTGAGCTAGCATGAAGTCGACACCGATGACTACTTCGTCCACTATTGAAGCCACTAAAAAGGTATGTCGCACTTCAAGTGTTCCCAATTGTACGGTACACTCCATTTTACCATGAATTCTTGCCTCCTCTCCTGTAGCCGTATGCAATTTGTAACCAATCAATGGCTCTGTTATTTCCCGCAAGATCTGACCTAATAATGGAATGTGTTGCGCCTGTATCCATTGTTAAAACGAGTATTTGTCCATTCACAGTTCCGTTTACCGTAAGGCTGTTGTTGTTTCGATGTATTTGTGAAACGGAGACAGTGGGGCAATCGGTAGGCGGGACCAGCTTATGCCCCTTACGGCTGGTCCGTTTTAGTTTAACGGTTTGTCTTGTTTTGCAGCGCCATTTCAATTTCCGCCGCCTATCTGTCTTCCGTTTCCAACTTTGCGAGATGATTTGCACTCTCTTGCAAAATGACCTGCCTTACCACAATTGTAACATTTACTTCCGGAAGCTTTGCGGAATTCTGCAATCATCGTCTGAATTAATTTTTCCAAGTTCTGGTTTTGGTCAAGCTCTACTCTGTGAACGCTATGTGTTGGTTTACTGTTTCAGCAAATGTTTTCTTTGTATCGATGTTTGCTGCGTGTTTAGTGTCCACATCTCTTATTCCTCGGACGAATGCTTCGATCTTAAACGTTTCTATGACTTCTGCCGGCGAATCTGCATATGCTAAATGAGCAAGGCGCTCTATATCAGTTGCATATTCTTGCAGCGACTCGCTCGCTTTCTGATATCTATTCAGCAATTCCATACGGAAAACTTTCCTCTTGCGGTCACTGCTATATCGACGTCCGAGGGCAGCCATTATTGCATCATAGTTTCCCTTTTCATCATCAGAAACAGTTTGTAGAACTTCTGTGGCAGATCCTTTGATAGATACCACTAAGGCTGCCACTTTATCGACCATACTCCAATGATTGGCTTGTGCAGTGGTTTCGACCTGCATTTTGAAGATTTTCAACGGTATGGTTCCACCAAAGGTTGGAGCCTTCAACTTCGTTGAACTGACTGTTGTGACTGGCCCGCTGGATGCCGTTTCTCTGGCAAGACGCAACACTTTTGTCTCCAGCTGTTGTAGTTGCTCTTCCATTTTATCCTGTCTTGCTTGCAGCTGAGCAGAGTTACCCTCTATCCGTGACAGTTGGGTTTGCAGCTCGGAAGTATTATTTGCCAGCTGCTGCTGCAATTGTGTGCTGTTATTCTTCAGTTGCCCCTCCGTACATAGGGATAACTCTTGTTTCAGTTGTGCTGACTCTAGTTGCATTTGTGTGGTGTTATTTTTCAATTGCTCCTCCATGCGCTGGCTTAATTGTTGTGTGTTCTTTGCCAGCTCCTGCGTCATTGCCGCAAGGAGCATGTTCATATCGAAACCTTGAGCTTGCTGTGGTTCTGGCAGTTGTTCTTCAACCTTTGATGACGCTCCGGCATCATCGTAACCGAATTCATAGCCATCTACATCGATGCCATCTTTTTCCAATGATGCACGCAGTCTCACTTGCAGCTCCGCCTTGTTACCTGTCACAGGCAGTCCACGAGCTTCCAGCTCTTCTCTTAGTTGAGAAATTTTTAATTCTGCAAATCTCACCATGGTACAGGATTATTCAGCAATCCCACTTCTGACACCAATTGTTACGTTATTTGAAAATTTTTCTCTGAATATTTCAGGTTCGATCACTGGATTGTGAATAATCCAATAAAACACTTTATTTAGCCGTTGTGTTTAATCTAAATTTATTTGTCAGCTTTATTTAACCACTCTTACTCGCAACTGTTTACAATTCTGTACTTTCACTTTGTAACTTGCACTTGCGTGATGTGTTCACCTCAGTAGTCAGACACGAATTGATTGACAGCTGTCAGCAGCCGTCGTATGTATACCCAGCTCTAGCGGTAAAGGAAGGGTCTGGAATGTGCTTGACATTTCTTAGTGTGGCTGTGTTGTATGGTGTGATTATTGTGAAACGTATGAGTCATGTCAAACATGTGTAATGTTTGTGTAGTGCGAATGATGATTATCGTGAAATGACACATGTGTCAGTTTCGCTTTAACGTGAAGGGTAGAACGTTCGGGTGCGTTCTACCATTTTCCGTATCACTGCCCTCCGCTTAAGTCTGATCGTCCCGATCAGACATCGTATTCCATTGATGATATGGGGCTAATCTTTCCAAATGGACAACTTTTAGTTTACCCTTCCTTTGTGATAGGTTTTGTATTCGATATACAACATCGTTCAGCCGTTTTATAATTATATAGGGACCTTCCCATGACGTCTGTAGCTTTGGCGACATACCCTTTTTTCTTTGTGGATTGTATAACATAACCAATTCACCTTCCTGGAATCCTTCCGAGTTCATAGCTCGATCGTATCGGTCCTTAATTTTATTACTCATCAGTTGCATGTGCTCCCTTACTTTCTGGTGTATTTCGTCCATATCCGACTGCAGCATTTCCCAATAGGGATTACCCTTTTCAGCAAGGTTCGTGCATTCGCCAAATTTCAGGTCGGATGGTAATCTCAAGTCTGTTCCAAAAATAACTCATGCTGGTGAATGTGATGTGGTTTCTACTGTGATGTGCGTTCTACCATTTTCCGTATCAATATAATAATTCGTATGAATTATTTTGTGAATCTTGCATTTGAGCCTTATTGTTTTACCAATAAAAACTGATAATAGAAAATACTGATCAGGAAAGAAAGAAAAGAATATCCGATAACTATTCTTTGTTTATGAAATGTACTTATGTGGATAATTCGTTTTTGTAAGAATTACCTTAATTCGTATTAAATGGTCGGTGAATTCACTAGTATGCCATGTAATGAAAATCTAAAGCTTTATCATATAATAAAGAATGTCTAAAAACATGGAATTGTAATCTTCTTCATTGCGGGGTGGAGGGTCAACGGCAGCCGTGAGGCAAAAATATTAGACAACACGGACATGTATTGTTTCACCTAAATGATGAAAGTTTAATTTTATTGTTGGTGATCCAGGCCGAACCTGACAGGGTTGAGGACCACCTGAGTAAATCGGACCATAATGAGCTAGCCGGAAATGGGCCAGGTAGGTCGCCGGAAGGGTCACATAACACACAGTGGGAGATATTTGCAACCGTGTAGGAAATGCGTAGGTCAACACAGGTCGTATTAGAGTCTTATATAACATAAGTTTTGTTGCGCTTTCAACATCTTTAGACCCAAGATGGTGCTTGAGTCTTGCAGCTGCCGCTTTAGATTTATTAAGGGCCTTCTCTGCATGGCCATTCATCCTTAATTTGTGATGAAATTGTACACCTAAATATTTTACCACATTTCTTAGCGGGATTTGGTGTCCATCAATTGATAGGGAAATTAGTTTACTCTCTTTTACGGCCTTATAATGACCTTTCCCTGAAGCGTTTCTGAAGCATATAAGCTCACACTTCCCCAATTTACCTCTATACCCCATTTCTTGTAAAATAATATGATTCTGTTTAAGTGAGTTCGAACCTCACTTAACGCCAGATGTGGTCGTTCTTGGCTTTTGAAAATTATAGTGTCGTCAGCGTATAAAAGTGTATTTGGCTGAGAGGGAGTGTCGGGAAAATCGTGCATAAAGATGCTGAATAGCAAAGATCCGAGTATGGAGCCTTGAGGGACGCCAGAGCAGACGGCAATCGGGTTTGACTTTTCATTACCCAGGTGGATTGTGAGAAGACGGTTTTGAAGAAAACTACGAACCATGCTAATAAACGGGAATGGGAATCTTAGATGTATAAGTTTATTTATTAAACCTTCATGCCAGACTAAATCAAAAGCCTTTTTGAGGTCTAGGGCACATGCTACAGTACATTTCTTTTTTCTCAGATTGCACAATATTATATCCTGTAGATATAGTAATGCGTGTTCAGTAGAGTGACCTTTCTTAAACCCGAACTGAAAGCTAGGAATTATGTTGTTTGATTCTATATATGCTTCCACTTTCTTCATAATGATCCTCTCTAAGATTTCCCCTAGGTTAGATAGGAGTGAGATGGGCCTAAGGTCCTCCGCTTTGTTAGAAGTTGCATTCTTTTGGATAAGAATTAGTTTCGCCATTTTCCATGCCTTTGGGAAATAGGTATTGCAGGCAATTATTCATTAAAATGGTGATCGGTCGGACTAAAGCTGTACAACACTTCTTGATGATGAAGTTTGAGATTTCGTCCGGACCTGCAGATTTTTTATTATTGAGGTTTTTTATAAAAAATTCGATGAGATAACTAGACGCAAGGTTTTCATTACTCGGAGAGACAGCAGTGTTTGCAACTGAGAAATTATATAGATGCGCAGTTTCGTTCCATGACCAAAAGACAGAATTTTCGGTGCGCACAGAGGGTGCTTGGGGAGGAAGCGGGTTGGGTGTATCTTCACCATACAAGTTGGCGTAGAAATAAGAGAGGTGCTCAACCTTATCGGTTACAGAATTATGGGAAACCCCATTTATTTCGATAGGAGTATTGATGGGGGATAATTTTTGGTTACGACCCGTCAACCTATTAATTTCCCGAAATACTGAAGGACTGGATTTTAGACGAGTTAATCGGTTCCTGAGTTGTTAGTTTAGGTCGGATTTTACCCTGTCTTTAATCAGTTTACTTAGGCAACTGATTCTACCAGACAGTTCCCTATATAATTCATTTACTCTATTTCCTTCGTGATGGAAGATTTTTTTGAGCTGAGCTTTCCAAACTTTTCTGATCTTAAAAAGTTTCAACGTGATATTCGACACGTTTAGGTGCTTTTTGTTAGAAATCTTTTGACGGGAATGGAGACTTATGCTATCTTGTATACAAGTGGTTAGAGCGGCTACTAATTCGTCAATCTCTACATTCGAAAGATTTCTTGTAACCTCAATATTCAAAGCATCAATGCTTTGTTGTAAGCTAGAGTTTACCTTACTCCAGTCTGTAAAGGTGAATGAGTGTTGTGTAGGAGGATTAACTAAAAGAGGTGAAAGGCAGTGGAGTTTTAGAGAAAGGAAAACAGTGTAGTGATCTGAGATAGCGTCGAGAGTGGTACAGCTGTGTTTGTGTTTGTACCACTCTCTGTGGTTTGTGTTTGGGGAAATTAACAGACGAAAGCAGACGAAACCAAATAGAAATCTAGGTGAGAAGGGGAGCTGGGTCTAGTTGGCCCATCTGGGTAAAGAATATTTAGATTAAGTATATTTTTACTATACCAATCGTATAGTGTCTTCCCATTGCGATTGCAGTAGCTGTCACCCCAGTAACCATGCCTAGCGTTGAAGTCACCTCCAATTATAAAGTAATTGCAATGTCCAATTTTAGAGAGCAAGTCGGTGAGAGCGTTTTCTAAAAATCGCCCCGTGTTGCAAGGTACGTAGAGAGAGACAATTCCTAATTTTGGTTTGGATCTGTTTAATGTATTAGTCAAATCTATAACAACCATAGTTGCTGAAACAATGTCTCTATTGTCGCGTTGCTTTTATCAAATTATGCACGAGTAAGCCCGTACCTCTTCCAGCACTATTCGAGAAAAAATTATAGTCCTTAAAAGCTTTTTAAGGTCGGACTTAAGAAGAGTTTCCTGCAATAACAGGCCTGTGGGACGGAAATCTTCTAAGAGCAAATCAATCTCTACTAATTTATCGGGAGAGATGAGCGAATTTACGTTACTAGACAAGAATCTCAGCATTACGGACAGAGACTAGCAAGAAATTCTAGATACGCACACGGCTTATCAATGTCATTTAATGCTTTATAGCTAGGCCAGAATTCTCGCAATCGTGCCAGAAGGACTGTAATCGGCACTCCAAAGAGCCTCAAAGATTCGCTGAGAAAATCGGGAATCAATCCCGGGGTTGAATTTTTTGATCCTTTTAACACATCAGCATATGAGCTGCTCTGGTGTTTCAATTGCATGATATTGCGATTTACTAATAGTTCCGTGTTTAATTTCTGTCGTACAGAGTACTGTGTCTTCTTTTCCCTAACTTGTAGATATTTAACCCTACTGGGCCAGCCTGTAAAATTCGCGGGATGACACGTTTGACCACAGTTGACGCACTCTACTGGACTTTTTTGGTCCCCTAACGTAGCGTTCCTTTTACAGTTTCCAGCCTCGTGCGTTTCTTTACACTTAACGCATCTGGGGGAGTAGGCACAGTATCTACTTATATGACCGAATCGTTGACAGTTGAAGCACTGGGTCGGGCCTTCCCTTTTAAAATTCTCCCACTTAATACGGTGCTGAAGTAGCAATTTTATTTTTTTCAAATTTGAAAATTTCATTGTTTTCTACAATGCAGATGAATATCCCCAAGTCTACCTTATTCTCCCGTGACCACCCAGTTTGGAAAGGTTTTACTGAAAGTTTTAGTGATTGGTCAAGTTCTAGTAAGGCGGCTTCAACCTCTTGAGCCGAAAAACCTACGGAAAAACCCTTCAAAAGAATTGAAGACTTTTTAAGCTGTTTGGGTGTGTGCGAAAAAGCTTCGACCTTTGAATTTTTAAAATGATCCATAAAGTAAGAATGCATTTCTATATCTCTAACAAGTAATTTGAATTTGTTACTGCCCACACTTTGAAATTTAACTGAGTCTAACTTATTTTTAAAATTATTCCTTATGAAATCCAAAATAATCTTTGATCTCACCTCTTTAACAAAAATTGGGGGGCACCAATTTTCCTTCTTCTGCCCTTGGTTTGCTGCAGTTTCCTGTGTTTCCATAGTAGGTTCCTCATTACTTAAGGCCTTAAAACGATTGCTGCTTAATGGTTCGTAAACCGTTGATTTTTTCCGGCTTCGGGGAATTGAGCTGATGGCTTTTCCTTTTTCTGGTAATTACTTTCCGGAAAACTTCTGGTTCATTATCCAGAGGAAATTTTAAATTCTTGTCTACTGGCGATGTTGATGCAATAGGGACATTCCAAAGATCCGCTTTCTGCTCTGTAGTTAGCGTTATCGGGTCTGCCTGGGTTGACCAGTTCTCAACCTTTTCGTAAATTGCCGGGAATTCCTCCGGCGCGAGGATGTTTGAAGGTCGCAACATTCTGTTCGACAATATTCGTATTTTTTTAGCATCCCTAGTTTCCGTGTCAGGTAGCGACTCGGTGGAACTTCGTACCTGCTCCGACATACCGAACCGTTCTATATCCACGGCTTTAATTGGGTTTTTATTTTCAATGTCGATGTTTATGTTTTGTTTTTTTTATTTTTAAGAGAACACGAGAAACACGTCTGCACTCGGTGAAAGACCGACAGAGTCTGGAATTCGTGTGTTTTCGCAAAATTTTTCGAAAAGCATATAAAAGTAGCAAATACATACGTTACAAAGACATGGGATGGGATGCGTTCAAGTTTATTTTTTTCTGACAGCGGAACATCTGTTTTACGAAAATAACAAAAGAGAATAGAGAATAGAATCGAACTGAACGCAGGATGTGAGTTTACAGAATAACCTGGTATATTTTTTCTAAACAATACAGGAAATTGTTCATACGATGCAGTTTTCGATTAAAATTAGTGGGATGTCCTATTTCATTAATTAATTATATTGTTTCACTTATATTTTTTCTAAACGAGAGAAAACTGCATATAATTAAAAGCGTTCAACTAAAATATATACAAATTACACACGAAACATTCACAAATTAATCTTACGACATCACTATGAGTTTCATATAATCATTATAAATAAATGCAAAAGTATAAAAACCGCACATCAATTCCGACGGAATTTAATTCTTTCGAAAACTTTGCAGTATAGGATAAATAGCTTCTAGGCATTCAATTATGTCCTTTCGCGCCTTTGCTCCTGTAAATACAATTTTTCCATTGACGAATATTAGTAAAACCATGCGCGGTTTGACCATTCGATAAATTAATCCTGGAAAAAGTTCAGGTTCGTATGAGCTAAATTGTCCATGAACTTGATTAAGATTTTCGAGTCTTATTGGAAATCTCAAGTCTACTGTTGCCACTATATTTTGTAACCTGTAGTCTACAAACTTTACAGGATAACCAAGCTTTTGAAGAATTCGCACAAATTTACGTGTTCCCAGACTTGCTTCAAATTCATTGCGCGCTCCAGTACAGATGATTTTCCCTGTGCGAAAGATAAGAGCTGTACAACGAGGATCCCGCATCCGCATCACTACGCCATGGAAACGAGACGGTGTATATTCGGTGTTTCGTGTTCGAAAATTTATGTCTTGCAGATTCAATTCACAAGCAACCGACACAGTAGCCACTATATTTCTATAATAACAAACTATTAAATAATTTATTATATAAATAAAATATTAAAGAGAACCGCGTGCCAATTATTTGATTAAATGCAACACTCACTGAACCTTGATTTCGTGGGAAAGATCTTTGTCAGCAGGAGCCAGCAAAGGCATTTGAGATTGTAGAGCACTGTGTGGATTAGGCTATACCAAAATTCAGTAAAAGCTTTAATAAATTTTAAATTAAATACAATTCGAAATACTTTGATATGCTGTAGACTGGAAATTTGATTAGCTTGATTGCTACCGGCAATCCTCTGCGTTGCGCTATTAATTATATTGAGTGAATTTATTTTGTTCGGTTCCATAATTTTATTGTCTTATCCCGATTTTCCAATATGCTCTTAATACGGCTCTAGTGGTCGGAATTGATTCGTTTGTAAATCTTATTATCGTAGATGGGATAACCATAACAACTTCCAGCTGACAGATATAATAAAAACATGTTTTATTTAAATTCATTAAGATCGAAACACACTCGGAGTAATTTTGTACTCTACGGGCTATTTCAAGGATGACGTGCTTGCTGGAATCTAAGATCCTTTCGTTCAAAATTTTCCAAATTCATGATTAATATGTTGAGATTTCTTTTGGCGTGAAAACGTAGAATCTGTGGGATTTAGTAAAGAACATAGGCATGTAGTCTACGCCTTAAACGCAACCTCCCAGCGCAGCATGTAGCAACAAGCAATTAGATGAAAACTATACGGAACTTATTCCCAGCTATATGGAGCTTATTCCCAGCAGGGTCAGCGAAACGTAAGCAATGAGCCTCGATAAGAGGTTTAGCGCTTACTTTTTAAGACATATTGGATTCATGAACATGAGGTTTTTCTTGTTTCTGTTATTCACAATTTTCTCCACATTGTTGGTTTCCGTCTTGTAATTGATAACAGAACTGTGTAAAGTTAAAGTGCATCTGCGAAGATCATAATTTTGTGAAGTTTGTATTTGCAAATGCTTTGTATTTAAATACACTCACTAAACATATATTTCAGAAAACTTATATGCGATTTGTATATATTACATGAAGTTATAGAATATATATTTAATGAGTGTATGTGGAAGCAGCACCTTTTCAAATATGTAGAGGGGATTCAAATTTGCCATATCTATACAGTCCGGCAAACAATTACAAAAAGACAAAAATAACAATGCTGTACAACAAAATTGTGAACAGTAGAAAAAAAAACGCTAATCTGATGTCAAACCGCATTTTGGAGCAACGAATTGAGAATTTCCTGTTGCCGCTTCCAAGAGCACACATTATTGAATTAATGGACATAGGCTCGAGTTACAAGATTTACAAGCGAAGTACGAGATTTTCCAGATACGACTAGTAGTTTACATATCGTGTAGAGAGTGTCATCTCTTAGTCTCCGTGAAATAGCCATGAAAACTTCAGGCTATAACAGGTGTTAAAAAGTAAACAAAAACCAAAATACGGAAGGCAAAAAGAAGAAGAAAGAAGGCACTTCGAAAAGTCAAAGATATTACGGATAGAGTGTAAAGCCAGACGTCAAAGTGGAAACGGTGTCGGATTTTCAATGTATTCCAGAACGTCAAAGTGAAAAGATGGCTGCGCACAGCGGAGGTATTGATTGGTGTTCCGTGGTAAAACCACTATTAGCAAATAATAATGGAAATTTAAGCAAAACCGAAATTACAAATATTCTCAAGGCGATTACAAGATGGTAAGACTATTGTATTTAGTAATATATACTACAAATTTTACCAAAATTTATATATAAAACTTGAAAAAAGATGGCGACCGTAGGGCGTATATAACATATCAAATCACTAATATAGATTTAAATATTTTTTTGTTAAAAAACCAAAAAAGATTTTAACGTGTCTTAAATTACAGTGAAAATGATTTCTTTGATGAAGAGGGTAATTATGGACATTTCTATGCAGCTTTCTCAGCATTGGCAGCAGATACCATTAGCCAATGTAGTCTGGGTGAGTTTCGATTTTTTTTTATATGAATTAGTAAATCTCAAAGTTGTCTTTTAAAAATCAATTCGAATTAATGCTTGATGAAAAATATAAAGCATTCTTATAGATTTAGAATACTTTTGGTATATGAAAATAACAGAGTAATTAACCTTCTAATTTTTCTTTTTCTTTTCTACCTTAACTCACATTCGATCGTAATGCAAAAAATGCATTTTCATTACTTTTGTTGATTCATTTTTCAGTATGCGGTAATATAACTTCATTGTATTTTCCTTTATTTTTAGTATGTCAGACACAAGTACCGCAAATTTTGGAAGCTAGTTCGATATTGATTCGTTTTATACTAAACAAATTGGCAAAGGCTAGTGTATTCGAAATCAAATGGCTCTTGCCACCTTTAAAAAGTTTATGCGAAAACAAACTGCCACAAGATGTCTCAACTACGTCTTTATCCAATGGTCTAAAATTCGATCACAATATGGTGGTTTCGATACTAAAAAGCACAAAATTTCCTGAAATTACCAAAAGTATAGTCAGCGGAAGTGACAAAGAAAGTCCTAAATCGGAGATTAAACGTTCACGTTCAGACTTATCTTCAGTTATATTGCAACAGTTAACCATGCCATTGGAAGCAGGCAGTAATAGCTGGGCACCATTAAATGAAGAACTCACAGATTGCTCGGTATGTATAAGCGTACAGTTATGTATGTGTGCGCGAAATATTTATCAAATGATTGTGATAAAATTCACCTTACGAAGATCAATCTAATTCGATGAGCTTAGGAAGACAATATATTTGTATACAATTCCAATAACATCATTACTCTCTCCCCTATAGTTACAATTTCTATAGACACACAGACTTGCGGGAAATACATATACTCTTGTCTGGTATATTTTAATTTTTGCCCTTTTAATGCGTTACAAACATAAGTACAAAGTGAATATATTCTTAATTCTTCGGAGTTAGAAGAACGGCGTATTGAACGTACCTATAATTATGCTGTTAGTTATGCAATAAGTCAATGGTTTTAAATCTGAATGTCTTGATATTTACGATATAGGATTTATGAAAAAGAGAAATTTCAAAATTAAGGTCCAAATGATCCGTTACATTGAGGTCAAATGGCCTTTCGTCTTTCATCCTTTTTCGAGTTTTATATCTGCCTTGAAATATTGTATACACCATTCGGATCTTCCTCGTAAAGTTTTCCGAAAAATTGAATATCACGTAAAAAATTTTATTGAAGTTGATGTGATGTTTAGGGAACAGATAGGGTCGGTCGGTATTTTAAAGTGATGGTATTTCATGTTTTTACAATAAAAGAACTTCTTTCGAAATCTGACTTATTTTATTTATTTGTAGGATATTCTATCTTCAGCGAATATTACATACTTACAATCTCTGAATGCGGCTGATACTTTACTTGATATGTGTACATCTTTACCCATTTTAACCCGCTATCGTCAAAAATATGAGAATGCGGTGAACAATGGCAAACCTTTATATTTGCCTTTATCTCATGTCGAAGCTACACAAATAAAAAATACAGTAATTCATATGGTTGCAGATATTTCAATACTTTGTCAAGTATTGTCGTTACCAATTCTGTGTCCTCTTTCACCAAGCCGTATAACTAAACTTTCGCAATGCGCCATTTCTGCGCTTTATTGTGCTGTCTTAACATCAATATCAAGTAGTGTTCTTGGTATGTCAGGCTCAACAGCAGCACAGAAAGCTGCTCAACAACAACAGCAACAGCAGCAAATTGGTGCTGCCACTTCAGTGTCACAGTCGCAGAAGCAGAATGAAGCAGACGAAACCGAAGAGCACGCACGATTTATCGTTGATAAAGCTTTAGAGATTTATACGATCGTTGGAAATATGTTTAATACAGGCGCAAGGGTTCATATCTATCAAAATCATCTTTGTTTCGGTGCCTGGATATTGGTGACGGGTATACAGGGTGCTTTGGGGGCATCTGGTAGTAACACAATACTTTCTGGCGGTATCGGCGTTATAATAAAACCTCCACCAGTTAACACTAGCATTCATGGAGAACATCTTGATGATCAAAAAGTAAAATCGGTCTTGAGTCGACAGATTTCTGAAACCCCTGCCACACCTACCGCACGCGTTAATTTGTTTAAGGTGCAACAGGGTTTTGGTGTATTGAATGCAGCTATAGCCAAACATAGTATCAAGTTATTGACCGACATAATAGATGATCTTAAAATTGAATCAACCTGCAACGATACAGGGCTATCGGGTGGTACACAGCATATTCCGGAACCTGCTGATTTTAATATTTTAGAACATTACACGTCATTACAGCGTGTTGTAAGAGTGTTAAACACAACAACGCTTAATCAGTTGTATACTTTTCTAGCGACTGTTTCATATCGTAAGGCGTGTGCTTTGCGTCGCGCAAACACAAAAGATAGAGCGACTGAATGTGACCCCATAAGTTATTCCGATTCTACGACTTACTTCAATGATACGCTTTCATGCTCCGATAATTCCGAAGAAGATGACAGTGAAAGCTATTTAGGTTTGTGGTTTAAAGAGACTCTGTCACCAGAAACAACAGAAGAAGTTAGTAATAATCAGCCCCAGGAAAGAATTAGTGAACCCAATTCGAAATCGAATCTGGTACCGGCAGTTGATGAACCGCATGAATATCTTCATTTGGCTGCACAAATTTTTTGTTTTCTTGATCGTTCTTTTGGCAGCAAACACACCTACTTATTACGTTATGCCAAAGCTTCTCTTAGCGAGCAACAAATGCTATTGCTCGCAAACATATTAAAAGATTTGGATCGTGATTATGCGCGTGGTGAGACAGAATCTACCACAATTAATTCTGATTGGCAAGCGTCAATGATTTATTTCTCCGGAGCTGTTGGACGTTATTTGCATAACTTAATATCAGCTGGTCTTCTAAATGAATCATTGCAATCGAACTTCTTATTACATTTATCAGTATCACCTTGGTCAACAGAGTCCAATTCATGGCCGTTGCAAATTTATCCAAGTACACTTTCTGTGTTGATTCAAATTCTATTACTAAAACCAACTCAAGAAAAAGAAGCTGCTTGCTTATCAGTATGGCATCGTATGATTAACACACTCGTTGAAGGAGTATGCGCGACAACGACTACCAATATTGGCCAATCGGTCCTTTCATCCACATTTACCGATATGGATTTCGATGATTTAAACGTCGAACATGCCCAATTGCTATTATTTCTTTTTCATTCATTGAATTTAATGCAGAAGAAATCGATATTGTTATTAACAGCCGGTGGCGTTATAAGATGTGCTGAGATCTGTCGTGGCATCACCTACGATAAACCATTGCGAAACAGTCAAATAATGCTATTGTCGCGACTTTTATTGTTTCTGGAATATTTAATGAAACATCTTTATAATGCACCCACTGCTCTACTAGAGCAAGTCCGTTGGAATTTATTTAGTGTTAATACAATGGATGAGAATCAAAAAGTTTCAGATTTTTTAAATAGTAAAACAAAATTGATGACTTTTTGCCGCAAGGATATTGAAGATAGATTTCGTAAATGTACTCCCGACGCTCTTACTGGTAAGTTCTAAAATCTTAAATATTCTTAATAATAATGTTCCGTATAAAATGTGAGAGAAAAGCAGAATTGTTTGGGTCGACACAAAATCAAATGTATGGAAGGTAGCATTTTCCTCTGCTAAAGTAATAATTTTGGTGCTTTATAGAGAACTAATAAAGCAAGTGTTCTATGAAAGCGTGTATATGATCATATGTGTTTAAAAAGTTTTTCTCCTCACGCTCAGGCGGTGGAATATCGCTCTTACCGTACAATTGTTTTTATCTCTCCCCAAACTACCGATTCTAATTCATCTTTAGCAGAACCTCCCATATATCGCAATCAATATATTATTATTACATTATTCAAGCTTTTAAAAATATCTTATTATATTTTCAGCAACGCGACCAATATTTTATTCTCTTACTCTAGTAGACAATCAAATTCAACAAGAATTTAAACTAGATGGACTTGCCTGGAATTTTATACTTTGTACACCCGATAAATTGAAATATCCACTATTGGTTGATGCACTTATTGATATATTATCCGTAACGGACATATCATTAAATAAAGTTAATTCACAAACCCTTTGTGGAATGCAATATTGTTTCAGTATTTGTTGGAAACTACTTCTTGGCTTGCCACCATCGACAACACACGTGGAATCATTATTGGAAGATAAAGTACCCAACTTGCATTCGCTGTTATGGTCTATACGTTGCCCAATGCCAAGTTCACACTATTTGATTGTTAATAGCCTTATCAAGCAAGGAATGTATACACAATTCGCTGAAACCTTGTGGAGTAATGTAACCGATCATGTCAGTGATATACGTTTTAGATTAAAACAAACAATTTTGGGAGTAGATATGTTTAACAGAATTTTTGATGCAAGTAAGTTTTTATTAAAATGTAAGTTATAAGTAGATTTTTAAATAGTTTTCAATGACCAAAATATTGTTGATAGTTAACAGTTTGTATAAACCTTTCCTTCAGAGAGGATTTTAGTTCACTAGCTTCTTTCTTAGCGGGGTTACTTAATTAGAAAGAATATAAGATCCGCGTTGGTTTTATTTCATCTTTTTTTGTTTTCTATAATTTTCTGAACTACTTTCTGATGATGTTATTTTTCCTATATCTCATTAGATATTCTTCCATTGATACACTTTTGCTTGTGTTTTCTTATGTTTTATTATGTTTTTTAACAATCATATTTTATTGGTTTTAAGGTAATGCGCGACTTTCTCACATTATATTATTGGATGCCATTATATCTCATATGTATGCCATTTGTTGGGCTGAAAAAGAAGGTATACAACATCCTAAAGTGGCAACTAGTGGAACATCTGGTATACAAAGTGCACGAATTCAAAATGTTGATCAACAAAAGATATCATTCTCGTCATCTTCATCAACATCATCATCATCGTCGTCGGCCGTAAATAATGAATCAGGTGATAGTGCGGGTCAGAAATTATTATCTCAATCTTCGGGATCTTTAGAAGAACGTGAGAAATTATCAAAGGAATTGTTACTGCTATTGATAGACAGTTTTAAAATTATTTGCGATACCATTAAAGTAAAGATGGCTCAACAAATTTCGGAAGTTATTACACCCGTTGGTATCTTCAATTTAATAATACCAATTGTAAGCTCTAAAAATCCGTTCATGTCAGACTTGAATGGGACATTTATGAAATTGCTACCCAAAGCCGAAAAAGATATCATAACGAATGAATGGCCCAAGTGTTTGGAAGTATCTGAGGATGCTTTTAATACTCAAACGTATCCAGTGGAAGAATATACATTAACTGTTATTGAAGCACATCTCTGCGAATTGACAAAAAATATGAATTACACACATTTGAATTCATTGAAACATACAATTAAATCTCTATTGAATCTTATTTATTTCCTGCTGCCGAGTGAAGGGGAAGCAGCTGTTGATGCTGCACCGGATTCAAGTAGGAATCAACAACAATTAAATCAGCACATCGAGCAAAAATTAAAGCCACTATTAATAAGTTCCATGTGTGATATACGGTTAGAATATGTTTATGAAATAAGCGAAAAATGCTGTGAGCATTTATTAGAAGCCGATGTTATGTCGGATACAACACAATTTTTAACCATGTCCCATCAATTTAAATATTGCTACAAACTTTTGCTTGAATATGCTGCCGAAATGCGTCAGACAATTGAAACAAATATATGTTTTGGAGAAACCTTGCTTATGGCAATTTTGGAAACCATGTCACAAATGTTGGATAAGCCAATGGGTCTTAAGGCAATCCATAATTTTTTTACAGTGAAAAAAGAAGGTAGTCTGGTTGAATTACTTTTATCTTTTAGTGGAACGACAATGTCACAATTGTATGCTACCAAATTGTTGCAATTCATAGAAAAACTCTTTCAGACTGTCGAGAAAGATGGCATCTATTTCCCAAAAGCAGATTTAATACAATGTTTCTTTGAATTGGAACATGTGGAAATTGCGTCTTTGAAAACGTGGTTGAGTCATGTTATATATGGGCCTTCTAGTGGTCCGCACGCAGTAAGTGCTACAATGGCAGAAGCCGGAGATAAAGTAACTTTTGCTGCACCGAGTAGTAGCGTTCAAGCCTCAAGTACCCCTTCTAGTAATGCTCAAACACCAACAAATATGGCTACAGTATCCGCTATAGCAAGCATCACAGACCAGTTGGAAGCACAGTCGTCTATTGCTATCGATGTAGATGCCGAAGCGATGGAAATTGATGATGATGGTGGTGCATCTGCTATTTGTGGTAGTACTGCCATTCCTGCTATACAAGGCCAATCATTAAGTCTTTGGCAGGTTGGCGGTAATAGTTACTTTACGAATCCTTCTGACTTATCAACACACGATGAGTATATCGGCGAACGTAACGGTGCTTTATTGTTGAGTGTAATTAAATATATCGTCGAGGATAAAAACGTACCACAAGCTGTTTCGATGGTATTCTTTCAGTCTCTCTTGCAATTGGGTCAATCTCTATTGGCACCTAGAGAAACTGTCGATTTCAGTGACATTTTGCAGATTATGATAACCTTGGCCGATACAGCACAGGGACGCGGTCATGGCACTCTATTCAATGCCGTTACCATTTGGTTGGAAATAACAAAATCCCTTGTTTTGGACAAATCGTCAATTGGTGCGAATAAAGGTCAATGGTACAATGGTAATAAGTCACAATTTGTTCTTGAAAATGTCACTGCATTATTGCGTTATCTTTGTGACTTACTTCAAAGCTTAGGATATAAAGGTAGCAAGAATATGACACCACCGTGGGAAGATGATATGCATGGTACTGATTTAGAAGACTATATGGACGAAATGATGATGGGAGTTACGTGTGGTCCAGAGGATGAAGATTCAATTGTTGAAGATTCCGATGAAGACAGCCTCGGGAATAAGCTTTGCACTTTCTCTCAAACACAAAAGGAATTTATGAATCAACACTGGTATCATTGCCACACGTGTAATATGGTGAACACGGTTGGTGTATGCTCTGTTTGTGCTCGGGTCTGTCATAAAAATCATGATGTCAGTTACGCAAAGTATGGAAATTTCTTTTGTGATTGTGGTGCCAAAGAGGATGGATCTTGCCAGGCACTTAGCAAGCGAGTTTCAACAACTGCAACAATTGAAGGCTCTGGCATTGACGGGGGTCCTGCAGAAAGCTCTAGCAGTTTAGCACAATGTGTTGCTGTCGATAATCCAGATACAACGGCGATGATTTCCTACAATCAAGGGCCTTTTGCATCTAGCATTTCCACGGGAAATAAAAAGCATACCTTATTGCCAGCAAATCATTCTTTGCTGTCTTCACACACCGCATCAACGTCAGATTCTAGTAATACTAATGAACGCATTTTGAATTTAGCCAAGATCATCGCTGGCAGTCGCGATGTTTTGGTAAATGTTGAGCAATGGGCAAATGTTGTTCGCTGCATTTTAGATTTCTTTGATGTTCTCATGCCTTCGATACGTGACAATTGTGCGCTCTTTTCTATTATTGGTTGTCATAGAAGAGCCAAGACAGCCCTAGAACGTTTACATTCACCAGAAAAACAATTTCAAATGTCGGAGCATTTAATGGTGCCTACGTTAGGCTCCCAAGAGGGAGCGTTTGAAAATGTTCGTATGAGTTATTCTGGCGATCAAGGACAAACTATTAAACAGTTGCTTTCATCGGGCTTGGTACGTCGCGTTGCCTTATGTTGCTTGTCATCCCCGCATGGCAAAAGACAACATTTAGCTGTTTCCCACGAGAAGGGAAAGGTTACCATACTTCAACTTTCGGCTCTATTGAAACAAGCCGATGCGGCAAAACGTAAACTAACATTAACACAACTATCTTCTGCGCCCATACCCTGCACCGTGCTCTCCCTGACAGCCAATCCAGCCAATGAGGATTGTTTAGCCGTGTGTGGTTTAAAAGAATGTCATATTTTAACCTTGGTTAATAGTGGTATCGCTAATGATCATATAGTGCTGACTCCACAATTGGAAAATGGCAATTTTATAAAAAAAGCTTTATGGCTACCCGGCTCGCAAACAATGCTAGCCCTTGTGACTGCGGATTATGTGAAAATTTATGAATTAGCTGAAGATTCATATAGTCCGAAATATTACTTTTTGGTAGCAGTTGGAAAGATACGTGACTGTACTTTTGTATACCAACAAGGTGGCTTCTATTATATGTTCTTGATAGCATCTTCGGGCTATATTTATTACCAGTTACTGAATGATGAAAGCCTTGCCAAACACGGTGATTTTTATGTAACTAATACGTTGGATTTGCAACATCCTCACATTAAGGACACGAATGGTCAAGTTGGAGGAGGTGGAGTCTCCATTTATTATTCGCATACGTTGCAATTATTATTCTTTAGTTATTCCCTGGGCCGAAGCTTCATGGCGCCATTATGTGATGTAAATAGCGGTGTTAGTAATGTTATTCAGTTACAAACGGGACCTCCGGGTTCGAAAAATTCATCCAAGGGTCCGCCACAACCGTTGTGCCAATGGACTGAAATTCCAGGACATCCTGGACTCATTTGTGCCATGAATCATACATCCAATAATCCTGTAATTTTTATGCTTACACCGGAACGTATATACGTGCAAGAAATTAAAGCACAATCTTCGAAATCGAAAATTATGGATATGGTTGCAATTCGACATACGGTATCTGGCATTGAAAAAACCACTCTCATTTTACTTTGTGAAGATGGAAGTCTACGAATTTTTACGGCACAACCAGAAAATACAAACTTTTGGCTAACAGGCCAAGTCCAACCAATAGGAAATCAATTATACAGTTCAACTATGTCTCAGAAAATGGTCTCAACGAACTTCTCTTCCGCACAACGAAAATCTAAACGTAGTGCCACGGGTAGTAAACCAAGTGGTAGTGTCACTCAGAAATTAACTACGGCAAATGGAAATCCGGTATTTCCAATTGACTTTTTCGAGCATTGCACTATATTGCCAGATGTTGAGTTTGGTGGTAATGACTTGCTACAGATCTATAATAAGCAAAAACTGAAGACACGTTTATTTTCAACTGGTATGTTTGTGGCTTCAACCAAACCGAACGGTTTTACTCTGGAAATTTATAATAACGATCCTAATTCCGTTATTGTTGGCATACGTGTACTCCTCGGTACACAGGATATCTTACGTGCTCCTCAAAATGTTAGCATTCTTGGACGTACTATACCCACACCTGTACGGCGTGCTCGGTGGTTCGACATACCATTAACTAGAGAGGAAATACTACAATCGGACAAACGTTTGAATGTGGTTTTTGGCAAATCACAAGATCCCGAAAGCGTTTGTATGTTGGATAGTATAGAGGTGTATGGGAAATCGAAAGATTTGATTGGCTGGCCTGACGAGAATGAAGAAGCGGCAGCAAGTACGGCTGGAGGTACTATAGCTACCAGCGGTACGAGCGGTTTATCATCCACTGGTGCAGTTGCTCCATCTGCAGTAGGGGCCGTTACGGCAAATTCGAGATCCACTGATGGTTATACGACACTAACTAATTTAGATAAAATGGTTACAATGATGTTGGAGGTTTTGGATAGTGCTTTGGCACTACTAGGTGGAGGAAATATCGGAAACCAAACAATGAAGCAGCGTGCCATAAAAACTGCTACTACATTGATTTTAATGCCTACACCAAATCCTGTACAGTTTCAAGCGAAATGTGTTCTTGCCACACTCTTTGGAAATCGTAACGCCTATCACAACTATAAAGATAATGAAATACTTAACTACGTTAATAATGAATTGTTGTCGATGAAACCGAAAATTGCATGCATCGACGCCATTGCCGATATCGATCCGGAAGCTTTCTATCGTCTTGTATTGCTAGTTCGTAGCATTGCGACATCGCGTCCGCAAGCGTTGGCAAAAATTTGTCTAGATCATGATTTTGAAATAGTTGCCAATTTGATACAATTCGCTAAACAACTACATGCCATTACACCAAAAATGGACGAGCCGACATCAATTGTAAAGCGTGGTTTATGTCACACGGTCATGATTGTACACAGCATGGTAGAAATCATGTATGCTTTTGCCCTGTCGGACAGCAGCCAAGTGGAACCAATGACTATCTATTTGATCGATCTTCTGCTTGATCATTCAACTATTATTAGTCACAGTGCAAAGGAAGCGATAATTCTTTTGCTTAGTCCGCGCGTTAAACGTCGCAAAGTGGCCTTGGTTAGTCCGCCTGTATGTTCAACACCGACACCAGTTGCAATGCATCAAATAACGAATCCTGTAACAGCTGTTAATTTAACTTCAATGCTACCTCCGTCTGCCAACTCCGGTGTAGATGGAGAAATACTAGAAGCTGCTGGCGTTAATCAAATCGCCAATGCTGATTTCGTGGAAGCGAGTGGTGGTGCCAGTAGTTTGGATCCGCTTCATTCACATGATCCTGGCGGTCATTTACTGAATATCGAAGCAATTATGGGTGGTGGGTTTCCTCAATTGCTGGGCTTACCACATGATGCTGATGATGAAGCCATTATGGATATAGCTATAGCGCTCAGTTTGCAACAACATGATGGCGATGGTGGTTCAGCTGGTTCGGGAAGTTCTGGTTTACAATCGCTGCAACAAGGTTTGGCGAATTTACAAGGTTTACGCAATGTTGCATCTGCTGCTGCTAACCTGGAAAGATCCGGTTTGGTAGCAGGTAATGCAGCTAGTAGCATTTCTGTTGGTGGTTCTGATGATGATGAAGGTTCCAATGCTGCAACAGACGGCTCCACATTGCGTACTTCACCGGCGGAACCGGTTGGCAGTGGTGGTTCTGAAAGTGGTGGTAGCGGTGTTGAGAGTATTGGTGGTACTTCAGGACGAAGTAGTACATACGGCGATTCTACTAATGTGCAGCCAGTTTCTTTGGCTGAGAACACGATGAATAAATCCATTGAAAGACCATCAACAAGCTGTGGTGCTGCTGGAGGCGTTGGTGGTGGTGGTGGTAGTAGTGGTGGAGTTGTTAATCTCGAACAACCTCACACTGGCAGTAGCGTGAGACACAATTTAGGAACCAATTCTACAGAAAATGAAGAGAATCTAAATGAGGACGAGAATTTCTCGAAATTACACGAATTGAGGTGAAATCAATAAATTTTAGAATTTTAACCGTTATTAATGTAATAATTTCGAACTGTTAGGTGTACCGTCCTTACCAAATTTATAGAAAATCTTAATTGTTTGGAATCCTGTAATGGTAACCAATCAATTCCGCTTATTCAAGTGATATTAATGCTTACCACAGATCTGAATAGTAATGATGAAGTAGATCAACAAATACTGAATAACTTGCTTTCAGCATTGGTACAATATTTGGGTATGAGCCCTGTTTCAAATGCTGCAAAGGTAAATTGTTCGGGTTATTTATATTTATTCCTTTTATATTCATTTATTTTTACTCATTTTTTCTTAGTTAACTGAAAGAAATGCATCAAATGAAGTTAAACTTGTTTTACTTTGTTTATTCGGAGTACTAATGGGCAAAACCAAATCTTCTTCATCAAAGCAATCCGGCACAACTTCACCCCCGCATCAGTTTAAAGACAACGCATCATTTGTTGCCGCCACAACTGCTAATACTATGATTAAAAATGGTGCTATTCCTTATTGTTTGGTTATAATGGAATCATTGTTGTCACACTGGAAGAAAATTTCTCAAGAACAGAGTTCTCTTGGTGGAACGAATTCATCAAATGTAGCTTCTGCAATAACACCACCTACAATGGCTCAGGGACCATTGCCATCTACACAAAATAATTTACTTAAACCTCTACGGTATGGACTTAAGCCGGATATGTCATCTCTAATACCACACCATTATCTGAAAAGCTTTCCCGAAATTTTTGATGCCTACGACAGTCTTCTGACGGAAATTGCCGTACGATTACCGTATCAGGTTCTCAAATTATCAGCTAGTCATCCGGCTACCTTTGATTGGTATCACAAATTTTGCGAGAATATGACTTTCACTCTTTGCGAATATATGATGCTTAATTTGAATGCACTATTGCGGCGACAAGTACGCAAGTTATTAATGTATATTTGCGGAAATAAGGAAAAGTTCCGTATGTTCCGCGATGGACATTCTTTGGATGTGCATATTAATGCAATTAAAACTATTTGCAATCTTCAAAATGCTAAGGTATGTGCGAGTATATGTTACGGAAAGCGCAGGAGCATAACTTAAGCAGTAATATTTGTAGTTCCCTTAAATAGTTTAGGTGCATTACATTACAATAGTTTTCACATTTTTTAAGTCAATAAGAAATGTCCGAAGACTCATATATAGGTATCTTGACGTAGTCTGATATGTGGCTTGTGTAAGAGGATTAGTTGGTATCAATGGTTATAAATAAAAGCCGATAAATAAATAATCTGTATAAGCTTACATTCACATGAATAAGCCGTCAAAAACTTGTCATAAGTTCTGAATAATATTCTGCGTCAATTTAATTAAATAATTGCAACTAATGTTGCATTTCACCCTATATCACAACGAGACAGGTGTTTAAAATACACACAAAATACACAAGGCGTTCTGACACAAGACATAAAAAATACGCAATTATATAAAGTATGAACTTATATCATTTCATGAAGCCTGTTGATAATATGTCGAGTGATTACTTAAAAAAAATTAGAAAAGCATATCCTATTATAGTATTTTATTATAATTCAGTAAGACACATGCTATTCCTTAGAGCCTATTGAAGGGCTTATTTTATTTACTTGTAGTATTTATCAGGAGAAAGATTTTTTCAATTTATTTTACATAATTTTTTTATAGAACAGAGATACAGTTTTAAGTTAAAAAAATTACACATCGAAAATGCAACTTGTATCTGCAGATAGCTATGAAATGATCAGATTCCAATTCCTCGGTTTGGCTAATTCGTTTTCTAAAACAGTGATCATAAAATTATTATAAATAAGATTTAATTAGTTATATAATTATTATTGGTTTATAATTCATACTCACAAAGAGATCAAAACACTAACGATTTATAATTCTCTAGTTAAAAGGACTTACCTACCAATCAGCACCAATCCTTTCTTATGATTCTCTCGTTGAGCTAACCGAACATCTTCGTGCTTGTCAGGAAATCAGTCAAATACGAACAGGAAATTGGCAAAAGTTTTGTGTGGTTCATGAAGACGTTATACCTGCGATTATTCAGATTGCTTGTTACCAATTGGACGATGGTGTTTCGCCGATTTTGTTGCAACTTTTGCAGGCGGCATTATGTAATAATAATCAGGCCGTAAAACAGCAACAGCAACAGCAGCAGCAGCAACAACAACAACAACAACAACAATTACCTAGTACTTCAATTAAATCACGTTCGGAACGTGATAAATCCGAGGATAATGAAATCGGCGGTGATTCGAAATTCGATGCTTCACATTGCAGTAGTTTTGTACATCAGATCTTCCGTTTTGTACCGGATGGCCTTATTAATAAATTTATTAAGGTCTTCCTGTTGGAAACCAACGTAACGTCAATTCGCTGGCAGGCTCATTCATTACTTTTTGCAATTTACGAAAACTGCAATGAGCGTCAAAAGGAAAAATTGATAGGTATTTTGTGGAACATGTGGCAATTTGTACCAGCCTTTGGTCGTCGAACAGCACAGTTTGTGGATATTTTGGGATATTTAACGTTAAGCACAAAATCCATAGTGGAAAAATTACCCGAATATACCGAGAAAGCGGTGGAGGTATTACGCCAACAGAATGAACTTCTCACCAAGCATCCAAATGCACCAATATACTCTACACTCGAACAGATACTGCAGGTGAATGGCTATTATTTGGAATCTGAACCATGCTTAGTTTGTAACAACCCAGAAGTTCCAATGACAAATATTAAATTGCCATCAATTAAATCCGATTCAAAATTCACAACTACGACCATGATTGTGAAATTGGTTCAGAGCCACACTATATCCAAACTAATAGTACGCATTGCAGATTTAAAACGTACAAAAATGGTACGGACTATTAATATTTTCTACAACAATCGCACCGTTCAAGCGGTAGTTGAATTAAAGAATCGTCCTGCCATGTGGCATAAAGCACGCTCAGTAACATTGCAATCTGGTCAGACTGAGGTGAAAATAGATTTTCCTTTACCGATAACTGCTTGCAATTTAATGATCGAATATGCTGACTTTTACGAAACGGTAACTGGTTCAAGTGAGAATTTACAATGCCCGCGTTGCAGCGCCGCAGTGCCAGCATATCCAGGTGTATGTGCTAATTGTGGAGAGAATGTATTTCAATGTCACAAATGTCGTGCCATTAATTATGACGAGAAGGATCCATTCCTTTGTCATTCATGCGGTTTTTGCAAATATGCGAAATTTGATTTTAGCATTTATGGTCGCGTATGTTGTGCAGTTGATCCTATAGAGTCGTCTGAGGATCGCGCCAAAACAGTTCTGATTATAAATAGCTCATTGGATCGTGCCGATCGTATTTATCGACAATTACAAACGAACAAACAAATGCTTGAATTGCTTATTCAGAAAGTGGCTGAACATCGTTGCACTGATCGTTTGGTCGATGATAATCTTGGTGCTATACACAGCACATCGCAAGTTAATAAAATCATTCAATTATTAGCTCAAAAATACTGTATGGAATCACGTTCATCCTTTGAGGAGCTTAGCAAAATTGTACAAAAGGTCAAGGCTTGTCGTAGGTAAAATAAATTCTAAGAAAAAAAATTATTCATTTTTAATTTAAAGCATTAATAAATTTGTATAATTTATTTACGTAGTGAACTAATTGCTTATGATCGTAGTCAAATGGATCAATTTGGCAATCAGCAAGTTTTGGAAACCCGTGATAATTACACCATGAATCGTTGTTACGGTTGCGCTTTAGCGTCTACTGAACATTGCTTGACACTATTACGTGCTATGGCCTCCAACTATGAGTGTCGTATTGGACTTTATTCACAGGGTTTGGTTGAAGAATTAGCACAAAATAATTTACGCCGTGGTACGCCACAAATACAAGATGAAGTACGCAATTTGCTCGTTCTCTTGACTAAAAGCAATAAAGAAGGCTGTTTAAGTTTATTGCATCTTATAAGTGAGCGAGTAAAAACTGCTTTGATAGGTGCTATACCATTGGTAAATTTGGACACTGCAATACATCATGAAATGATGCTGCTTGAAACCTTAATCGCTCAAGATGATTTCTGTTGGGAAGAAAAATTAAGAGTTGTATTCGAACTTTTCCTACTAACATGTCGGTATGAGAATTCTTTTCATTTTATATTGTTCAATAATTTAAGCACAAATCACTCCGAATTTGTCAGCTTTGTCAGCTTTATGTTCGTTAATTTTGCTGTCAAATTATATACAATATTTATTCCATGCACATTTTGTTTTGGGAATAATAATAAATTATTTCAAAAATCCATCCTCTATAATAGCTGATTTATCCAAATATATATATATATATATATATATATATATATATATATATATATATATATATATATATATATATATATATATATATATATATATATATATATATATATATATATATATATATATATATATATAAATTCATGAAGCATATTATATTCGTTATTACTATAGGACACCACGTGGACCTGCAATTTCCGTTATCCAACCATGCTTACGTATAATGCAATCATTAATTTGCCTACAACATCCCATTAGTAAACTGAACAGGGATTTAAGCCCGTCGGAATTATCAACTATAACGGCTGTTGAAGGCATAACTGTTGATTTTAATAAATGGTTAGAAGGTCACAAGGATCATAGTTATATCGCATGGAAATCGCGCATGCCACCAAATACTTCTGTGACAGCTAGTGGTGCTGCCAGTGGTAGTGGTAGTAGTAAATCAAGGAAATTGCCATATAGTGTTCAAGAAGATCGTGTTTTAGCTGCCGTCTTAAAATCGGTTTTAGTTGAGCAAAATGGCGGAGATGAACGACGCGAAATCGCGAGAGAATCTTTGCATAGCAAAAAGGTTCTAATGATACGAGAGACATATTTAGTTGAAAAATACGGTCGCCGTTGGCGTCAACGTGCCCAAAACAAGGAATCGCTTAATAAACCTTTACTACTAAGTGCTAATTGGATACAGCCGATTATTTTCAATTCGAATTCACGTTTTGGTAGACAATTAGTCTGTTCGCTTATAACATCCTTGAGTCGCACGCACGAAAGGAAACGTGAAATTTTGAATTTGCTAACTGGATTTTTGAAATATGTTGGTGAAGCAGGTGAGGCTAGTGCAGAATTTTTAGCTCTGTATCGTACTTTGGCATCAGATACACCTTGGCGTCAGTATTTGGTGCTAAGAGGAGTTCTATCTGAAATTACGAGATTACTGGCGGAAGAAATTGCTAAAATTCATCATTTGGAAGAGACGACTTTATCGTCAGATTTGTCGCAAGGATATGCTTTGCGACAATTTGTTGAGCTACTTTCTGTTTTCTTAGAAAGTGCAAGCATACGCCAAGCCTACAAGACTCGTTTATTAGGGCCAGTGTTAAAAAGTTATCTCTCGTTGCGTAAATTGGTCGTACAACGGGCCCGTTTGATCGATGATGCGCAGGAGAAACTTTTGGAAATGTTAGAGGAAATGACAAGTGGCACTGAAGAGGAAACTCGAGCCTTCATGGAGATACTCATTGACACAGTGGAGCGCACTCCTTTGGATGACATTAAAACACCGGTATTCATTTTTGAGAGACTCTACTCGATCATACATCCGGAGGAGAATGATGAAAGCGAATTTTTCATGACTCTTGAAAAAGATCCACAACAAGAAGACTTTTTACAGGGCCGCATGTTAGGTAATCCATATCCCTCGACTGAGGTGGGATTGGGTCCATTGATGCGTGATGTTAAGAATAAAATTTGCACTGATTGCGAATTAATTGCCCTTTTGGAAGATGACAACGGTATGGAACTCTTGGTCAATAACAAAATCATAAGTCTTGATTTACCAGTGAAAGATGTTTACAAGAAAGTGTGGCTGGCAGAAGGTGGCGAACGTGATGCTATGCGTGTTGTGTACCGTATGAGAGGCCTCTTGGGCGATGCCACTGAAGAGTTTGTTGAAACTTTGAACAATAAATGTCAGGAAGAGATTGACACAGAACAATTATATCGCATGGCAAATGTTTTAGCCGATTGTAATGGCCTCAAAGTGATGCTTAATCGCATTGGGAGTTTTCAAAATATTTCACGAACTCGCGAACTTACGCAGGTTCTGTTGAAATTGTTTCTTATATGCGTAAAAGTGCGACGTTGTCAAGAGGTTTTATGCCAGCCGGAATTGGGAGCCATTAATACATTACTCAAGGTTTTGCAAATGTGTTTGCAATCAGAAAATGATTTGCCCATACAATCGTCGGTGACCGAACAATTGCTCGAAATAATGGAAACAATTTTATCAAAGGCTGCCAGCGATACGTTGGATTCATTTCTACAATTTTCATTGACATTTGGAGGTCCCGAATACGTAACCGCTTTGATTTCTTGCACAAATTGTTCGAATGTACGAAATAATCCTTCGGTACTTCGGCATTTAATTCGTGTTTTGGCCGCTCTGGTTTATGGCAATGAAGTTAAAATGGCGTTACTTTGTGAACATTTTAAAGTAAGTTTTTTTTTAATTTATTTTCTTTAATATATATATATATATATATATATATATATATATATATATATATATATATATATATATATATATATATATATATATATATATATATATATATATATATATATATATATATATATATATATATATATATATATATATATATATATATATATATATATATATATATATATATATATATATATATATATATATATATATATATATATATATATATATATATATATATATATATATATATATATATATATATATATATATATATATATATATATATATATATATATATATATATATATATATATATATATATATATATATATATATATATATATATATATATATATATATATATATATATATATATATATATATATATATATATATATATATATATATATATATATATATATATATATATATATATATATATATATATATATATATATATATATATATATATATATATATATATATATATATATATATATATATATATATATATATATATATATATATATATATATATATATATATATATATATATATATATATATATATATATATATATATATATATATATATATATATATATATATATATATATATATATATATATATATATATATATATATATATATATATATATATATATATATATATATATATATATATATATATATATATATATATATATATATATATATATATATATATATATATATATATATATATATATATATATATATATATATATATATATATATATATATATATATATATATATATATATATATATATATATATATATATATATATATATATATATATATATATATATATATATATATATATATATATATATATATATATATATATATATATATATATATATATATATATATATATATATATATATATATATATATATATATATATATATATATATATATATATATATATATATATATATATATATATATATATATATATATATATATATATATATATATATATATATATATATATATATATATATATATATATATATATATATATATATATATATATATATATATATATATATATATATATATATATATATATATATATATATATATATATATATATATATATATATATATATATATATATATATAAACTATTTTAATTTTAGGATACATTAGACTTCATTAAATTTGATGGTGATCGAACTCAAGAAGATGAATTCAAAATGGAATTGTTTTGTGTGTTAACCAATCAGATTGAACATAATTGCATCGGCGGAACATTGAAGGATTATATTGTCAGTCTTGGTATAGTCGAAAAAGCCATATCTTATATAACAAAATATGCCCCATGCGTAAAACCGACGCTGTTACGCACCGATTCCGACGAGCTAAAAGAATTTATTTCACGACCAAGTCTCAAATATATTCTGCGTTTTCTCACTGGACTAGCTACTAAGCATGAAGCCACACAAATCGCTATTAGTAACGATATAATACCAATAATCCATCGACTTGAGCAGGTTTCTAGTGATGAGCACGTTGGCAGCTTAGCTGAAAATCTTTTGGAAGCTCTTTGTACGGATGCAGCTACGGCTACGAGAGTCCAGGAAGTACGTGATTTCACCCGAACGGAGAAAAAACGATTGGCGATGGCAACGAGAGAGAAACAGCTCGATGCTCTAGGCATGCGTACCAATGAAAAGGGGCAAGTTACAGCAAAAGGTTCCATTTTACAAAAAATTGAAAAATTACGTGAGGAAACGGGACTGACATGTTTCATATGTCGAGAAGGCTATGCATGCCAACCGGCGAAGGTATTGGGAATCTACACTTTTACAAAGCGTACCAATGTCGAAGACTACGAGTTGAAGACGCGTAAGACTATTGGTTATACTACGGTCACCCATTTTAATGTGGTTCACGTTGATTGCCATACATCCGCAATACGTTTGGCTAGAGGTCGAGATGAATGGGAACGGGCTAGCTTACAAAATGCAAATACGCGATGTAATGGTTTATTACCGCTCTGGGGCCCTGAAGTATCGGAAGCTGCATTCTCCGCTTGTATGACAAGACACAGTAGCTACATGCAAGAGAGCACTCAACGTTGCGATATTTCTTTTACGAATAGCGTTCACGATCTCAAACTTCTGTTAATGCGCTTCGCTTGGGAGAAGAGTTTTCATGACGATGCTGGTGGTGGTGGCCCACAATCGAATATGCATTTTGTACCGTATTTGCTGTTCTATGCCGTTTACTTGCAATTATCATCACGTTCAGCAGCACGAGATAATAAAACTCTGCTCGCGTATCTCACAGCGGCCCCCTCGGAAAAATGGCTAGAATGTGGTTATGAGGTTGAGGGCCCGCTTTATATGATAACGTTGTCATTAACACTACACAGTCAAGACACGTGGAATAAACATAAGATAGCCCATTTAAAACGTCTAATTGCAATTGCTCAAGCTCGGTCAGTCTCACCAACCGGGCAGTGTAAAGCTCTTCTTTCACCCTCCGAAACTCAACCAAAGGATTATAGTGTATATCGACCCTTCCTATTATTATGGGCCCTAATTGATTTAATTTATACTACTTTATTCAAAGCCGTAGCCAATCCAAAAGAGGAAGACTGGTCTATATCATTATTCGATTATATACGTAAGAATGACGAAGCTATGCTTAAATCAACTGACATCATTTTGCAAACATACACCGAAGAGTTGTTACCGTGTATCTCATTTGTTGAGTTCTGTGATGTTTCTGGTAAGTTTTTCGTTACATTTAAATAATGAGTGTGTGCTTTGCTTCAAACGAGGAACGAATGTCAAATAATTGATATCGAGAAAATCTTTTATAACAAAGTAAAGAAAATATAATATATTACAAATTTCCTTTCTCTTCTTACTCAGGTCTCCTATATTTAATTGACAAGCCGGAAACTTTCATTGAAGAAGTCTTGTTGTCACTACCGTCATCTTCAACCGCTTGAGATATTTCAATGTTGTGCACTTTAATATTTAATGGATTTAGAAGCACAGCAAAATAATATAAACTATGTTCATGGATAGATAAATATTACACAGTACTATATGTCTCACAATGCTCCAATTGGATAAAATACTAATGAGTTGCTTACAAGAGGATTGAAATTCTCTTCCAATATGTACTAATTCTATACTAAATATATGAATATATCAAAAATGCAAAAAACATTTAATATATTGTGTTTTATATCAATAGCGGCTTCTCCAGGTGTACGATGATAGAAATTGAAAAATTAATGCAATTGCATACAGCGATTTGCGAGGTTTTCTATTTCGAAAATTTTTTCGCCCAGCACGTTGAGCAGGAAAAAAACGAGCAATTCAATGAAACGCATATAGAACGTACCTTCAAATCTCAACACTAGAAATAGAACCTAATTAGATAAAATTTTGAAGCTCTTTTTCTCTCTCGAATTGGTGTCAAATACGACGGAAAACACTGCTTCCGAGTTCCGAGTGTAAGTAAGAATAATTCAAGTGTAATTGAGGTATTCAACTTTAGAATGAGATTAGGTTAACTGAAAATGGGATCCTTAAATATTATTGAGATTAGATCAATTGATGATGGGATATTCCATTTGAAAATGGCAACAGAACAAATATGAATGAGAAAGGAACTATTTTAAAGGTCGCTACCTTTTAAAAAATACGTACTGAATTCATTTTATTCTACCACAGTTTCTCCTGTTAGAGTTTATTCATCACGTGAATATGCTCATTCACATGATGGAATTTAGAACGAATCATCATTATTTACATATTCCTGCTTCTATATTTGTTCTTAATGTATCAATTGTATATTTGCAATTTGTCGGAATCTTTTGTCGTGAAAGATTTTAAGAATAATTTTATGTTTGTTAGGCGGGGTATATAAATATTACTGATGCTGTAAAAAAATAATTCCCCGTATCAAAGAATTATTTAGCAGATATATTATTTGCTTACCAAAAACTATCAAAACAGACGAGGAAGTGATACGATTCCAAATTATCATGATCTTGTAGGGGTGAAAAATTATATCGTGGTGAGTTGAATATATAACGGTCAAATATTCCAATGAAAACTAAAACTGACCGATAAAAATGGAAATTAATGATAACAAGTAAGGGTGCTATCATCGGCCTGGCCGAAGCTTAAATACCTTACACCCGTAGGATATGTCCACATTTCTGGTGGAGACACGCATCACGCCCACTTTTTGCAAAAAAATTTATTATTAGCGGTTCAGTTCCAGGATAAAATTTTGCCTTCAAATATATTCTACATACGTTGAATCTGGGGTTTGTATGTGCATACATTCATATAAGCTATAAAAAGTAGTCGTGGTTCATATTCGATTTCGTGGCATTTCGTCCATTTTCAATGCCAACCTACTTACAATAACAGAGAATATTTGTGTCAAATTTTATGACCATATCTCTTCGTTCTTACGTGATCGTGATTTCAACAGTTTTTTTGATTTGAGATTGAGTTTTAGGATTTTCCAATGTTCATTTATGTAATACAATTATTTTTCAATATTTAATAAAATATTTTGATAAAATAAATGAAAATAAATAAAATATATAAAAAATAATTAAAATAAATAGCGATTAGTGAGGAGCAGGGGTGGCCTTTGCAGCGAAGATACAATAACAAAAAAAGCTTCGCTAAATTTTTCTAAAAGTAAACTAAAGGGAGATAGTAAGAAGCTACAAATTAATCGTCTATTATTTCATATTGTATTGGTCGCAGCATCACTTGCGAACGATATCAAACAATTTATTTGATATCGTTAGAATTTGGTATTTCTATCCATAGACATATAAAGTCATTCAAATTTACATCATCATGTCACGAAATTTCAATGTCTCATACAGTTATCGAAAATGAAATTTGAAAAATTCGAACAAGAGAATTATTAATTATATTTGAGACCATTAACACTAACAACCTTATCCCACAGTTCGCCTCGTCTCGTCTAGCCATTTTAATTGCTGGCCGCGGATACACTCGGCATGATGTCACCCGCAGTAATATCGAATAGTTTAATGCAATCGAAGAAATGAGAAGAGAAGAGAAAACTCGAACCTCATCAGAATAATTCCATGTTTCCCAACCGTTCAAACAAAAATTGCATTTTTGTTTATGAATTATAAATTGTTAAGTCCATTCGATAATTGTTATTGAATTTATAGCAGACGCTGAATTGGTTCTGAATGATCTTATCTCGGAAATAACAAATACTGAAGATTTATTATTACTCATATAAAAGTTTTATTAATAGAATAATATTACATTCGAATTTGGACGGATTTTGACAAACGCAATCAAATAGTATTATTTTCAAAAATAAGCATAAAGTACATTCTCTTCTTAATTGTGCGTTTCCCCTTTTCACTTCTCATACATATTAATTTAACAATTACATACCTTTAGTATATGTATGGTATAATTTTAGCTTACAACCCAATCGCACATTTGATTCTTATTTTGTAAATTAATTTATTTTGGAATTATGGTTTCAAGAAGTGATAAGATAAACACGAGGTCACAATTTCGTATAAGCCCTGACTATAAAACTATTGTTTTATAAAACAATTTGTCCGATATTATTACGCTATTAATTGAGCGTGTGTAGAAGTGTTAAATATTTCCAATTGTTCGTATTATTACTCTGATTTTTCGGTTTATAATTGATAATTATTTTTTCTTAACTTCATTAATATTTAAAAGTTTTTCTTATAAGGCACTAACTATTATTGAAATTTTTTTTCTTTAATATGTTTAAATATTTCGATAACAATTTGAGTTTCAAATACTAAAGCTTTCCATTTTAATTTTTCTATAAATAGTATGCGTATTGGTTGAAAATTTTCTTAAGATTTGTACATTGCATTATATAAATGAAAGGCATCATATTACAATAATAACTATATATAATTAAACTTAATTTGAAATGTTATTTACTAGCAACATATTAAAAGTTTCTAATGGGCGGAAATGTGTAGTCTTTTTAATTTTTAAAAATATTGGATTGGATTAGATAGCAAAAAATATTTCTTTGAAAAAATTATTGCATCAGTTTTAAAAAGCAATTTGTTTAAATCAATATTTGATGAATATAACTGACACCGATGCCAAATATACGACTCCTTAGAAGGCAGATTATAACGCTAAAGATTACTAACGATGTAGACATCGAATTCAGCCACCCAACATTATATATAGAACAATAAGGGCATTGTGAGCTGCCACACACTTCGCAAATATTCAGCAGATACGTTGGAAGAGCATCAAAGATTGTTTCATTGAAACGTTCTGAAATAAGAGAGATTATAATAAAAAAAACAGCACAAAAGAAAAATAACTATATTATAAGGACAAACGTATTACTATTTGATAATGTATTAAAAAAATTGAAAAAATTCACATAAAAATAGCTTCTAAAATCATAAACCTAAGTAAAAAAGTTATTAAGCTATTTTAATTGAATTAATGTATCCTAAATTATTTATATCTAACGATATCCGATTATTTAGTTGCGAAAGAGTCAAAAGTACAAGGACAGATACTAACGAAAGCTGAATAAATTTGACAGAATTTATTACCTGGTGCATAATAATCATAAACTCGTATTGGTAGATAACGTGACATGTTTGCGACAGGATACCAACGCTCCATCGTAAAGTTAACACAAATATCTTCTTGGTCAAGCTGAAAAAGAATAAAAATGACACAAAATTAGCGTGGTCTCAAGCATTAAAAATATAAATTTTGCAATAAAATATAATTTTATGCGGCGAGATTATTTATTGATAAGAAGAAACAATGAAAGTTCGAATTAGAAAAATTGTTAAGGCGCAAATGGATCCAGAAAAATTTGTCGTCAAAAATTCAGACTTCAATTCATTCTCTATTGGACTTAAATTTATGTTTGAAAAAAATTGAGCTTTGTTTCGTGCTTTTATCTCACACTAATTCATTTTCTATTGGTCTTCGGTTTTTCCTTGAAAATACCGGTCCTTATTTTATTTTCTATGGGACTTTAATTCCTATTTTTAAAAGGTTTAATTTAAATTCACATCTTTTAAAAAATTTGACTTTATGATTTGTATTTTAAAATATTGGGCTAAGTTTATTTTTCCTTTAGGCCTTAATTTCTTTTTTAATTAATTTCAATCTTGAAATAATTCTTACTTCTATTCTAAAAGTTATGGGATGAGTTGTTCTGAAACTTTTATTTAGAGAAGTCTTTTCGTATCCTCATTTGTGATTTTTTGAAATACAAGTTATTCTTCTCCGGATGAGGACGTACATAGGCCAATTGGCTATTGAGCATATATCGAAGGATTGATAAAAAAATATCACCAAATATCACTGTCACCAAATTATGTTATTGCACCAACCGATAACAAATGTTGGATTTTCGATGGGTCCGATAAGACCATCCACCCCTAACTTATCGTATAAAACCTGAAAAAAAATTATCCTCTGCAAATACTATTGCTATTTAAAGACACAAACTATTCACAGACAAGACGTGATAGTCGTGGACCGGTAGACAAACGCAGAATCGTATTTTATTTTAGCGTGGATTTTATACCTTGTGGTTTCGCCTTTTTTATAACTTTTCACTCGATCTAAAATGCTCTTCCGAATAATATATCTAATGATCCAATCTAAAGATTGTCCTATAGAATACTTTACTACTTCATGACTTACGTAATCAAAATAGAAGACAACTTTCTGTTCCATAAATTTAGCACGTCGTAAATTTCTAACACGATTACTTAAAACATATGTGTCCAATTTTTGTTGCTGAATCCAGTATCCTGTAGGTATGGCAACATCGAGTACCGCCATTCCGGAACGTTCCGATTCTTTAGTATTAATCCAGCTTAATGAAAAAAAATTAAAAAGAATGAGAAGAAATTATAGGAATATTTTTACTCAATTTTTGGGTTTACTTTTGGCAAGCTATATAAGAAATATGCGACTGATTGCGTCCGTGGAATATAGCCTTAGTTTCTAAACTAAATGCAGGAACAGGCGGCTTAGTTTGGAACTTTTCAATATCAACATTATATTGAACATGCATCTGTAGTATGGCATAACCAGCACCTTTGGCTTGGACTTTTATAGTACCCCAAGCATCAGGTATCTAGATATTTGGTTGTAGAAAATGGGGATAATATTAGAAAATCATAAAGAGAATCCGCGACTAGAACACTCACCTCTATACTTTGCAATTGTGCTAAATTGGTATCATCAATGTATAAAGCCTGGGGTTTTCCACCTTGCGACGAAGCCTCGATTTCGACAGTAAGTGACGAAACTTCACGAATACGTGTATGCACGGTATATTCCACTAAGGCATGTAAAGCAGTACTAGTATCCTGAGAAAATACAATAATTTTACAATCTATATAAATATTAACATATCTATAATCAATACCTGAGTTGATGCCCAACCGCCATCATTCAAACGTTGCGAATTCAACCATCGAACAATTGGATCAACAATGAATTCTCGACGTGACACATAAACTAATAAAGCGTATGCAGTGGTTTCTATATTTAGTGAATCATATTCGTATGGTAAACGAGGCAGTGAGAACCACTTTTGATTTTCTAACTTTTTGGGTGGTTGTGGTACTTCTTTAGTTCCCCAATACATATAGTCTCCTAAAATACGTGCATGACGTCTGAGAATTGAGAAAACATGCTCTGCTAGCGGCGATTTGCAAAGCTGTAGAGCATAAGCAGTAATCGCAACGTCGAACGGTTCCGGTGTATCCTGTAAAAATTGCATATTGCGTTCAATCCACGATATAGCACGTTGCTGAGACAAAGCGACACGCGCTCCTAAGGAACCGGATAAATCCTTAACAGTCGCCAATGTTATTAGTACATGCGATGTCAAAGTGATGTTACGATTATGCAAATTAGTGATATTGGCGAAATTGGTGCGGTTCATTTTAAGGTCGGGCAACCAAGTTATCTCATAAAATGCGCCCTCGACAGTCTGATGCTGTAGCAGCCACCGAATATTTTTTTCAATTATGGTAGAATCAATCCAAATAAAGTTTTCCCACTCGTAAAAAGAAGCTTCCTAATGAATAAATGAAATGAATAAAGAATTAATAATAAACACATCTGAATACATTATTCGACTTACTTGAAAGATGCGAGCGCAGTACGCTGTCAGCCAAACCGATGATGCAGAATTATTCCAATCGGATCGAAAGAGTGAGAATGAACCATCCGGGCGCATAAAACTCAATTGACGCTGATAACCGATATTCATATGATAAAATGCATACTTTTCAGTTGTCTTATTGCGTTGATTTATTAAACGCATATACATGAGCGTGTACAAATTGGCCGCAAATGAGAAAGCATTCTGCTCGGCCGATTCCATTGGCATGTACAATAACGACGTAGCATTTACGGGCATTGTGGGGAAAATTGGACCAACCACATCGCCTACAACCGAGATTCGTGCTCGATTTGATCCATAGACAAAATAACGATCGACTTGATATGGTATTTCCGGAGTTTGTGTAATATTTACGTGTAAATACTCGAGAACATAGGCTCGATTTGATAAATCTAGCAATATAGATTGATGACGATATTGAGGAAGACCATCCGATTCGACATGTAAACGTCGCGTTATGGTATCTGTGCCAAGTAATGTAGCCACATGTATAGTTACATCGATATCTCCTAAACGTTGCGGTACTATAGGCACGTAAACCATTGTTGTGCCCTGAGCTTCGAGATAAACGAAGAATTGATGTTCGCCAAAGGATGTGCGTGGATTGTATGAACGAACAATACCATCCGCTTCAACATGAACGAATTTGTAGTCCTTGCTACCATGCAATACTACAGTTGCTTCAATAGCGGTTGTCATGTAATTAAAAACCGTTACACGAACACCTACTTGCTCGCCTTGCCGACACATTGACGGCATTTCAATATTAATAAAGAAAGGTTGAACACCAACGTATTCAATCGGATAATTGATCATTCCGAAACCTTTGGAGGGACTTACGCTGAATGCGCTAACCATCCAATAGGCTGGTCGATCGGGAACTTCAATGTTAAAGATGTAACGACCATGTGGACCAATATTGACATCTTTCCAAAGCCAAACATTTTCGTAATGCCGTAGAACACGATTAAAACGATATTTGCGATAATTCAATAATTCCGTATCATTACGTATCTACGAGAAAATATTTATTTGAGAAGAGTTCAACAAATAATATGAAAAGCATCACTTACTCGGCATCCTATTTCATCCGTCCCATCATCACAGTCATATAAACCATCACATTTTTTATCTAAACGATAACACCGCCCATTCAAGCATTCACCATATCCCAAAGAGCTATTGCAATTATCAGAACGTCGTGGAACATAACCGTCGGTGAAGACTATGAGGCCGCTATATTCGAATGTTCGATTAGCATCAATACCAAATGAAGAGGCTGGTAGGTAGACCAATTCATCAGGAGTACCAGCATGAGAATGCCAGATATGTTTGTAAGTGCCGTTGGTTTGCTCATCGAATGTTGACATTTTTGTTATAATTTTCGCATATGTTAACTCATTGCCAGCTTGCATTGTATAAAAAGCACTATCGATACCGGACAGACCTACATATGAACCAGGCTCGCCATAAATAGCAACCTCAACCTTCTCACCAGTTCGTGCTTTCCGATTATTTATAAAAACGGTGAAATTATTCCGTGAAATACCGTTTACCGGAAATGTTAACGAATCAGCAACTATTTGTCCCTGCTGTGTGATTTTCCATACGACAATTGTGGCCATTGGTGCCATCTCAGCACTAAGAACAACAGCTATAGTTCGTATACCATCGAAGATTTGTTCTCGATCATTGGTCAATATCACGCCTTTTGACATTATTAAATAATTAAATTCTTCGAGATAGAAATTTGTGCGAATGTGAAATATGATATACTCTCCTACAGTTGGAAGTTCGGTACTAGTAGTCACTTTAATATGTTGATTACGCGGCGAATAGTGTGCCACAAGTAATAATTCAGTTTGGGCTTTTTCACCACGACCATCAATAAAATTCGCCTGCAAACGCATTTGGGAAATGTCATTAAAAAATTCACGCGACTGTAAACGATCATCCAATTCCAAATCATTTCGCAAATCGATTTTAACTTCCCAAACACCAGCACGTTGTGGCGACATTTGTAAACGCTGTCCGGGCCATTCACGCCGACCACCCGATTTGCTTTCCACAAAACCCGTCACTTCCATCACACCATGTTGGAGAGTGAGATCATCAATTGGTGAGCCGTCGTGATATTCAACAACTATGTAAGTGCTAAAAGGCATGGTAGGCTTGAATACTTGAGGTGATTCTCCAAGAAAAGCAATACGTATGCTAGAGTTGTAGAGACGAGTTATGGAATAACCGGAGATTATTTCATCGTAGAATTTTTCGCCTACGGTAGCAGTTATCAATACTTCCATGCCTGAGAATAAGAAAAAATGTTCTTTTATGAAAGCTTCATTTTTTGGGTTGTTCATATTTGTAAAGATATGTTTTTATATTGCTTTCCTTATATCACATGTGATAAAATATCTTGAGTAATAAAAGGGATCAATGTTATTCGAAACACCGGAAACTCGGAGCGTAAGCAGTGTACTAATTTAGAGTAATTCTAGGTTCAATAAACAAATATATGACTTCTCATCGATAATCGTACCTGATAAATTTGGCACGAGTAGTTCCAATTCACGTATAGGCCATTTGAAATCAAAGGTGCCATTGAAATATCGTAAATACGGCAATGTATTACGATATGTTTGGGTCCCAGGATCATAAACCTGTTGAGTTTCTGGCTTTTGAACCCAAAATGGCCACTCCTCATAGAAATTATATTTTTGCTCAATAAGATATTGATTTCGGTATAAATAGTCTTGGGTACGATCGTACTGCTGCTGCTGCTGTTGTTGTTGTTGCTCTGCCTGCATTCCTGGACCGACATTATTATAAGAGTTTTGCAATTGTTCCTGATTTTGAGGATTTGCAGATTCCCACGGTGAACGTCCCAAACGAAATTTTTCATTTAAACCTCGATTACTAAAATAACCGATGGGTCTTATTGTTGCTTTCAACGTTAAGTTCCCTCGAACTGGATGACCACTAGTAAAATTAGCCATAACGCGACCATAAATGTAAGGGTCCGTGGTGAAGAAAAAGGACGGCATCGTAACATTCACTTCAAACCGAGTTTGATAATATTCTTCAACACTAAAATGACCCTCCTCCTGCTGACCTTGAGCTATAACACGTATGGTCCATTCACCAAACGGAGGCTGATCAGAAAGTTTATATTCGAGTGAGACCGAACCCAAATTCGACTGGCTGGAAAATATTATATTTAGTATTTGTTTGTTTTTTATTCTATAATTTTGTTTGAAACTTATTGGAGCGAAATATTTACCGTGAAAGCCAACGTCTTACAATATGTCTATTAGGATCCAACATATAAACATCGACAGCGCTATCGAAACCTTTTAATTCAGTCGTTATTGGTATAGTACGAAAACGTACGATTTCTCCTTGCATATATAACGGTTTGTCGGTTTGTATGAATATAGTCATAGAACGTTGCGAGAAAGCCAATATTGTCTCATTAAGAAATGCTATACCGCCGAATGCATTTTGATAGAAACCTTCGACACGCAATTTATACTCGCCCATTACACTTGTGGGCGGTACACGCATAAGCATAGTTTCGGGGACACCTTCTTTAACATCCTTTGAATCGCCGGTTATTTGTACGCCATCACAAGAGATACTGGTGTGAACGGTAATAGGATACTGAGCTCGTAATATAGAAACAGAAGCTTGATAAATGAGCCCCGGACGAACCATTCTTGAAGCCACGATAATGTAAGTTGGTTCTTTCGAATTGATTGTTTCCAAAAATTTTGACTTTATATTATAACTCGATTTACCCCAGTTTGCATTATCATTTGTATCGACTTGATTATTCTGATTTCTTCCTATATCGTTAATACCCGTTCGAAAATTTAGCGATCGGTCTTTGTCTAGATTAAAATTTGAATTAAACGAATCGCTGTTGCCATATGTTTCCTGCTGGTGTTGTTGTTGCTGCTGTTGGTGTTGTTGATTTTGATAATAATTTAAGTTCTCTTGAAATAATGATGATGATGCTGGAGAATATTGCGGCTGCTGCTGATTTGTAGTACTATAATCTACCAACTGCTCCGAACTATAATTCACTCTTTGAAGTATGAACAGCAGTCCATATAAATGAAATAGCCAAGGGAGGAAGTTCATTGAGTTATCCATTTTTAAGGCACCAATCTGCAAATCAGATCAACACAAACCAGACAATTATTTTAATGCTATGCAATTAGTTAGAATTCCCGTCATTCCCCTGCTCTTAATTGCCGTTTTAATAACAAATACTAACGTTTCTCTTTTTATGGGAAACAAGCGGAAATTTTCTTCAACATTTACAGCAGTTTATTTCAATAAAAAAATTGATTCTAAATTTGTACAAATTACATGCTCACAAACTAGAATTGTAACACTCCAGTATTACAATTTTTTGATGTTCTAGCAAAATTTTGAAATGTTTGGTTGACGCCCATGTGTATCCAGCTATAATGCAATGAAATCGACAATGGAATATTCGATATTTTTACCCACCTTTTCTTCTCTTTAAATTAATCTTAAATTGAATATACAAGCATCTTTTTTCATTAATATAAATACAATTCTGATAGTTAAAAATCTATTTTAAAATAAATTCAAGAAACAATGGAATGCAAACAAACTGAAGGAATGAATATAAAATTATTACAAATAGAGCCAAGCCCGAATTCAAATGACGTTTTACAGTGGTGCAACAACTGTTCGATGAGAACAGTTTTAATAAAAAAACTTAAGAATAAGGTGCCGCGTACTGTTTTATAAAATCACCGTCGTATGATATGTACAACTCTGGTAATTACTTTTATACATCTTTGTTGTTTACAACTTATACATTTGTCAACCAGCAAACTTTCCTAATTTTACCTGATGGTTGGAAACGCTTAAGCTATGAAGCAGTAAGTCGTATAGCAGATATTCTGAATTATAAAAAACTATTTCATTATAGATTCTCTTAAATAATTTTTTTTGTAATACTTTGTACTTTGTTTTTGTGTAATACTTGACCATCTCGAGCGCACATTTCATGATTGTCCCGTTATAGTTTTACCTTCAATTCATTTAACTGAGAAATGATAAGTGTGCAAGAGGAAGAAAAAAATTTACTTTAAAAAGAAATCTAAAAAATGGTTGAATAAAAATGGGGACGCTATACTATTGATCAAATATTTTAATTATATTTAGGAAAGTGGATAATAACCATTACGTTTTAAGTTAAACCAGATGGATAAATTTTACTAATTTATATTTAATACAAATTAATTGTACCGTTATCAGTAATTGATTGCGAATAAATTTACTTCAATTTTGATGATGGAAATGGAAAAGGTGTAATTTAGATGAAATTGAGTAGAAGATAAAAGTCAACCCTGATATTGTATTAAAATGTGTGCTAAATTGGTATTAGATTGGCAACGCTGACTAATTTTGACATTGATAATATTTAAATTGGTATTTTTTTTTAAATTTCAAATATATGATTATGGACAGAAGAAAATACAAAACGGAAACATCGTGAAGTGAATATTTATGGTGTATATTTTTGTGTTCGCAAAGCGCGTACATTATTTATGGAATTCCTATAAACATTAAAAATTTGGAAATTTTGTGCAATTTCCATTGTTTGGTAGCGTTGTCGAATATCTCAGGTAGTAAACAAACAAAACGTCAATCGAAATTGGAAATGTCGATACCAACATTGTAACTTTTAGATAATTGTCTCAATTTCAGAATTATTTTATAGTTCTTAAAATGTATTATTAGAAAACCTGTGGAAATTTTTATTTTCATAGAAGGAATTCAAAAATTACATAAAAATAACAATTAAATTACTTAACAATGCATTTTCACACTATTTAAGTATAAAGTAAAATATCTTCTAGTACTTAATATACATATAACATTCTCACATCTTTGAAATATTTCCGTAAGCTGGCATCACTTACAAAATCCAACTGCATCGACCCAGATCAAAATAGCTGTCATTTGATTGTCAAAATCTTACATGCACGGAAAATATGGATTTTCTGTATGTATGCGTGATATAAGGTCACCGTGAATCGAATCGAGTGAAAAATTTTATCTTCAATGGAATAATTTCTATATTCTGCGTTTGGTAATCATCTAAAACCAGTAAAATATTAGAATAATACAAACGGGAATCGACAAAACCAATAAAAGTCGTTGAGGATATGCAACAATCCTTAAATGTGAGTGCTAGTAATGTGAAAAAAATTCATGAAAAGTACTAAGAAAAAAGTTAGGAAAGAAAAAATTCAATACTAAATACTTGTGGTTCACAGCGGATGCAGACAACTAGATTATACGTAAAAGAAGCACAAAATAATAAAAAATACGCAAGAATTTCGTCATAGCCGCAGCCGTTATACCAAACGCAAATTTTTGGGTACTCGGATACAGGGACGGTATATTCAGCAGTGCCTCATGGTATGCAAGAGGTTAATTTTTAACGGCTCCGTAACGATTGATCTACGATAGACTGGGAGTTGTTTTGACAGTTACTCGAAGTCAGAGGAGTGTGTATAAAAGAGACTCAATTAAAAATCATTCTTAATCAAATTGACTGACGTCTGTAGTATAATCTAGAGCTGACTCGAGTACTAATTTGAAAGTAGTTTTTGTGAAAGCATATGTGAAATCATTCATATAGATATGTTTATAAATATATGCTTCATATACAATAATATCTAAATAATACATCACATTACTTCATGCATAACTTCTTTAGACGGAATAAATTCCGTATTCGGATTGAATCGGCATAGATATAGCTACGATATAGCTTTGAATTTAAGTGAAGGAATTTTTGTACGTTATGAAAAGATTTTTTACTTTAATCAATGTTCCTCTTATCATAATATGAACTCTAAAAACCATAGTTCAATATTTTGATTAGCTGACCCTGTTGTATAATTCCGTGTATGGAATCCAGTGGATGTATTCTAATCTTACTTATTTATATATTTATATATATTTTACCATGGATTGAATCAGAAATACAACATTTGATTAACATATATATTAGATAAACAAAAACACAAAAAACATAAAAAACATGTTTCTTAACTTCCTACTTCGTTTTTTAATCGTTCATGTTAATGAACGTCGGATTAGATTCGAGCGAATTTATGAAAGACACTATAATTTTTTTATTTTAGAAATGTTTGTTAATTGTATAGACAAATTCTTAATCTTAAAATTTAGTTTCAATTGATAAGAATTGTATTTTATTTGATTTTTCGTTAGACATTGATTATTTTTGTTGAAAATTCAAAATAATTTTCAACATTGTTCAATAAAAATTAATTAAAAGATAAATGTTCCCCAAAGACAGTCATATATATTATATAAACAATTAGATATATATATATATATATATATATATATATATATATATATATATATATATATATATATATATATATATATATATATATATATATATATATATATATATATATATATATATATATATATATATATATATATATATATATATATATATATATATATATATATATATATATATATATATATATATATATATATATATATATATATATATATATATATATATATATATATATATATATATATATATATATATATATATATATATATATATATATATATATATATATATATATATATATATATATATATATATATATATATATATATATATATATATATATATATATATATATATATATATATATATATATATATATATATATATATATATATATATATATATATATATATATATATATATATATATATATATATATATATATATATATATATATATATATATATATATATATATATATATATATATATATATATATATATATATTATTCTTTATTATGTTCATTATTCTTTATTATGTCTGCCACCATGGACATTTATATTTTGCACTTATCTTTCAACTAGATTTCCAATCAACGATAACAAAACTGTGTTTTTGATAAACTAGTTAGTTGCTGACTCCAGTTATGACATACATTTTTGCTGATTTGCATTATTGTTGTTGTTGTGGTGGATATTGTTCATTGATATCTATCAAATAATTCAAACGAAATTTAAATTATCGACCTAGATCTTCAATTAATATTGCCTTTGATTTTTATTTATCTTTTGTTATTTTTCTAGTAAAATAAGGAGGTCTAAAGAATGATTGATTGGTTGAGGGGGGTGGCATTTTTGTAGTAGGACGTCGATTATTCTTTGAGCTAATTGATCAGATGAATTTATGCGAATGTAAAGTGACAATATTAATTTTGATTATTTTAACAAAAAAAGTACACAACTCCCATTTTCTTCTATCCAGTCGTACTCGCATTATTGTGTCATTCATCAGTATATTATTCCTACGTACGGTGTTTAGTGCGTTACAAACAGTATTTTTTAAGAAATATCTAATTCCTAGCTACGTGTTTATACACACATACATATAAGTCTATACAATGTATATAAAACATTTTTTGATTTTATTGTTCATCCAATTTAGTTGCTCTTGAATCATCAGTCGTTGCGGTCGCGACGGTTTATTATCATAAGTCACTTAAAAAGTTTTTTCCGCAACAATTTTCTGAGACGGTGTGAAGAGTCACCCAAAGTGTTTCGCGTACCGATGTCTGTTAAAAACCCAAAACCAATAACTATCGTAACTGGAAACCAAGCTAATCCTATGTATCGATGTTGCTTTCTATTATTGTGAGAGAAGTGTAGTTTTATTTATAAATTTGACATTTCGATCTATCGCAGAAATTTTACATGAAATTAAAAAGAAACAGGCTTATAATAATGCAACAAGTTGTCTGTTTAGTGTCTATCGATTTCATAATCACAAAATTAGTAAATAAAACATAAACACATAAAATATAAAAAATTATTGAAAATTTTTCTTATAAACTATTTTTCCAATATACATACATATGAAATTCAAATAAAAACAATATATCATAGTAAATCTATTATATGTTCTCTTCATACCAACAGCTCCGCTCGCTTAAGACGGCCATACTTTGTATTTAATTAATAGCTATATATTTTTGAATTATAAAACTTGAAACAAAAACACGTAACCAAAATCAACATTAATAACAAAAATAATAAGATTGTTATATCAAAAATAAGCTTTAAAGTACAAAAGACGGATCAATACCAAAGATGGAGGCAAAATTCTTGGCAAGCCTTTTTTCATTCCTCTCGATATTTTTAGCGATTTATGCTCAGTCACTTGGTAAGTAAAAATGTTTGCAATAATCTTCTATGTAAAATCTTTTAAGAATATTTATCTACTATAATATGTAAAGACATACCTGTGCCAAAAAAAAAAATTAATTGAAATAAGAATAAAAATAAAAATTCAAACTAGATTTAAATTAGAGGAAATATTATTGTTTCGTATACTAAAATCATCTTCCTTTGAAATTGTTTAATTTTGTTCGTTTCCTTTAATTATGGTAAATTTAAATTTATTTAATCTTAAAATATTAGATATTTAATCAAATTGAGAATTATTTTAAAATTTTACTTTTCAATTATTTTAGTTTATTCTTTATATTATTTATAAATAGTATGCTTGCTTGTGTTTTTCTTCTACATTCATGTGCAACCAACTTTTGTTTTATTGGAAACGACCGCAACAACAAAGAAGAACGTTTTCACCTGTCATCGTTTTTTTTTAAAAAGTTTAATAATTTAAACGGGTGCGCGAGGTGACGGCGATGTTACTGATTGTAAATGTTAACTCTTTTTCTTCCATTCATCTTCTCCTTTTCATTCCAAGCAATCATCGGGTAAGAGGACTGAGGAAAGTCTTTTTACCAGTTTGCAATTAAATATTTGTCCCTTTTACTCTTTCGCGTGCGTACTCTCCTCACTAACTTTAAAACCAATCAATTATAGTCCATAAGACTGTATCGACAGATTATATACGTAATTGTTGACTGTCCATTATGCGAATGTCCACGGGATTTTCTAGGCAATTTGTTCTTGATGTAGACGATTGGAAATTAATTAAGTAAACTAATTTGCAGTAAACTGAGGAATCAATAATAATCAACACGTGTGAATGTATTGTTTTGTCTATATATATATATATATATATATATATATATATATATATATATATATATAT